>CM044549.2:4039097-4342351 GCA_024416835.2 Perccottus glenii | reverse complement strand
AAAATTATTCATTTGCATAAAGATGCCAAGAAAAGATGGAAAAATCTCCAATCAAATGACAGATTAGACATCCTTATAATAAGTCAAAAAAGTTAGATTTTATTTCCATCATTTACACTTTCAAAATAACAGAAAACAAAAAAAATGGTGTCTGCAAAGGTTTGGGCACCCTGCAGAGTTAATACCTTGAACTGCCCCCTTTGGCAAGCTAGGACCTGACAGTGTCATGGATTGTTCTCAATCATCGTCTGGATAGACCAGGTGATGTCAATCTCAAAGGTTTTAAATGTCCAGACTCATCTGACCTTGCCCCAACAATCAGCACCATGGGTTCTTCTAAGCAGTAGTCTAGAAATCTGAAACTGAAAATAGTTGACGCTCACAAAGCAGGAGAAGGCTATAAAAAGATAGCAAAGCGTTTTCAGATGCCAATATCCTCTGTTCGGAATGTAATTAAGAAATGGCAGTCATCAGGAACAGTGGAAGTTAAAGCAAGATCTGAAAGACCAAGAAAAATATCAGACAGAACGGCTCACAGGATTGTGAGAAAAGTAAGTCAAAACCCACGTTTGACTGCACGATTCCTCCAGAAAGATCTGGCAGACACTGGAGTTGTGGTACGCTATTCCAGTATAAAGAGATACTTGTACAAATATGGACTTCATGGAAGAGTCATCAGAAGAAAACCTACATCCTCAACACAAAAATCAGCGTTTGAAGTTTACAAAGGAACATATAGACAAGCCTGATGCATTTTGGAAACAAGTTCTGTGGACCGATGGCCGGAATGAGCAAAGGTATGTTTGGAGAAGAAAGGGCACAGAATTTAATGAAAAGAACCTCTGTCCAACTGTTAAGCATGGGGGTGGATCGATCATGTTTTGAGGTTGTAATGCAGCCAGTGGCACAGGGAACATTTCACGAGTAGAAGGAAAAATGGATTCAATAAAATTTCAGCAAATTTTGGATGCTAACTTGATGCCATCTGTGAAAAAGCTAAAGTTAAAGAGAGGATGGCTTCTACAAATGGATAATTATCCTAAACACACCTCAAAATCCACAGTGGATTACATCAAGAGGCATACACTAAAGGTTTTGCCATGGCCTTCACAATCTCCTGACCTCAACATAATTGAAAATCTATGGATAGACCTTAAAAGAGCAGTGCGTGACAGACAGCCCAGAAATCTCAAAGAACTGGAAGACCTTTGTAAGAAAGAATGGGCAAAAAAACCTCAAACAAGAATTGAAAGACTCTTGGCTAGTTACAAAAAGCGTTTACAAGCTGTGATACTTGCCAAAGGGGGCAGTACAAGGTATTAACTCTGCAGGGTGCCCAAACTTTTGCAGACACCATTTTTTTGTTTTCTGTTATTTTGAAAGTGTTGAAGTTTTTTTGACTTATTATAAGGATATCTAATCTGTCATTTGATGCCTTTTGGAGATTTTTCCATCTTTTCTTGGCGTCTTTATGCACATTAATAAAAATTTTACCTGGGGTGCCCAAACTTTCGATCCCCACTGTAGCTAAAACCATAACAGATTCCTTTCTTAATGATTACATAAACCAATGGGATGTTTTGAGCGGGGATCGAACTGCCCACCCTCCGGTCGAAGGACGGCCGCTCTACCACTGAGCTACTGCCGCCCTTTCTGTGTAATAAATAAGTGTAATAATAAAAAAAAAATATTTAAGTGACACATCACTATCCTGCTACTGAACATTTTTAGGAGTCCATACAAGGCCAGAGAGAGCTCCGGACAAAGGTTTGGTCAGACTGAAGTGAAGTTTGACTGTGGTGACAATAAACTCATTAATAATTAATCTAAAGGCGGACATAGCTGCAGTGTTTCCCACCAGTGTCAGCAGTAAGGAAAAGAACCAGAGGAGGCCAATATGTCCACTACAACTACAGGTCTGAACATTTCTATATTCTGTTTCTGTGATCCCACTGCACATCTGGCTGTGGCATTGGTTTAAGAAAGATAGAAAAATGACTGTTGATAAAGAAAGGCCATTGTTGCTGGATTCTACACTCAAATTCACTTCCTAACCTGAACTAATAATCTTGATCCTTGCATTAGTGGATGGCAGTCATTCAATAAAACATGATTCAGTTAATTTACTTTATTTTAACACCTTTAGTTAATGTTTGTATATTAAACCTCTATTCACTCTGAGCCTGTTTGCTCTGTCTGCTCACTCTGTTCATTTTGGGTCTGCTCACTCTGAGTCTGTTCCCTTTGGGTCTGTCCACTCTGAGTCTGTCCACTCTGGGTCTGTTACTCTTGAGTCTGATTTTTTTCTAGTGTGGGAAAATTGTTTAAACCCCAAATAGTATTTTGTAATAGCAATCATTAGTAAAAAAAAACAGGCTTTATGATCCCATGTACTGTTTATTATAAGTGATTTTATTAGGTAAAGTTACTAAGTAACAGAAAAGTTTGGCCAATTATTGATGGGTGATCAAAGCTTTGTTGAAGCTTCAACACAGTATTCAAAAAATGGTTAATTACTTGAGACTTCAATGACACAGTGCTCAAGTAGGACATCTAGTGGTCATTAAAATGAAGTGCAATCGAGATGTGTCATTTATTGGTTTATGTACTGTTTGGAATTTGATTGGCCATGCATGTGCGTCACACAGGTGGGGGATAAAACACCCACACTTCTCCCAGCCCTGTCATGTGCTGTCTGAGCTCCTCAGTCTCAGTGAAAGTAGCCCCTTCCCCTTCCTTTTGCAGCCTAGCTACAGTATGTGCCTTCTATTGTTGATGAGTAAACCTGGTTTAGACTGTCATTACAGATATTTCTCACTTTTAAGTCCTGGCCTCAGAGAGGGGACACTGCCCTTAACTTTCAATTTCATACAAAGGCCTGTAAAGAGCCTGCAACCTGTTGACGCGAGTTTGTCCTCAAAAATGAGGCAGATCAATGTGATGGGGTTTCAGGGTTGGGGGCTGTGCGTGCTCGCCTCCTGCAGATAGAGGCAACGCTCCGACCGAGACCTAAGCTAAACTTAGCATTGCTGCTCTACTTCAGGTAAATTTTACTTTTACATGAATTTTTTTTTTTTTATATATTCTCAGAAATTCACTTATGAGCCAAGTTATCTGTTTGTCATGACTGTTCAAAAATACATCTACAGCTATAATAATAATAGATATCCTCTTAATTATAAACTGTATGTTGTATAGAAATATAAAATGTATCATGTAATATCAATGTCAATATCCCCCTTATTTTAATAGACACGTTGATGCACACCTTTTTAACAAACTGATTAGATATTACAGTCAAAAAAGCAAGTGCTGTATTTTTGAGATGGAGTAAATATGTGTTTAACAAGTTTTGTTTTTTGTTTTTCAGTTTCCTTACCCGTGCAGCTGCAGGTCAAAGACCTCAGGAGCAACCTGAAAGTTCAAGAAACTCTTCCATCTTTGCAGCACTACTTTATCCTTACAATTTAATAAGAGACACAAGTGTAAGAGACAAAACAATGCATTTTATAATTTCTGATTATCTTTCACAATAACTTATTTGATTATGGCATGCTGAAATAACACTATAGTGATAAATAAATCATTTGTCAGCTGTGCAGGAGCAGAGATGACCGACAGAGCAGCAGACCAATAACTGTACTGTACAGTACTGTGGAGAACCAATAGAGAAGCAGCATGCTAACTGTATGTTACTGTGTGTGTAAGGACTTTTTTTTATAAAATAGTGGACTTTGATTTGAACTTACATTTACCTAAATATAATACTTTCATAAATGTGAAATGTACTGGGTTAGAGGTAATGTCTGTCATCTTAAAAATCTGGCATAAATATTTACCTGTCTACTGTTGTCATGATTTACAATGAAATATAAAACTAACACTTGCACTCTACCTACGGTAATGTTTAAGGGATGTATGACTGCAGAGTAAGGAAAGTGTATATATATATATATATATATATATATATGGGCATTGCAGGTGTAATGTTTTATTCAACACCCACCTTTGTGTCTGAATATCCTCTTCAAAGTGCTCACACCACAACCAAGAGCCTTTCTTCTAATCAGTGTCATGTGTATATATATATATATATATATATATATATATATATATATATATATGTATATATATGTATAATTATATATATATATATATAAAATATATATATAAATAGTTTGTGTTTTGGCGTCTTGTTTGTCGTGCTGCTAGTTCGAACTGCTGTTTTGAGGCTCTGCTTAGGATTGAGGCTTTGAGGTACAACACCTGGGGCTCAGTCATTTGTGAGCGTGTTTGTGGCACTTGTATGAGTGTATTGCTAAAACAATCAAGAGTATGGCTAAAATAGTTGTGATTCTTTGTTTGGTGCTTTTGTACCTTTTGTACAAAAAGATTGTACCAGAGTCAGACACGTGAATCATGTGGTGCTTTGCTCTTTGTGTTTGGGCCTTGTGTTAAGGCACACCACACATTGAGTTGGAGTGGTATAACATGGGTTTGTGGGTAGTCCGCTTGTACAAGGAGTATGTTCAACAGAAAAGTGTCAATAAAGAATCACAGCAGTAAAACAAACAATAAAATAATAATGCTTAAAAACTAGTAAACGTAAAACTCAATAACACACCCAATATGCTACATAGTCCACATAGAATTTCCCATCTCCCTCTCTCCCTAAAATTCACTCTGAATCTGTTCACTCTGAGTTTGAAATCTCTGAGCCTATCCACTCTGAAGGATATCAGGAAAAAAACAAAGCCAAACTAAACGTGCAGATCATTCCACTGTGTCCACTCTGGGGACTTACTTTTTAAATATCTTTCAAAAGCAAAGCCTAAATGAGGCCAACCTTTCAATTTCCCTTTTCTAGTTTGTCTATAGTATAAAGTATGTGACACATCTATCTTGATGTTTTTGGCCCTCAGGCAGCAACAGCTTGGAGTCACACACCACTGGCCCCAGGGACACGTCTGAGTCTGAGCCTCGCCGACATCGCAGTGCTTTTAGTTTACTTCGCCTTTGTGATGGTGGTTGGCATCTGGTAAGGCCTTCAATCATCATAAACCCTACGACAATGCAATGTAATGTCTTCAAACTAGTAAACGTGTATCCACTGAGTCTGACTGTAAAGCCCTTACTCACTGTCCTCCAGTTTTCATCCAGACTTTGTCTTTTGTCTGAACACAATCTCACGCAGGTGACCACAGGGCCATTTACACTCGCCAAAACGCAAACAGGCCTGTAGCCAAAAATTACGTGTTGAGAACTGTAGTCTGTTCTGTCTGCGCTGTAGTGTGTTCCTCTGCTCTGTAGTGTGTTCCCTCTGCTTTGTAGTCTGTTCTGTCTGCTCTGTTGTGTGTTCCCTCTGCTCTGTAGTGTGTTCTGCTGCTCTGTAGTGTGTTCTGTCTGCTCTGTAGTGTGTTCCTTCTGCTTTTTAGTGTGTACTGTCTGCTCTGTAATGTGTTCCCTCAGCTCTGTAGTATGTTCTTTCTACTATTTAGTGTGTTTTGTCTGCTCTGTAGTGTGTTCTGTCTGCTCTGTAGTGTGTTGTTCCCTCTGCTTTGTAGTGTGTGCTGTCTGCTCTGTACTGTTCTGTCTGCGCTGTAGTGTGTTCCCTCTGCTCTGTAGTGTGTTCCCTCTGCTTTGTAGTCTGTTCTGTCTGCTCTGTTGTGTGTTCCTCTGCTCTGTAGTGTGTTCTTGCTGCTCTGTAGTGTGTTCTGTCTGCTCTGTAGTGTGTTCCTTCTGCTTTTAGTGTGTACTGTCTGCTCTGTAATGTGTTCCCTCAGCTCTGTAGTATGTTCTTTCTACTATTTAGTGTGTTTGTCTGCTCTGTAGTGTGTTCTGTCTGCTCTGTAGTGTGTTGTTCCTCTGCTTTGTAGTGTGCTGTCTGCTCTGTAGTGTGTTCCCTCTGCTTTGTAGTGTGTTGCCTCTGCTTTGTAGTAAGTTCTTTCTAATCTGTAGTGCGTTCCTTCTGCTCTGTAGTGTGTTCTCTCTGCTTTTTAGTGTGTCCTGTCTGCTTTGTAGTGTGTTCCCTCCGCTCTGTAGTGTGTGCTGTCTGCTCTGTAATGTGTTCTCTCTGCTCTGTAGTGTGTTCCCTCTGCTCTGTAGTGTGTGCTGTCGGCTCTGTAATGTGTTCTCTCTACTATTGTACTGTGTGCTGTCTCGTCTTCGGTAGGTTCCCTCTGCTTTGTGGTGTGTTCCCTCTGCTTTTTAGTGTGTTCCCTCTGCTCTGTAGTGTGTTCTTTCTTCTCTGTACTGTTTTACCTCCGCTCTGTAAGTTATGCTATCTGCTCTGTAGTGTGTTCCCTCTGCTTTATAGTGTGTTCCCTCTGCTCTGTAGTGTGTTCTTTCTTCTCTGTACTGTTTTACCTTATGCTCCGTAGGTTATGCTGTCTGCTCTGTAGTGTGTGTTGTCTGCTCTGTAGTGTGTTTCCTCTGCTCTGTAGTGTGTTTTCTCTCTGCTCTGTATTGTGTTCTGTGTGCTTTGTAGTGTGTTCCCTCTGCTTTGTAGTGTGTGCGGTCTGCTCTGTAGTGTGTGCTTTCTGCTCTGAAATATGTTCCCTCAGCTTTTTAGTGTGATCTCTCTGCTCTGTAGTGTGTTCTGTGTGCTTTGTAGTGTGTTCTCGCTTCTTTTTAGTGTGTTTTGTATGCTTTGTAGTGTGTTTCCTCTGCTCTGTAGGGTGTTCCCTCAGCCGTGTAGTGTGCACTTAACAATTCAAGATTCAAGATTCAAGATTTTTATTTGTCACATACAAAATTATATACAGCATATATAACCAGCAGTGAAATGTGAGTCAGGTCCGCTCCATGGACAGTGCAATTATTAGGAAAACACACAGATGAAAATATACATAAATGTAGCTATGCAAGAATGAGATAAAATATAAGAATAAAATATAAAAAATATAAAAAGTGTGTAATGTGGGAATAAATCTAGATCGCAAATAATGTACACAATCATCTACATTTAAAAATGGGCTGGGCCAGTCATAAAAACTTCTGACCAGTGCGTCACTAATAGATTTGTAACAAAAGCAAAGACTTGGTTTTACTTGTGTATGTTAACCCAGACATCTGTACTGTTTCCAGAAATTGGAAAAATGAAAAGGAACAATGTCAAGAGGAAGATTCTAAGAGTTCTTTTAGTTTATGCAAGACCCCAATATTTTTACAAACCTCTTTTTGTCATGGCCGTAGTCCTAGAAACCGGGAGACTCCAGCGCAAACCCCAGACACAGGCAAAGAGTTCAAAAAAGGTTTATTTACAACCAGTAACAAAACAAAAACCAGGAACCAGAATAAATAATCCAAGACAGGAAATACTAGAAAACACAGGCTAGAGATCCAGGACACGAAATACCAGACAAAAAACAGACTAGGAATATCTACAGAAAACACAAGGAACACGGCACAGACTCACGGGTAGGGAGACGACGACCTGGCACTGAGTCACAGGGCACACAGGTATAAGTAGACACAGACAACAAGGGACAGGTGAAACACATCAGGGCGGAGCAGGTAATCACACAGAAGGGGAAGACAACAGGCAGGAAGTAAATCATAAAACACAGACAGGAGTAAGACATTTCAAAATAAAAACCAAGAACTCAAATACAATCTTAAAACAAAAATCAAATACAATAAATATGACAGAAACAAACAGACACACAGAATACACTAACAAAACAGACATACTATATAAACAGACATGAATCCTGACACTTTTTACATAATCTATCTACGGTTTACATCTTAGTTTGTCACCTACTATAACTCCTACAAATTTTACTATATGTTATCTTTTGTTACATTTTTTATTTTTATTTTTATATCCTCATTTGAACAATTTCAACCCCAATACATTCCATAATTTCTGTTAGCAAACCTTTTTGTCATCAGCAAACAAAAATTGTTAGATTTTGTACATGTCACAGTTACAATATCTGATTTATACCCATTCCTTTTGTACAAAATTATATTGAATGTACATTTCAAGCCATTGGTGTACTGGACCTCTAACTGCATAGTTTTATAGTTTTAACTGTAATAAGTTGTGATTACTTGTGTGAAAAACATTTGTCAAATAATGATAAAAAAAACTTTCTTTCTTTTTCTCTATTTATTGAGTTCAAATCAGTTGGAGAAAAAAAAAAAACATGATAAACCAGCAATCATCAAAATAGTACTGCCATCATGATATTTTTACTGCAGCATCATCGTTGTATTCTAAATAAGCATTCTAAATATTTGTAAGACTATATTTGAAAAAGTTTAACTCTTCAGCTCTGTGTGTGTGCAGTCGTCGGTGCGAGCCAATCGCAGCACTGTGGGGGGGTACTTCCTCGCGGGTCGCTCCATGACATGGTGGCCTGTAAGTAGACACCCAGCCTGTCTGTCCAATTAAAGATAGGCATCGTTTCTGCCTCTGACAACACATCCCTACAGAAAAGACTGAAGGTCTGAAGATATGTCACAATGACATCTCATTCAGCCATGGCCTGATATTATCATGTGCCTCATAGAACACACTTTACAGCCTGACTCTGAAAATTGTAGGAGTTTGGTATGTTTGTATTTGGCAGAAACAGGCTTCTGTATATTTTCCCTCATTTCACATAATGCTGATTACAGATGTGTGTGGAGAGTGAAGGCAGTGCTCTGTTGCAGATCGGGGCCTCGCTTATGTCCAGTAATGTGGGCAGTGGGCTCTTCGTGGGTCTGGCTGGAACAGGAGCCGCTGGAGGCCTAGCTGTCGGATTTGAATTGAATGTGAGAAATACCTCTACAGCAGAACCATAAAACATGATTAAGATATATCCTGTTTAGTGTGCATATTTGGTAGGTGTTTCCATGGTAAATATTTATATTATATATATAGAAATAAATTTAAACGCAACACTTTTATTTTGCCCCCATTTTTCATGAGCTGAACTCAAAGTTCTAAGACTTCTTTGGTGAACACAAAAGGCCTATTTCTCTAAAATATTGTTCACAAATTTGTCCAAATCTGTGTTTGTGAGAACATCTCTTTTGCCAAGATAAAATATCCACCTCACAGGCTTGGCATATCAAGATGATGATTAGAGAGCATGTACTGCCAAAATCTCTGAAATGCTTTTGGAGACAGCTTATGGTAGAGCAATGAACATTCACTTCACGGGCAACAGATCTAGTGGACATTCCTGCAGTCAGCATTTCAATTGCACATTCCCTCAAACTTTTGATATCTGTGGCATTGTGCTGTGTGATAAAACTGCACATTTTAGAGTGGCCTTTTACTGTGGCCAGCCTAAGGCACACCTGTGCAATAATCATCTTCTCTAATTAGACTCTTAATATGCCACACCTGTGAGGTGGATGAATTATTTTGGCAAAGAAGTGCTCACTTAATACATTTGAAATAAATAGGCCTTTTGTGTGCTCTTAATGCTCTTAATGGCAGATTTAATAAGAGAGGGCTAAGATAATAAGATAAAGTCTTACTTCTCCCAGCTCTGCTCTAGAGCCTATTCCTCTTCCTATTCCTGTATCCTGTTCTGGTTGTCTTTGATCTGTACATGGAAACTGTAGGTGCTTTGTTAATTTGCTGACTCTGGGGATGTGTGTGTGCAGGCATCATGGGTGCTGGTGGCTCTGGGCTGGATATTCATCCCCGTCTACATCTCTGCCGGTGTTGTGACAATGCCTGAATACCTGGGCAGACGCGTTTCGGGAAAGAGAATCCGCATTTACATGTCTGTCCTGTCTCTCATCCTCTACATCTTCACCAAGATCTCGGTCAGTTGTGTGACAAATGACTGTATAATGGGACTCCCTGTCCACCTCATGTGACATAGTGTGTTTGTGTCACAGACTGACATCTTCTCAGGAGCACTGTTCATCCAGGTGTCACTGGGCTGGGACCTCTATCTCTCTACTGGAGTTCTTCTGCTCATCACTGCTGCATACACTGTTGCAGGTCAGTGTAAAGAGATTGAAGTAGTAGTCAAATATTGAAGTAGTAGAAATACATCCTGACACACATTTGTGTTTGATGCTGTTGCAGGTGGTTTGGCTGCAGTCATTTACACTGATGCTCTGCAGACAGTGATCATGGTGGGAGGGGCCTTCTCACTCATGTTCATCGGTAAGGTGCACAAACTTCAAGGCCCTGTGCTATTGAACCTACCCCAATAATTCTCTCCTCGATATGAGCAGAACGTCTGACATAAATGTAAATATACAGTATAAGACTGCAGTCAGCTGTGACTTTGGAATCAGTGCATTAGTTGTACACATTAGTTGTAGGGCTGAGTATTGTACAGGACATCACAATACAATATGTACATCGATACAGTGTATGAATGCAATGCAAGACTGCAAATATTTTCAATTTACTGAAGATTTAGTGCATACTTCTCACATTAATTTAAAAACAAGTGCATGTCAGTGTCATTCCATTTCACTTTAACAGTCTCAGCTCATGCACAAATTATTTATTTGTGTTCAAGTCTTTTGTTAATGAACTAAAATGAAAAGGATGAAGGATGACCGCTCTACCACTGAGCTACTGTTGCCCCATAATTTGTTTTTTACATTGTTCATTCCTTGTTCCGGCCCTGCAAGATGCTCAGATCTGAAATAACAGTAACGCCTCTTAACATAGCTACGCGGCAAGTAAAAATGTTAAATATGATTTGACAAAACTAAAAGTATATCATTATAATGTGTGTTTAAAAGCTACGGTTATTAAGCCCAACAGATCTAAAATGAATGTCAAACTAATTTATAGTTCAAGAAATTAAGTTAAAAACGGTTAAAATGAAATAGATTAAAATCTAAGTTTGTACCTAATCTAGTCCGCTCCCTATGAATTGATGTATATGATGTCATCAAGTTGGTAGAGTTGGCTATGTCAGTTATGGGAGCCAACACCCTAGTCCCTAACCCCTCAGTCACTATATAGTGTTGCACTATATAGTGCACTCAATTAATGAACGGTTTCGGACACTACACGGCTGTTTTTCTGTTGCCGTTAGTCACAGTTAGACTCTAGCGTACATGTTAAAAAAACTCCCGCTGATAATAGACTTCTGTAATAAATCACCAGACTTTAGTGATCTAAGTAGTAATATAAAGCTAATGTGTTTGACTGCAGAGCAAGGAAAGTGTTTTTTAAAGTAAAATGTCTTGGTGGGAAATGCAGGTGTATTTTTTTTTTTAATTAACACCCACCTTTGTCTGAATTTCCTCTTCAAAGTGCTCACACCACAACCAAGAGCCTTTCTTCTGATCAGCCTCCGCCTGACAGCATCACCTTGAGGAAATCTGTGGAGAGAGTTCAATTTATTAAAAAGGGATTTTCCAAAATGACACTACTTGTAAAATGTTTGTTAAAATTTGTAAAAGAGTACATTAAGGTTGCACACTTCTAATTTTTGCTTTTATTATAATGATTTTAATATGGTTTTTAACTGGGTGTGCAAACAAAACAGTAATTATTCAGTGAGACGATTATTCTTGTCTTACTAAAAATCTAAATCTATTATATTATTATACTATTATGTAGGTTATAACTACAAAAATAGCTTATTACTCTCAAAACCACAAAACTGTATATGAGCATTATACCTTCCTAATTGAAGGTTAGTTATGGTTATTAAACAAGTTTGTTCCAGTATATCATATTACATTTAGTCATTTAGTTGACGCTTTCATTCAAAGCGACTTACATTAAGGTTCCATTCACCAGTGTTACAGCTGGAACATGGTGGGTTAAGTGTCTTGCCCAAAGACACAACAACGGTATGAACTGTGGGGAGAGGGGGAATCAAACCGCCTATTTTCCGGTTGAAGGACGACCACTCCACCACCGTTTTAACAAGGACCATTTAAGAGTTTTAACGATAGTTTAAGGGACTTAAACTATCGTTAAAACTCTTAAATGGTCCTTGTGTAAGGGCGCCGCCATACGGCAATTTTACAGCGAAATACAGCGATGTACCTCCGTCCAGCAGAGGGCAGGCTCAAAAGCGGAAATATAATGAGAAACCCAATGGTGACTTTACAAGTGTAAAAACCATGTTTACAGCCTGGTACAAAAGGTGGCTCCGGTCTCTAGAGCTAAGTTTTTACAACGTGACAACTCTGGGGTGAATTTTTTATTAATATGTCCGTTTATGCTATCTGAAAACTATTATTTTACTATGAAGTAAAAGCCGAAAAGCCCGGATGTAACTGCCATTTTATTGCCCTGTCGTAATGACAATATTGGTGAATAGGAGACCAATGGGCGGATTACATCCATTTTATAAACAATCTATGGTACCAACACATCACATTGCGCAAAAACCTTGCGCGGTGAGAGACTCTTGAAAGACTCTTTCTCTTGAAAGACTATAGAGACAAGGACTCTGAAAACCATTGAAACACAGATACAGTACATCTGAGCAGAGCAGGTAGTCCCACGGGAGGCCTGGAATAAGATAATATCAGGCTTGCAGCTCCCAGAGTCTCTTCTTTATTTCAAAGTGCAGTAGTTTTTATCTGAAGGACACAGCTGCTATTAGAGCAGACTACACTCCAGTTAGACAAATAAGAGAGACAGATAACACAAAAATAGTTTGGTGATAAAGAAAAGGAGCTATTCCTGTGACACTCAAGACTTAAGGCTGGTTTAAGGACCAACGAGGAAAGGCTTACACATAAAAGGGGTTGAGAGCTGTAGGGTGCTTCTGGCAACGAGAACTAAGCAGGCACTGTTCAAACGGATAATGGCTCTGCTACAGGGAAAGAAAAATTACCTGGAGGGTCTTTTTGTTTTAGATATTTTTTTTATAAATAATGTCCTGTGGCATTGAGTACAGACTGCTCCTTCTACACAAGTAATTCTTTCTGGTACGTCGTTAACAGCCACAATCCCCCTTGGGTGTTCAGTAGTGAACTGGATGTTATTTTGAGTGAACAAAGGGGGGCAGGACTATGGCGACAAGTCATTTTGAACAGTTTCACACATGTTTTGCAGCGTTCTCCAGAGTGGGTTGGTATGAGGGTCTAGTGGACAGGTATCAGACTGCTCTTCCTTCAGTGACAGTGGAAAACTCCTCCTGCCACCTGCCTCGCACAGATGCCTTTCACCTGCTCAGAGACCCAGTGTCTGGGGAGCCCTGGCCCGGCTGCTGTTCGGCCTCACTGTAATGGCCACCTGGGTCTGGTGCACTGACCAGGTAACTCTCAAGGTCTTATTTCACTGGAAATAAACATATGTGCCTAATAAACAAACAATTTGCCTCGACGCTTTAGCAGAGCATGATTAGCAGCTTGATGGAAAACATAAACTCTCACTGCAGTGAAGAGTGAAAAAAAGTCAGATACTTGACACACTGTAAACTGGATAATAATCAGCATGAGATGCCCTGTCTACCGTTAACAAGTCTGTGTGCTGCAGGTGATTGTCCAGAGGTCCTTGTCAGCCAAATCGTTGTCACATGCCAAAGGAGGCAGCGCTGGGAGGCTACCTAAACTGCTGCCCATGTTCTTCATAGTGATGCCAGGCATGATCAGCCGCACACTCTTCCCGGGTCAGTGCATTTGTGTCATTTAGTGAATGATGTGTTGGTGTGCAGTTCTCTGACTTTCTTTCTGTGCTTCAGATGAGGTGGCCTGTGTGGATCCAGATGTCTGTCAAAGAGTATGAGCTGCAGTTGGATGTTCTAACATAGCCTACCTAAACTAGTGGTGGAGCTGATGCCCCAAGGTCTGTCACATCCAATCTTATTTTATTGTGACAACATTCAATTTAATAGAGCTTTATTCTCATAAACTACAATTATTTCCAAAACAATCATAGGGTCTTCTATTGTAAATAATAAACATTGTTTCATACAAAAAAGTTTGACTTTTGACAAAAACAGTAGACAAAGCCCTCTGATGCCTAGAGTAATAGAGCATATACAATTGTTCTGAATAATAGTTTCCAAATGTAGTGATGTAGTACTCACATCACTGCATTTTTATAGGAACACTTTTCAAAGGTTATCTTGCCTCCTTTCTTTTTTTTTTTGCGGGTAACTCTGTCTTTACTTTGTCTTGTGTGTAATGCATGTGGCGTTCACATCTGTGAGGTTGACAGCACTGACTGAACTGTAGAGGTGTAAAGAGTACCTGAAAGCCATACTTGAGTAAAAGTACAGATACCTTACAGTAAAAATTACTCCACTACAAGTTACAAGTCACCAATTTAAATACAACTTGAGTAAAAGTCTTAAAGTATCCCATTTTGAAAGTACTTAAGTATTTTACTCGTTCTGAATGTTGGCTCAAAGATGCACAAGACCTCAACGCAAAGAGATATTGTAGGTCAGTGAAAAACAAGAAAGTTTATTTATGAGGTTTTTTCCTAATAAAGAAAAGAAATTGAACACCTAAATATTTTGACACGGCAGAACAAAAACACAGATTAAACAAGTCTGTCCAAGTCAAACTCAAGTGCTCAAAAAAGGCATAAGTAAAACATAAAGTTTTCAGTAAAATGGACAAACAAAAACAAAATAAAAAAGGTCGAATCAGGGCTGGCACTCAGGGGCACAACTACCCAGTGCTAGAGGGCTATGCAGCAACAATTTTGGCCAGTTCTCAGCCTAATACTAGTAACAATGTTGCTACCAAACATTCTAGAGCACTCTCTAGTTCGTAATAAATTGTAACATGAGCCATGTGTATATTATATATTATATACATATATAATTATAATAATTATATATATATATATATATATATAAGCAATATAAGTTACTTATATTTTTGATACTCAGTACAGGTACAAAGTAGTCAAAAATACTTAAGTAACTAAGTACATTTACTTAAGTACTTTACACCTCTGCTGGACTGTGTGAATTCATGTTTTTTTCCAAAAATCCGAAAAACACTAAAAGTGACGGTTTTATCATTTTAAACCAAAACCGGAAAATCAAATCAAATGTGAAATCTGTTTTGTTTGTACAATTTTGGATTGTTAGCCTAATGTTGCTCTCTTGGACTAGGGTAGCTGAGTGTGTACAGTGCCAGGAGAGGGTGCTTGTCAGGCTCACAGTAAATGTCTCCCAGTGCAGACCAATAAGTGTTTAAAAAGAGCTTTAATAAATGTCCAGGCAAAAGTAGTCTACAAAATCGCAGTCCAAGATCCAAAAACACAGGGAGAACAGTGGATAGCTCACACGAGGGAAGAGTCAGTCAGGCAAAGACAATGGAGAGAGAGAGAGGGAAATACAATGAAACACAGATGCAGCACATTAGGGTGGGACTGGTAATTACACAGGCATGAAACACAGGAGGACAGGAAGTAAATCTTAAACGAGAAAAACAATCTGTGGTTTCAAAATAAAAAAAAAAACAAGACAAAAATGTGCCAACATAAAAAGATAGACAAAACCAAGTGGGATACAACAGCGCTGTTCTCACAGTATGCTGCAGACTGGTCTGAACACAGGTTTATGTGCCTTTCACTGATCCTCTCTTGTCATGACTGGGTCTTGGTTTGTGTGCTATTGACTAGGACCCTTTTTGTGTTGCTGTTTTGTGCAGGTCTTCGAGGCTTGATGATAGCAGTGATGCTAGCGGCTCTGATGTCTTCACTGACCTCCATCTTCAATAGCAGTTCCACCCTGTTCACCTTAGACCTGTACCACCGAGCACGGCCCACGGCCACAGAGAGGGAGCTGATGATTGTTGGCAGGTGCTGCTTCACTTTGATAAAGTCCAGTCCAGTGCACACCCAGATAATCAGCTAATGATGAGCTCTGTTTTTTCAGGGTCTTCATTCTCTTCTTGGTCTGCATTAGCCTCTTGTGGATTCCAGTTATTCAAACTGCCAATAGTGGACAACTGTTTGATTACATCCAATCAGTGACCAGCTTTTTGGCTCCGCCTATCACTGCTGTCTTCCTAATGGCCATTTTCTGGCCAAGAGCCAATGAGCAGGCAGGTCTCATACACATTCAAGCACACACCCGTCATCAGTGACAGCAGTAGCCAATCTAAGCTGAATGAAAAAAACTACTCATAAATAAAAACTCCAATGAGATCTGTGATACAGACTAGAAACTCGAAAGGACAGACTCTCGTGTGAGTCTTTCGACATGGGGCAGCCCCATTTGTCTCAGATGATTTTTCTGTGTTTCGGTAAATGCAGGCTTGATAAAAGCTCTTTGAGGGTCACCTTTCACAGCAGCTTATAGATATATAAAGTTTATTAATAGAAGGTTTATGGTCATGTTGGTCCCTGCACTGCTCCTTGACAGTGGTTAGAGCAGTGCGAGTGCTTCACCTTGTGCTCAGGCACAGTACCCTTTCTCGGCCTTGGCATGGTTGGAAGTGCATGTACGAACTTTAGGACAACAATGTCTGAATTTTGGCCAGAGAGGCCAGATGGTTTGAGAGAGGGGTGAAGGAAGCCATTTTTGTGAAAATGGAAAGGCCTTCTTTGAACAGAGGAGGTGGCCTCAGATTCCTGTTGCTTAGTATTTATAACTAACCTAAAACAAAAGAGTTGCACCCTAGAACAACAAACACAGCACCTTGAATGGAGCAGTGTCACTAACGACTCTCCTGAGCCTAAACGACTCGCATCAGAGTCACACCTCCCTTTAATGGCCAACGACTATGAGACAAGAACAGCCTGGTCAATCAGGTTTGGTTTCAGGGGAAACTCCTCCCTCTAGAGATATAAGCTCAGCTCTCTTACCAGTTAATCTTAGAATTGATAAAGTCTCTTGGAATTAGAGACGAAACGTCTTCACCTTGAAAACTGAGTCCAGATGCTTTTACTTCAACCTTTTTTTCAAAATGCACACAAGTTGACACAAACGGCTTTGAATGGCTACTAAGGTTAACCATTATCACTTGTGATCTGTTTGCTTGTAATCAGTGTGTGTATAAAAGGTCAGTGAGTTTCTGGGCTCCTGACAGACCCTTGCATCTTTCATCCAGCGCAGTGAATTGGAAAGGGATATAAAAAGATATCCAAGTAATTGAGAATGCCAGCAGTTTTCGAACTATAATTAAGAAGTGGAAAATTAAAACCAAACATTTCAGCCACAACTGGCAGGAAAATTGTTCAGGATGCAAAGAAACACCCACAAATAACTTCAGCTGAAATACAGGACTAGAGAAAAAAGTGCTGTGCCTGTTTCAAGATGCACAATAAGGAGGTGTATTGTGTGACGTCACTTCCGGTTTGAGTAACTGCTGGCGCGTTTTTTGGCTGCCGCTGATCTGCTCTTTAAACTTTCTTTTCAAGAAATATGTTTGTAGATATGTTTGTGGATACTGCTTTTGAGGTCTATGAGTAGGCTGTCTATTTTACTCTATCATCCAGTTGACACATACAGACCATCTGTGTGCATGAGTTACGACTAGCTTACCTGCTGTACGTACTCAACATTATTCTAGCCTACCTGCGGCTACAACCCTCAACAACTATAGTATGTAGAATATCTATTCATGGCCTGTATTCCTCTGGTTCGTGCTGTATTTTATCTACCATCCTTCAGCTGCACTGTTCCAGTACACTACCACTGAGTTTAAGATTCATAATCCACCAACGCCAGCTCTGCTCCAGCAACCAGACATCCTATACGTGCCCCAACGGAGATGTACTCACCTGGGCTCACGTCGTAATTTCCAATATGACAACTCCAACCCTAGCAAGTCTTTCTGGTCCACATTTCGCCGCCCACAGAAGAACACCGGTCATCGCGCTGATCTCAGTGTGCTGGCCCGTGTCGAGGCGGCTACGGTCAGTCAAAACAACACCACGATCAGCATTGGACTTCTCAACATCCGTGCCCTCATGAATAAGGGCCAGCTCGTTCAAGATCTCCTGATAGACCATAATTTGGACTTTCTCTGTCTAACGGAGACATGGCAGCAACCAAATGATTTTACACCGCTTAATGACGCTACTCCACCGGGTTTGTTTACCTCTCCCAACCTCGTGTCAGTGGCCGAGGAGGAGGTCTCGGACCTCGGAACTGGAAGATAGCGCGCGAGTCTAGATGCCTACCATTCATTTGAGGCCACTGCGTTTGAACTGTTCTTGATCTGTTCCTACTATTGGGGCCACCCTCTACCGACCACCAAAGTCAAACAAGGATTTTATTACAGACTTCACAACACTCCTCACACATCTATCCACACTCTCATCCAACATAATAATACTGGGGGACTATTCATTTTCGGTTCAAAAATATGTTTTACACAATGCGCTTGTAATTATGAATAATGTCTTGCGGTCCAGATCAAAGCCTCTCGAGGTCCGGATCCGGACTGCAGTCCGCCTATTAAGTACCCCCGGTCTAGAGTGTGTTTTAGAGTAAGCAGTTGAAATTAGTTTTAGAAATTAGAATTTGCGGGGCAGTCTTTGTCTTCAAACTCAACCCAAAGCAGACGTTAGTGTCTGAGGGGAAGACGGTTTTAACCCAGCCAGGAAATCAGTTTCCTTTGGGAGGACTGTTTTTCAACCCCTGAAGTAAGAGAGAGAGTGAGAAGTGAAAATAGAGAGAAGTAGAAATGGGGTTTATGCCGTTCTGACTTTGATACAGGATTGCCCTTGAACCAACGAGATCCGCAAGACCCGATTGCTGGAGATTCAAGCCTCCTTTTATAGGTCTGGACAGGGTGTAGGTGTGACATCAACACACATGCGCTCTGACATATTGCCCTCTTTGAACTCCTTCTGTCCCTGTCCTCTGTGAACTCTGTGTCCCTGTCCTTTGTGAACTTTGTTTGTCCTTGCCGTTTTTGAACTCAGTGTGTGTCTCTGTCCTCTGTGAACCCTGTGAGTGGCACTGCCCTTCTGGGAACTTCATGTGCCCTGTCTTTTGTGAACCTTTTATGTGTACTTAGTCGTATCTGTCTCTGTGTGTGTCCCTGTGTGTCATGACTTCCTGTGCTTTTGCTCACAGACACAGAATTTGACCTATATTTTAGCTTTCTGATTCTAGGCCTATTTAGATTTAAATTCTTGGTTTTCTTTTAGTCTTAACACTTTTTATTCTTCCACACTTCCAAAACATCATTGAAATATATTTAACTTTAACATTACTCTTAAGCATTTTACTTTTTATTCTTAATTTCTTTTAAGTCTTCACTTTTAACACAGTGTCCTTGTCGGTTTGTGTCTCCCTTGGTTTTTGAACTTCCACCTAATTTTCCGCATTTACTACACTTCCCTCTGTTAACCAAATTTCAACTCAAATTCAAAAATCTAAATCCTCCTCCTGCAAATTGGACCCACTCCCAATTGTCCTCGTCAAAGACACATTACCTTCTCTGTCCCCTCTCACCACTAAAATAATTCACGCCTCCCTCTCCTCTGGATCTGTTCCCTCCTCTCTCAAAACTGCTGCTGTAACTCCGATTCTCATACAAACCTTACTAACTTTCGCCCTAATCTTTAATCTTCCTTTTATCGCCAAAATTCTGGAAAAAGCTGTTGCTGCTCAAATTCACACCCACTTATCTTCCAATAACCTTTATGAAAAATTCCAATCTGGCTTCCGTCCCCTCCACAGCACTGAAACTGCCCTCCTTAAAATAACTAATGACCTTCTCCTCTCTGCTGACTCCGACTCACTCTCCATCCTCCTTCTGCTGGATCTAATTGCAGCCTTTGATACCATCTCACACTCCATCCTTCTGCACAGACTCTCCTCCATCGACGTCATAGACACAGCCCTCACTTGGTTCCACTCCTACCTCTCAGAATGCACTCAGTTCATCCAGCTCAAATCCTTCACCTCCCATCCTGTCCCCGTCACCACAGGTGTACCTCAGGGCTCGGTACTAGGGCCCCTACTGTTCATCATCTACTTTCTCCCCCTTGGTCACATCTTTCAAAAACATAAGATTGACTTTCACTGCTACGCTGATGACACCCAGCTTTACATCTCAAATAAACCAAATTCTTCACTCTCACCCTCCCCCCTAATCAACTGCCTCCCTAAATTAAATCCTGGTTCACCACAAACTTCCTCAATCTAAACAGTGATAAAACTGAACTGCTCTTAATAGGCACCAAAAACACCCTAAACAAAATCAATAACTTCTCCATTACTTTTGAAAACTCCACCATCACCGCCCCTCCCTCACACCACACTCTACTGCCGTTCTTGTGCACAGCCTCATCACCTCCCGCCTGGATTACTGCAACTCCCTTCTGTTTGGTCTCCCTCAAAAAACCCACCATAAACTTCAACTGGTCCAGAACTCAGCCACCCGCATAATCACACGTACCCCCTCCAACAATCACATCACACCCGTCCTACAACAGCTCCACTGGCTCCATCACATACTGCATCAACTATAAAATAATGCTCCTCACATTTAAAGCCATACACAACCTTGCACCTCCATATCTCTCTGAGCTCCTCCACATCTCCACCCCCCGCCCGCTCCCTCCGCTTCTCCTCCTCTCTATGGCTCTCAGTCCCTCCTGCCCGTCTTGCTACCATGGGGAGAAGACCCTTCAGCTGTTCTGCTCCCCAGCTATGGAACTCTCTCCCCTCTGACCTCCGCAACACAGACACACTGCCACATTTCATATCCAAACTCAAAACACATCTGTTCAGACTGACCTACTCACTCCCTTCATAACTGACTGTCCTGTCATCAATATATGTAATTGTTGTTGATTTTATTGTTGTTTTTAAATGTTGCTTTGAATTGTTTTTAATTATGGTTTTAATTATTATTATTTATTTATTACTTGAAGAAAAATGGGCTGCATGGTTGAGAAAGTCATTACTACGCAAATCTCACAAAACATCCTGCTTTTAATACGCCAAACAGCACAGAGACAAGCCCCGAAACCTCTGAAACAAAGTCATTTCGAGAGACGAGACCAAAATTGAACTTTTTGGCCACAACCATAAACGTTACATTTGGAGAGGAGTCAACAATGACTATGATGAAAGGTACACCATTCATACTGTAAAACATGGACGTGGATCACTGATGTTTTGGGGATGCTTGAGCTACAAAGGCAGAGGAAAAGATGAATGCAGCAAGTTATCAGAAAATACTGTTGGAAAATTTGCACTCATCAGCAGCACATTGGATGTACTTGGACGTTCCAACTTGACAACAATCCAAAGCACAAGGCCAAGTCAACCTGTCATTGGCTACAACAGCATAAAGTGAAGGTTCTGGACTGACCATCTCAGTCTCCTGACCTCAATATCAATAAGCCACTCTGGGGAGCTCTCTAATGTGCAGTTCATGCAAGACAGCCCAGGAATTTACAAGAACTGGAGGCTTTTTGCCAAGAAGAATGGGCAGCTTTACCATCTGAGAAAATAAAGAGCCTTATTCACAACTACCACAAAAGACTTCAAGCTGTCATTGATGTTAAAGGTGGCAATACACGGTATTAAGAACTGCGGTATATAAACTTCTGATCAGGGTCATTTGGGTAATTTCTGTTGTCATTATGATTTAAAAAGAGTAAACACAGTTGTTTGACAATAAATAGTGAAAAAGTTAAAGAAAGGTTTTTGTGTTATAATTTATATTCTCTTTAAAATGGCCCAAAAAAAAAATCGGAAAGACAGGGATCAAAATTTATAGCATAGGCCATGAAAAATAATGATGTTTATTGACCAAAATGAATAACCATTAACAGAATTTGATTGCACCAATATTAAAAGGAGCAAAAATGATCACCATAACCTAGAAGTTGTAAATAAATAACAGTAATATTTCAAGGTTTGAAACAATAAACCATTCTTATTGAAGGTGGGATATGAAATTATATAATTTAATAATTTAATAATTGCATAGTTTATACATTTGGGAAAAAAGTCTAGAAGAGTTATGTTAGGTCCAACTTAAGTTGTAATGTTAAATCTGTGTTTCATGCCAACTGTGAAACTGTGCAGATCTTTCTTACTGGCTAGAAGCAGGGTCAGGAGCCGAGAATCAATGGAAGGTCAGGACGACAAGGGTCAGTCTTTGGTTTTGTCAATGATGGACCTTGGAAACGTTGTTTGTTGGGAAAGTTGGTCCTGTGTGGCCTTGAACATCTTTTGGAGGATTTGCTCTGAAAATCTCTGGCCAAAGCTGAGTTGATGCTTGTCATTGGACAGAGCATCCCCTGTCTGTGAGAAGGCTGCTTGCTGTCTGTGCCTTTATGGCCAGTTGAAAAAGTTAATTCAGAGTCCAGCACAAAGAAAGTCTCAGAGAAAAATGCCAATTGGATATGTTCTTTGTAGGCTTTAAGAGAGAACCACCTTCTATATATAGTTGTACCAAATAAACCAAAAAGTTGTTTTTGAAGCCTTAGTCCTGAAATGAAGAAAAATAATCTCACTTATAAAAATAACAAATCAATAACACACTGGCTTTGCCCGGGCAGAACTTCAAGCAAGCAACGAGCGAGCAACCTCCTCACCCTATCTCTAAGGGAGCACCCGACCACCCTGCGGAGAAAGCTAATTTTGGCCACCTGTTTCTGGGATCTTGTTCTTTTGGCCACTGGTCTGGACTTGCTGCAAGTCAACAGGACGACACAAAGTCCTGTTCATAAAGTATCCTAGTTCATGAACCACCAAAATCTTTTCTTAAGAAAAGCTAGAGTGCGGTTAACTCCTGGATGGCTTTATTACGGACAGAGTCTGGGACATATTAACAACCAGCTGGGCCGTTACCTGGGTCAGGTTGAGAGCGTTGAGCCTGACGAACAATTCCTTCAGTTTCCCAGTGCACCGCTCCAACCAAAAGGTGTGTCCCGGTCTCTGGTTGGTCAACTGTAATAGCTGGTGGGAGAATGGTTTCAAGCTGGGACTAGATCAGGGGTACTTAATAGGCAAACCGCGGTCCGGATCCGGACCCAGACGCAATACAATATGGACCAAAGCCAAAATCATCATAACTAAGTCTTTAATTTAGTTATGATCCAAGCGAGTTTTTGGTGCGTAATTTATATTGTTTTCCTAAAATGTGGTTTATCTATCTTGTCGCCCCCAAAGATCCAAACAGACACTGTAATAACTGTAATCACCATGACAACGCACTCACTCAACTCAGGTTGTGTGTGTGTCATTCTCAACAACGCAGGCGCTAATCCATCTGCTAACGGTAACGTTACCCTTGCTAGCGAAAATCATGGCGTGCTCAAAACCTGACAAAAAGAGAAAAGTTGAATCTTGAAAATCGGGAATTTAAGACAGAGTGGACTGACAGTTATGCATTTGTGCTGCCGTTGGGGAGACCAAAAATAATGTGTTTAATTTGCAACGAGACGGTTGCCATTGTCAAGAGTGGTAACGTGAAACGTTATTATGAGTCAAAACATGGACACTTTGACCACAATTACCCCCAAAAATCTGAGGTCAGAAAAATCAAACAACTGCAATCATCATACAAAACAGCATGCATTGTAATAGTTAGATCAGCCACCCAACAAGAGCATGCAACTGAAGCCTCATTGAGAGTGGCATGGGTCTTAGGAAAGCACAAGAAACCCTTCTCTAACTCGGAGATTGTAAAAGAATGCATGAATGAAATAGCAATTGCCATATTTGAGGGAACTCAAAAAGATGACATCATACCAAAAACAAACCAAATATCTTTGTCTGACTCCACTGCTGTACAGCAAACTGAAGTCCTTGCTGATGATTTCCTTGACCAGATGAAGTCTGCAATAAAAACGCTAAATGCATTTCATTGGCTTTGGATGAATCCACAGACAACACAGACAATGCACAACTTCTGGTGTTTGTCAGATTTTTTGATGAAGAGAAGGGAGAATTCTGTGAAGATGTGTTAGGCTTCACAGCCCTCCATGGACACACAAGAGGAGATGATATTTATGAAGCATTGATGCAGATGTTGAGGGACAGAGAGATAGATATTTCCATTGCTACTGATGGAGCTCCATGTATGACTGGAAGAGAGAGGGGATTAATGGCAGGTTTGAGAGCTCATCACCCTGAACTCCATCCATCCATCCATCCATCTTCTACCGCTTATCCGGGGCCGGGTCGCGGGGGCAGCAGTCTAAGCAGAGACGCCCAGACTTCCCTTTCCCCAGACACTTCCTCCAGCTCTTCCGGGGGGATACCGAGGCGTTCCCAGGCCAGCCGAGAGACATAGTCCCTCCAGCGTGTCCTAGGTCTTCCCCAGGGTCTCCTCCCGGTGGGACATGCCCGAAACACCTCCCAAGGGAGGCGTCCAGGAGGCATCCGAAACAGATGCCCGAGCCACCTCAGCTGGCTCCTCTCGATGTGGAGGAGCAGCGGCTCTACTTTGAGCTCCTCCCGAGTGACCGAGCTCCTCACCTTATCTCTAAGGGAGCGCCCCGCCACCCTGCGGAGAAAGCCCATTTCGGCCGCTTGTATCCGGGATCTTGTTCTTTCGGTCATGACCCAAAGCTCATGACCATAGGTGAGAGTAAGGCGTAGATTGACCGGTAAATCGAGAGCTTCGCCTTACAGCTCAGCTCCTTCTTCACCACGACAGACCGGTATATCGACCGCATCACTGCAGAAGCTGCACCGATCCGTCTGTCAATCTCACGTTCCCTCCTTCCCTCACTCGTGAAAAAGACCCCAAGATACTTGAACTCCTCCACTTGAGGCAGGATCTCTCCACCAACCTGAAGGGGACAAGCCACCCTTTTCCGACTGAGAACCATGGTCTCAGACTTGGAGGTGCTGATCCTCATCCCAGCCGCTTCACACTCGGCTGCAAACCGTCCCAGTGCACACTGAAGGTCCTGGCTTGATGGAGCCAACAGGACAACATCATCTGCAAAAAGCAGAGACAAGATCCTGTGGTCACCAAACCAGACTCCCTCCGGCCCCTGGATGCGCCTAGAAATCCTGTCCATAAAGATAATGAACAGGACCGGTGACAAAGGGCAGCCCTGCCGGAGTCCAGCGTGCACTGGGAACAGGTCTGACTTACTGCCGGCAATGCGAACCAAGCTCCTGCTCCGGTCGTACATGGACCGGACAGCCCTTAGCAAAGGGCCCCGGACCCCATACTCCCAGAGCACCCCCCACAGGGCGCCTAGAGGGACACAGTCGAATGCCTTCTCCAGATCCACAAAACACATGTGGACTGGTTGGGCAAACTCCCATAAACCCTCCAGCACCCTGGAGAGGGTATAGAGCTGGTCCAGTGTTCCACGACCAGGACGAAAACCGCATTGTTCCTCCTGAATCCGAGGTTCAACTATCGGTCGCATTCTCGGTCGCATTCTCCAGTACCCTGGCATATACTTTCCCGGGGAGGCTGAGGAGTGTGATCCCTCTGTAGTTGGAACACACCCTCCGGTCCCCTTCTTGAAAAGAGGGACCACCCCGGTCTGCCATTCCAGAGGTACTGTCCCCGACCGCACACGCGATGTTGCAGAGGCGTGTCAACCAAGACAGCCCTACAACATCCAGAGACTTGAGGTACTCAGGGCGTATCTCATCCACCCCCGGTGCCTTGCCACTGAGGAGCTTCCCAACTACCTCAGTGACTTGGCCCGGGTGATGGACGAGTCCACCTCCGAGCCCTCGGCCTCTGCTTCCTCAGTGGAAGACGTGTCGGTGGGGTTGAGGAGATCCTCGAAGTATTCCTTCCACCGTCCAACAATATCCCCAGTTGAAGTCAGCAGGTTCCCACCTCCACTGTAAACAGTGTTGGCAGGGCACTGCTTCCCCCTCCTGAGGCGCGGACGGTTTGCCAGAATTTCTTCGAGGCCGACCGATAGTCTTTCTCCATGGCCTCACGAACTCCTCCCAGACCCGAGTTTTAGCCTCCACGACCACCCGGGCTGCAGTCCGCTTGGCCTGCCGGTACCTATCAGCTGCCTCAGGAGTCCCACGGAATGTCTCCAACCTCCCTCAGGATCTGGTCGAAGCTCTGCCGGAGGTGGGAGTTAAAGGTCTTTCTGACAGGGGGCTCTGCCAAACGTTCCCAACAGACCCTCACAGTATGTTTGGGCCTGCCGAGTCTGTCCAGCTTTCTCCCCTGCCATCGGATCCAACTCACCACCAGGTGGTGATCAGTTGACAGCTCCGCCCCTCTCTTTACCCGAGTGTCCACCCTGAACTCATAGTTGCATAATTCATCAGATGGTTTTGTGTGCCAGTCTTGAAGAAAAGTATGCAGAGGTCATGACAACAGTAATGAGACGTGTGAACGTTTTGAGGGCATCATCTGCTCTGCAGCATCGCTTGTTGCGCTCATTCCTAACAAAGGTGAATGCAGAATTTGATGATTTGCTCCTCCACAACAATGTCCGGTGGCTTAGTAAAGGCAAGGTACTGGAGCACTTTTAAACATTACGGAAAGAGTTGGAAACCTTTCTGTTGGATCAGAAGAGTGCAAAAGCAAAACAATTTGTGCTGAATGAAGACAAAATGGAAATTGTTGCATTTCTTTCTGACATTACCTCCCATCTCAATGATCTGAACTTGAAGCTCCAGGGCAGAAGAAACTGGAGCTGTTCAATTGCGACTTACAACAGGACCTGCTTCACTTCCCAAAGCTTTTGAATCAAACAGCAGGAACACATTATCAACACAATCATGCTAAATTTCTGGACAAGGTGATTGAAAATTTTCAAACTTGCTTTGGGGATTTCCCTCTGGGAAAACAAGTCTTACTATGCATGGAAAATCCATTCCTTGTCAAAAACATTTCATCATTTTCAGCTTAAGCCCTGCAAATCTGCCCTTGGGCTAGTGCAGCTTCTCTTCAATCAGAGCTAATTGAGCTTCAGGAAAACCTTGCACTGCAGGAGTCTCTCTGTGACCCTACCACTTTCTGGACTAAGATGGTCCCTGCAGCAGGTGTCCTTTTCTTGCAGAAGATGGCCCTTCAAATTCTCACCATGTTTCCCTCAACATACTGTTGTGAGTCTGCTTTTTCAACCATGAATATGGTGAAAAACAAGCAGGAGCACCCTCAGTAATAAATACTTACATCAGTGCCTCCGCCGGTTTAAAGAACTGGTGGCACAAAAAAGGTGACACTTTTCACACTAATAAGGCCAGACCACATCACCTTTTGTACATAGTTTGAACGTTTGGGGGATTTACCACTTTTGTTGTTGGAGTTCTTTTTTTGGATATTGACCATCACTGTTCCGGACCCTGAACGTTAGAAAAATTTGGTGAGTGGACCTTTTAGATTTCTAATTGAGTACCCCTGGACTAGATGGTATTCTTTAATCAAGTTTGGAGAATACTGTAGCTTGGTGAAGAGTCAATGAGAGGTAGCGAATATTTTTAACTGTTTCATTTCATTCAAACCTTTGTAATTGATACATGGACACAGTGTCTTGTCTTTTTTGTCTACAAAAAAAACCTTAGCATCGACAGGTGAGGAGGAGTGACAAATCAGGCTTTCCGCTAAAGAGTCTTTAATATAAAGCTCCATAGCCTCCCTTTCAGGACGTGACAACTTATACAACTTGGCTGGTGGGTAATGGGGCTCCAGGGAGAAGGTCTATGGCACAATTGTATGGTCAATGTATAGGAAGAGACTACGCTTTCACCTGCTGAAAACCTAACCAAGATCATGATACTCCTTAGGCACAGCCGAAAGATTGGGGTAACTAGGGAGTGTGTAGGAGACAGAAACTAGGTGCGCTGTGTGTGTGTGTATGTGTGTTAGTCTGGTGCTGAGGGGGCGGAGCTCACGGAAGTGCGTGCGTGTCTGTAAAGGTGTGCACATTCCTGAGGCCAGGTTGTTGAGAGTCAGGAACTGGTAGCCGCAACTTTTGTTTTCCTGATCTGTCCCTCCTCTATCTGCTGCGCTGCAATAGCTTATGTTCAATAAACCTACCAAACGCATGTTGGATCTTATCGTATTTGTTAATTATAGTCTCCAAGCGCGTGACAAATCTTTCAAACCACCAGGACCCAACTCTGACCCGTACCGCATCTTCAAGTTTTTTTTAGGAAGCCGCTACAGAGTGACCTAGAAGAGTTAGTGGTGGAGGTGACAGCGTATTGGAGGCAGTGAGAATGGCAAAAAACACTCCTACTTACTATCCTATTGGTGATCCAGTCGATATGCGGGTTATGGAGTTTAAACCAGGGAAGGCCCAGAACGACAGGAGCATGTGGTAAGAAGATTACTTGAGTGAAATTGGATCACTTGTGATCACTGTGATTTCCAGATAACATCAGGGTTAAGGGAACGTTGCGATGTGTTATTCTAGGGTCTTGTTGTCCACCATTCAGTGCATTAACTGCTCTGGGTGGATTAAGTGGCTCAAAAGAGATGTTAGCTCCTCTACTAGGGTAAGGAGAGAAAAAGACTCACATTGCCACATGGAGGACTGCAGTTGGAGTCGTTCAACACAAGATGACTGGGGAGAGGAGGTTTGTCGCTTTAGGACCTCTCCTCTCCTTGGTGAGCCCCCTCTTTTGAGGACAGCTGCTGAGGAAATGGTTGGTCTGGACACAGTAGATGCATAACCCTAGCTCACAACAGTGATGATGTTCAGCTGGTGAAAGAAAGAAACTGCATAGGTTCCTCCACCGGTAAGGGTTGGACGAGGCTGGAAGGCGTAGTAGGATGGTTGGTAGAAACAACAGGCTGTGCAGAGGAATATTGAGGTGATGTGTGCCCCCATGGAGTTATCTGGTGACAGGTCCTCTCCCTGCTTTTTTCTCTAAGCCTGTTATCAAGGCGTACAGAAAGAGATATTAGTGAATTCCAGGCTAGCTGTCTCATTTCTGACCGCTAACTCGTCCTTAACACTTTCGGCTAACCCCTTCACAAAAACTCCTTGTAGTACTGTGGCAAACACACACACACACACACACACACACACACACACACACACACACACACACACACACACACACACACACACACACACACACACACACACAAACACACACTCTTTGTTTCTGTAAGGATTATTAGGCCCGAGCCGGTGATAACCAGGAGGGCCTATTGTTTTTGTTCTGATGATCCTCAATTTGACCCAGTAAACATGCGCAAAAAGTCATTTTTATTGGTCCCAAAAGTCCCTGAAAAAAAATATGAAAAATGACTCAGTGGCGACCCCTAGAAAAGTCAAAATACATTGGACCTATGGATAGTGAAAGTAATTTTTTTCCAATGTAGAAATACAAAACTTGGTACATCCATAGGACACCTCAGGGCAAACAGAAAAGTCTATGACAGCCACACCCTACACTAACTCAACAGGAAGAACCCTACAAACTTATAATGGGACCCAAGAATTTAGTTTGTCATAGAGACATGAAATTTGGTACACACATCTCTTATGTCATGACGAACATAAAAGCCAATGACAACCACCCCCTATCTATAAATGTGTTGCCATAGCAAAGCCCCAAATATGTGGAAAAAGTCAAAGGGAAGTGAAATTTTTAGTTTGTTGTAGGCAAATGAAACTTGGTACACACATCCAGCATGGGCTTATGAACAAAAAAGGCAATGGTGACCACACCCTATCACACACAGGAAGGTGGCCATTTTGAATTGAATATGTGAACCACCTTAGAATACACCTCTCTTTTAAAAAACAGTACTTTGTTTTTCTCGCCTTAGCCCAAGCATAATCTATTATTTTCAAAAGTTCAGACAGCTCCCAGGAAAACCAGGGATTGTGGAGACCTTTAACTCTAAATTACAAGGTGGTGTAGCAGGACCCAGCAGTAGCACAGGCCCGAGGTGATAAAGCAGGCTTTTTTTTTTTTTTTTTTTTTTTTTGTTCTTTCTTTTTCTGCAAAATGATCCTAAATTTGACCCAGTGAACATGCACGAAAAGTCATTTTTATTGGTCCCAGACTTCAAGCTCGGCGAAAAATTTATGTATTTGAAGTGCCGAAAAAATTCCAAAAATGACTCAGTGGCGACCCCTAGAAAAGTCAAAATACATTGGGCCTATGGAAAGTGAAAGTAACTTTTTTGCTACGTAGAAAAATGAAACTTGGTACATCCATAGGACATCTCAGGGCAAACAGAAAAGTCTATGACAGCCACACCCTAAACTCAACAGGAGGTCCGCCATGTGGGGTGAAACACGCGGCCACTAAAATCGCACCCCTTGCGCAGAAAGATGCAAATCATTGTGTTTTAATCTAAATGGCCCCAAATTTGGTGAGTATCATCTAGACACGTGTGCCAACTAAAGTTGTGACTTTGTTTATGATATCGGGTATGGGTGTGGCAAGCCTGTAACGAGGTGGCCATTTTTTTGAAAATAAAACGTCTCTTAACTCTCAGTGAAAAGTGAAAAGTGAATTCAACTAGATTTTGAGGCCGCCATGGATTATTTGCTCGCAAGTCCATTTGTACTTGAAGCACACTCTGTAAGACTGTAATATTTTTCATATTCATCATTAGCCTAAATGTATGGGTAAATGTGGTTGTGTGAGCAGGGTGCATTCTGGGGACTCATGATCGGGCTGCTGGTGGGTGTGATCCGGATGGTTCTGGAGTTTTCCTACCCTGCTCCGTCGTGTGCAGAGCCTGACCGTAGGCCTGCGCTGCTGGCAGACATCCACTACTTGTACTTCGCTCTCATCCTGTTAGCGCTCACCTGCCTCGTCATCGCTGGCGTCAGTCTGGCCACAGACCCCATTCCCAAGGAACGTGTAAGAGACAGACTCTTTTCTTTCTGTTCTATTCTGTTTTCATTAACCCTGTTTCTGCCTTCACCAAATATGATTCATTACATTATTGCTGTGTCCATGTGCTGGATGGTCCTTGGATTATATTTATTTATTTATTTGTTTATTTGACAAGGACAATGCACAATACATATATTGCACAAACCAGAAATAGTGCAAAGTAGCACTCATGAAATTAAATATGTATCTAAAATACAATACAGTTCAACAGTCACAAATAAATATCTATCTATTAATCCATCAATCCATCCATCCATAAATCCATCAATCAATCAGATTAACATTTGTTTGCCAAGTTTCTGTTTGCACTAATTACAATACATTTATGATTTTCCTTTAGCCACTTTTTTTTATACAACTTATATTTACATATTTCATTCATTCTTCTTCCTCTTAGTTTCACAGTGGCATGAAAAAGTATCTGAAGCCTTTGGAATTTCTCACATTTCTGCATAAAATCACAATCAAATGTGATCTGATCTTTGTCAAAATGACACAAATGAAAAAACAGTGTCTGCTTTAACTAAAACCACCCAAACATTTATAGGTTTTCATATTTTTAATGAAGATAACATGCAAACAATGACTAAAAAAAACATTGCTGCACGTTTAATGTTCGCAAAAAGGCACTTGGACAGTCCACAGAACTTCTGGCAAAATATTTTGTGGACTGATGAAACGAAAGTTGAACTGTTTAGGGGAACACACAACATCATGTGTGGAGGAAAAATGGAACAGCTCATCAACATCAACTCCTCATCCCCACCGTGAAGCTTGGTGGAGGGAGCATCATGGTTTGGGGCTGTTTTGCTGCCTCAGGGCCTGGACAACTTGCAATCATCTATGGAAAAATGAATTCAAAAGTTTATCAGGATGTTTTGCAGGAAAAGCTGAGGCCGTCTGTCAGACAGTTGAAGCTAAAAAGAGGTTGGATGCTGCAACAGGACAATGACCCAAAACACAGAAGTAAATCAACTTCAGAATGGTTTCAGAAGAACAAAATACACGTTCTGGAGTGGCCAAGTCAAAGTCCTGACTTGAACCCCATTGAGATGCTGTGGCATGACCTCAAGACAGCGATTCATGCCAGACATCCCAGGAATCTGACTGAACTGCAGCAGTTTTGTAAAGCGGAATGGTCCAAGATTGATCCTGATCGATGTGCCAGGCTGATCTGCAACTGCAGGAAACGTCTGGTTGAAGTTATTGCTGCCATTGTTTACATGTTTTCCTCATTAAAAATATGAAAAACTATAAATGTTTGGGTGGTTTAAGTTAAAGCAGACGCTGTTTTTTCATTTGTGTCATTTTGACAAAGATCAGATCACATTTGATGGTGATTTTATGCAGAAATGTAAGAAATTCCAAAGGCTTCAGATACTTTTTCATGCCACTGCATCTTGCTAAGGCTTCCACTGAACACCTGCATCTTTTAGCTCAGTCTGGTGTTTTCTTTTGCTACACATTGTTTGATAGTACTAGCTGATGTAGGAGTGACACAGTGCACTTATGATAAATTAATGAGCTGTCCTCATGAGGGTTCCTTTGTGGCTAGTGAGTGCCAGGAATTAGGCTCTGGCGTTCTACCAATGGCACCGCCTAAGGTTATTAACCACTGCTCTAGGTCCAAAAAGATAAGAAAAATTCAGATTCAGATTACTTTTTTAATCCAACCAGGTGCAATTGATTTGAGCAGCATCAATAAGACAACAAACAGACAAGACAACAAATAGACAATATATAGATAGGATAAATAAATAGAATACAAAGTAGAGACGGAAGTGACAAAAAAGCTTAGTGGAAAAATATTAGATAAGATTAACTAAGAGCAAAAGCATTGGTAACAATGGTATTTGACATTTGCCAAGACAAACTTGAGCACAATTCCTGGTATTGTAGAGATCTGTTCTTACATACATTCTCTGGAATAATTGTTTTATCTATGTTTCTGCTGGGACTTACTAAGGTAAAGTAAGGGAGGCTTTTGTCACCTCATGGTGCAGTAGAGGCAAGAATATTCATATGATAACAAGCATATATAAAGTGTTGATGTGTTGTGTTTCTGCTTTAGCTCTACAGGTTGACCTGGTGGTCCAGACACAGTAAGAAAGCCTGCAGTAACCTACCAGAGCTGACGTCTGAGCAGGTGAGCCCTGAGCCCACTCCAGCATGTGACGAGCAGCCTAAGTCCTGGTGGTGCAGAGCTGCTCTGTGGATCTGTGGCCTTAATCAGCAAACCACTGCCTCTTCTGGAACTGACATCAATGAGTTGGTCTCACTGCAGGAAGAGCCAGTCTGGAGAAATGTCTGCAACATTAATGCCTTACTTCTACTCACTGTCAATGTCTTTCTGTGGGGATACTTTGCCTGATGTCATTTGTCTATTTAATCTTCTATCGGCTGCTTTGTTGATTCAATTATAAAATATGCACTTATCAATATGAAATTTCCATTCTGGTGCAATTAGATAGTGCTGCTTTTGACACGATAGAACACAGCATTCTCATCAGTTGTTTAGAAAAGACTTTTAAAAGAAAGATTCTTTACTAGCTTGCATCTTACCTTTGTAAAAGGTCCTTCTCTGTGGCTAATGATGATTTTAACTCTGAGTACATCCGCATCCCCTTTGGTGTTACCCAAGGGTCAATTCTTGGCCCCCTTCTTTTGAATCTGTATATCCAACCAGTCTTGTGCACTTTTCAAAAATGCAATGTTTCATACTATTTATGTATATGCTGATGATACCTAGCTGTACAAAAAATGTACCTCAAAATTTATTTATTCCTGAGAATGTCAGAAATCTAGGTGTCACTATAGACCCTGACCTGGGGCCTAATTTATAAAAAGTTGTGCGTACCTCACCTGCAGCAATTTCCCTTTTATAAATCCCACCTGCAGCAGAAATGTGTGCACTTAAATCCCCCTCACGTCACACCCTCTCCACGCCTCAATTCAACCAAAGAACGACAAGTACATTTGTGAATGAATTTTGCCTAAACATGAGCCGCTGGTGAGTGGGTTTTACCAAAAAACCTGAAAGTGAGTCCGAGCCGCATTACCACCTGTGGATGTGTTTTACAGTAAAGGCTGCTCTCAGAGGAAAATGATTGCAACAAAACTGGAACTACTCATCTTATAATTTAAACATATTACATTTAAACAATTTAAAACTTTATTTAACAAATTAAAAAAAAAAAATCCAACTTAAGATTATCTTAATGAGTGAAGAGCATTCGAGGAGGAGAGCAGTCACGGTCCGAGGTTGTTGTACAGTCTATAATATATATATATATATATATATGCAAGCGGGAGATGGAAGAGCGCAGTGGTGGTGTGTCTGTAATGCGAGTGGGCGGGGGGTCGGAATGAGTGCCGTGCGTAATGAGGAGAGAGTTGTAGTTAGCTGCAGTTTGACACAGGGCTTCTTAAAAAACCCTGAACGGAGCGTTGGAGCTGCTCAGAATCATGTCCATTAGTTGAAACAAAGCCAGAGCCACTGAGCTCAAGTGAACATCCACGGCTTCAGAAGCAGGGGCTTTGATGCTCGTGCACGCAATGAACCGTGTTACTTAAAATTAATAAAAATTGAGCCAAAATGTGATATATAAATATGGAAAAAAAAAAAAAACAAAAAACAGCGTCCTTTTTTATTTAAGAGAATACTTTTGCTTAAATACTTATACCAAAATAAAACTGATATATCTTTGGGGCGGCAGTAGCTCAGTGGGTAGAGCGGTCGTCCTACAACCGGAAGGTAGGCGGTTCGATTCCCGCTCTCCCCACAGTTCATACTGTTGTGTCCTTGGGCAAGACACTTAACCCACCTTGCCTCCAGTGGCTGTAACACTGGTAATTACAATAGAACAATGTATGTCGCTTTGGATAAAAGCGTCAGCTAAATGAATAAATGTAAAATGTAAATCTTTTAAGAGAAATAAAGTTAAATTAGACGATATTGTCGCCGCCCCTCGGCTTCTGGTTCTTTTCGATCACCAAAAATGTAAAACAAAGAAACACAAGTGGGACTGAGTGTACAATTAAAAAGTCAAATTAATTAAAACAAACGCAAGGTAAAAACAGGAATCTATATAAAGAACCTAACAAAAGGCTTTAAAAGCTAATAGAGCAGTCTGTGAGTAGAGTCCGGGGGTTTGTGAGAGGGAACAGTCTTTGAGAGGAATATTGTTAGTTGTGATCCCCGCCCTCCAGTCCGTGCCGCAGGGCCGGCCAGTCCGAGTGTTGCTGCCTTCCCAGCGGTCCCAGTGGACTTCGAAGCCCCAGTACGTCACCGCAGAAACTAATTATTAAACACAATAATGTCGGATCAAACGACCACACTACAAAACACAATAAAGCCACACAGCATGCAGGTTAATCGGGACACGTCCCTTCACTTAGCGTTTTTTATGGCGATGTACAGGTTCCTTTCTTAGTCCCCTCTTGGTCCGCCGGTCGCTCCTCAGTTCCTGGCTCGGTCTCTCCCCTGAAGTGGGAGACGGTGCTGTGAACAGGGGAAAGGCGGTCTCAGTCACACAACTAAACAATTCGGGTAGGTATATCCTCCACACAGTTATGGACACTTCCCTCTGCTTAGCTGGGTTAGAAGCGTTGTAATTGATGGTCTTCGAGGTATCTGTGGCTTCCCTCTGCCATTCACTTGTCCGTCACTCCGTGCTGTTCAATCCGATTCCTTCCTTCCTTTTCCTTTACTTTCTCCGTCTCCCTCTCTGTCTGCCTGCAGACTGTCTTTCTATTGGCCCTTTTAAACTAAACCCGGGCGCGTCCTATTGGTCTCAGTGATTATGCAGGTGTGATGGGCGTTCCCCAACATGGGTCTGTCCGTGTGTCACAAAACTTAAAGGGGCAGCGCACTCACACAGAACACAAGAAAAACAACACAAAGGAGAAACAAGGGACACCGTGACAATATCAAACACACATCAGTAATTTTTTTTAAACCTCATCATCAACTCACTTGAGGGTCGCCTTTGCGCCAAGTCTCCTTAGAATGTGCGTACGCCTGGGTCAGAGTTTGCGTAGGGATACGCACACATTTTTTAGCTTCAACGCTAACGTCTTTCATCATAACACAGAGAAGGAGAGGACGCTTGTTGCATTTGTCAAATTAAAAGCCCGGCTCTGCCTGTTTGTAGTGCCACATCATTGGTCACAAAAGGCCGGTGAGCCTATGGTTTGACTCAAGCAGGTTGGCTTGGGGCAATACAAGATCGATTTTCCCGAGTTTGGAAACTCCCAAATCCAGTGGCAGCACAAGGTTAACAGAATACAGCCCAAAAAGACTCCTCCACTCGTCCAGTCATTTTTTTATCTGTCCCTGAGGACAGTACAAATCTGCTCAAGGGCTTTTATTCACTATGGACCAACACCTGGGGTGAAATTAAGTTGGTACAGCGTACCAACACTGAAAAGAAGTGGAGATGAGCTGCATACAGGGGGCAGCGTGGCTAAGTAGGAGAATTCCTGGTGGGCTGGGCCTTTGTTGAGCCGGTCTGTTTAGTGATAACACGACAGTGCGGTCAGGGAATTAAACAGATGCTTGTTCTGTGCAGTCTCGTGGCTTAATTTATAGAAATTTTGTTTGAAACTTGGTTTAGACTGTGATAGCGCTGTTGAGGCACAGCCTCTATAAAAACATGTTTTCTACTGATTTCTTTATAGGTGTCATTTGTTATTTTATGCATGTAAATTGATTTAAATAAATATCGAATATCGAAGCCCTTATTGAATCTTCAGTAAAAGATTCAATAAGGGCTGGTCTAAGACATAAAGTTCCCAGGCTGATAATGTCTATGGTCAAAACACACTTTGCCAAATAAAGCTGCCACAGAAACATTTTTTAAAGAGGGAAACACCTTAGTTAATGTTATGAAGTGTAAAACATCCAGTTATCTCTATATAAATGTTTTATGCTCATTTTGTAATTGCGTAATTGGTCTTGCTAGCTTGCTTTCAACTATACTGTATGTATTAGGCATCTATGCACCCAAACACAGCCTGCCAGAGGGTGCGCTTGATTTATTGTTCTGGGACGTTTGAGTTTTTCACATCCAGTCAACATACTTAGATTATGCCGTTTTGCAAATGGGAGAAAATGAATAAATTAACCCAACAATATTCTTCACATGTATGTGATTGGCTGCTTTAAATGCCCTGTTATTGTTTTAAAGCATTTCATAAAACATTTGGATGGAAACAGCGTAATGGCAAAATAAACCGAATAACTACTAATATACATAAACATTTTTAACACAATGCCAAGTGTTTCTATTTTCTATAGTAGGCCACTCCAAAAAAGCATTGAAATATTGCCTTTCATTAAGATTTTGTGATAGTACCAACAAGAACTTAAAACTACTTTCACCCCGATCAGCATTTATTGAAATCTCACAAGCTTTTGGTTGATTTTAATATTAGTTTTATTTAGATATTATGTTTTAATGTTTTTATTTGTTTTCCGTGCTTTGTAAAATTTACTTAATTCTATGATTAAGTACATTTTTACCTCACAATAAATAAAAACAATAAAATAAAAAAGAATATTCTGTTTTATTTTTTGTTTTTATTTTATTCACACACTAAAGCACATTGAGTTTATGCTTTTCATATGAAATGTTCTATATATATTAACTTAATTATTAATCTCTCTCTTTCTCTCTCTCTCTGACGCTTTCATTGGCTGTTGGTCTACAAAGGCTTGTAAATCAGTAGTGTCCAGTTCCAGTGGTGGATACATCTGCATATCTGAAACAGCACACAAAAGAAAAACATGAAAAGAGAAAAGGAGAGTAAAGTAAAAAAGTAGATTATTTAAATTTATTGAAAATAAATAGTTATATTTGATGTTTGCAGCATGAGTATGTATTGTATCTGTATGTGTGCTTTCTTGTCAAACACTGTTACTTTTGCTTAACATTAACCTGTCCATGGATTACAGGTGGACATTCATATCTAACCTTGCACCATGCATCTTTCCGGTTTTTAAGGTCAATGTGTGGTTGTGTACTGTCCCTGTTCAATTAAAACCATACCATCTGAAAAGTCAAAGTCCGCTTTTCAAGTTTAACATACTCTGAGTTTGAACAATGGTCAATATTTTGGTCAGAACAGCCAGAAAGACAACCTGTTCTTCTACTGATTGAATATTTCAATAGGATTATTACTATTACAGTATAATACTAGGCACTGTCTGTTTGTGATGCTGTCCTGCTCTCAGGTGTTATCCCTTTAACGTATGTGAACTTTTGGAATTAAAATGTGATTTGATCTTCATCTAAGTAAAGGGTATTGACAAACATAATGTATCTAAAAATAATTACACAAAAAGTAAGTGAAGCATTGAGTTAATGACCTCAAAAAAGCTAATTAAAGTCAGGTTTAAGCATAATATGTTTGGAGGTGAGGACTACAGCTACTTTGACTGATAAAAACCCCTCAAACCTTTGGAGTTTTCTCTGCACAAGAAGAACACGCTTATGTGGGCCATGCCTCGCCAAAAAGAACTTTCAGAGGAGCTACGATCAACAATTGTTACTTTACATAAAGCTGGAAAGGGTTATTTTCAAAGACTTTAGAAATTTACCACTCTATGGCAAACAATCTACAAACAGAAATGCTTTGGGACTGTTGCTACTCTACCAAGGAGTGGGCACCCAGCAGTGGTGGAATGTAACAAAGTATTTGTACTTCGTTACTGTACTTAAGTAAATTTTTACGTATCTATACTTTACTTAAGTAAAAAAAATAATGCATACTTATACTTTTACTCAAGTAGATTTTTCAGCAATTATCTGTACTTTGTACTCCACTACATTATTAAAATGCATGTCGTTACATCCTTTCGAATCTTGCATAAAAAAAATTTTGGTCGACTGACGTTTTGGCGTTGCTGGCCAATGCACGTTGAAACAGATCAGAGATCTGATTGGTCAAAGAACTCACACGCTCAGCGTGCGTTTTGAAACAACACAAGCGAAACTGATGTAAATCGAAGAAACGGACACGGTGGACACCAAATATCAAACATGGACGAAGAGCCAACAACGTCGACTGAGCTTGAGCCTGTGCCCTGCAGCTCTGATTCTGAGAGACATCCCTGGCCTTATTTAAGCAAGTTATTTGAATTTAAAGGTTCAAAGAATGACTCCTGGCGTTTTCAATGTGTCAAGTGCCTACCTCAACGCAAAGAACTGTTGGCGTTTAAAAACTCCCCTTCAAATTTGAAGAAACATATAGAGGTAAGACATGCAATGCTAGTTATTAATATTTAAGTTACAAACTTGCTATGACTGTTATAGAAAAACGGATGTCAACATAACAAAAATATCACACCAGTATAATATTTCACACCAGTATCACACCAGTATAATAGTCCCGAAGAAGCCATCTCCATCCTGCTTCAATGACTACCGTCCTGTTGCACTTACCCCCATCCTCATGAAGTGCTTTGAACGGCTAGTCATGCACCACATCAAGTCTGCCCTCCCCCCCTCCCTGGACCCCTTCCAGTTTGCATATCGGTCCAACCGGTCGACCGATGATGCCATCTCCACTGCCGTCCACTCAGCACTAACCCATCTGGACAAAAAGGACTCATATGTCAGAATGCTGTTCATAGACTTCAGTTCAGCATTCAACACAATCATCCCTCAACAGCTCATCTACAAGCTGAGTCAGCTGGGGCTCAACACTTCGCTGTGCAACTGGCTGTTGGACTTCCTGACTGGAAGACCTCAGGCAGTACGGGTCGGCAGCAACACATCCAGCACCATCACACTGAACACTGGGGCCCCCAAGGATGTGTGCTGAGCCCTCCTCTTCACTCTGCTGACCCATGACTGCACACCGTCACACAGCTCAAACCTCTTTATTAAGTTTATGGATGACACGACTGTGGTGGGTCTCATTAGCAACAAAGATGAGACAAACTACAGGAGTGAGGTGAGCCGCCTGGCTGGGTGGTGCAGTGACAACAATCTCTCTCTGAACGTGGAGAAGACGAAGGAGATTGTTGTAGACTTCAGGAGAGCACACACTCAGCACGCGTTCCTCTGACCATCAACGGTGCGACTGTGGAAAGAGTGAGTAGCACCAAGTTCCTGGGTGTGCACATCACAGAGGACCTCTCCTGGACCAAAAACACCACAGCACTGGCCAAGAAATCAAATCAGCGTCTCTACTTCCTCCGCAAACTGAGAAGAGCCAGAGCCCCACCCCCCATCATGTACACCTTCTACAGAGGCACCATCGAGAGCATCCTGTCGAGCTGCATCACTGTGTGGTATGGCGCCTGCAATGCGTCCTGCCGAAAGACTCTGCAACGCATAGTGAGAACAGCTGAGAAGATCATTGGTGTCTCTCTCCTCCCTCCAGGACATTTACGGAACACGTCTCACCCGCAAAGCCCTCTGCATCACAGGTGATCCCACTCACCCATCACACAGCTTTTTCAGCCTGCTACCATCAGGGAGGAGACTGCGGAGTCTCCAGGCCAGGACCAGCAGACTGAAGGACAGCTTCATCCACCAGGCTGTCCTGCTGAACCTGCCCCCCCTCCCCTCTTCTTCCCCAGGCACCACTGAACTATGACCCCCCCCCCACACTAAATATATGATGACATGCACTAGTCACTTGTGCAGCATTGGTCTGCTCACTCACCGCACACTACCTCATTCGGCATGGAACTGATGTCATTCCACTACCTCATCAGTCAGTAAATAACTGCTCTTGGACACTTGTCACTCTAATCAGATAAGATATTTTAATAAGTGATTTTTTTTTTGCACTAAAAGAATCTTTTAACTGCACTGTTGTTCACTTTATTGATTTGCACAATATCTGTCACTCACCTTGCGCTGCTTTATTTAACTTTATTTTTAGCTTTATTTTTTAATTTTATTATGTCTTTTTTTATTGTATAGTTGTATCTACATTTTTAAATTTGAGTTATTTTTTAGGCTTTAATGATAATGTTATCTGTATGCACCGGGGACTGAGAGTAACGCAATTTCGATTCTCTGTATGTATGTACTGTACATGTGGAAATTGACAATAAAGCAGACTTTGACTTTGACTTTGATATTTGTTTGACGTAAGTTAGTGGTACCCTAACAGGGCAACTTCTTTAGCTGGTTATTAGCACAGCAGGGACGATAGCTTCCTAGTACGTTACATTTTTGGAGATGAGCAAACTACTGCTATATCTGTACATTATTTTTTTCTCATTCTAATGTGTTATACATTAGTAGCCTAATGCTTTTGGATTTTCTGTAATCAATGGAGTATAAGCCTCAAATGCAGTTTTAGCTACGTGTTCCCCATGCAGGCCTAGGTAAAAGACTAAAGCAACTGTTGTTGAGCAGAATAAACTGGTCATACACATTTGATTAAAGTGTTCAGAATAACACTCACCTGTGTACTTTTGAGTTTTTTTTACTGCTCTTAATAGTATAGTAAAAATAAAATAAATTGTATGTCATAATTGGCTTAGCCTAATTATTATTTAATGAGTAATAAGTAAATAACCAGATTTTTACAGTGTCAGTATTGCACAACAACTCTTTCCAGTACACAATAGATATTGTTTGTGATTGTTACAATTGAACAGCCCAGACATTGATACAACTGATTGTACTTTTACTTAAAAAAATACTTTAAAGTAAATTTAAAAGTATGTACTTATGACTTTTACTTAAGTAAGATGTTGATGTAGTAATTATACTTTTACTTAAGTATATATTTTGCAGGGTAGTTGTACTTTTACTTAAGTACTAAACTTAAGTACTTCCTCCACCACTGGCACCCAGTCAAAGTGACACCAAGAAAACAACAAAGACTCATCAATGAGGTAAAGAAACAACCCTGAATGACAACCAAAGCATGTCTTTGGACGGTGGGAGGAAGCCGGAGTACCCGGAGAGAACCCACGGTAACACGTGGAGAACATGCAGACTCCTCGCATAAAGACCAAAGTCGGCTGAGAAAGTTTGAGTCGGCCGGGTTTTGAACACACAACCTTCTTGCTGTGAGGCAAAAGTGCTAACCACTCTGCCACGTGCACCACAAATGAATGCATTTATATATTGATAATATACATTTACACATTCCCTTCACATGAACCTTTATTAATAGATCTTTTCATTAATTTTATATAGAATAGGATACATGTTCACATGAGCAGCTTAACTTGTTTTTGCTTATATGACACTATTTTATTTGTTTACGGTTACCATGGTGAATCCTTTTTTCTTAGCGTCATTAATAATGGCTTTAGCTAAACAGGGGACAGACAGAAGTTGATTGTCTTAATTTAATGTTCTTGGTATTTGTGTTGATATTATTTAGCTGATATATTGGCTGTTTACTTTTACACAAGAATTACAAAAGTAGAAACCCTTGTAATCTTGCAACTCTTAGTCCACACTCCCTTCATTCTTCAGAGAGAATAAATAGCATAACCGCCCGAGCCGCAGCGTCGCGCCGTTGCCCTGGTGATGCGTCTCTATCCAGTTAGAAGTCCCGCCTCTTCTCGCGTCTCTCGGGTTGTGATTGGCTATTAGAGGCAATCTGACAGGTCAGTCAAACGTAGGCTAGGCTAGCCGTCAGTGAGTTAGTGTTATATTTAGCTGATTGCATTATCGGATCAGCTTCAACCTGCAGCCCAGCATAACTGAGGAAAGTACACTTACTTTATGGTTTTCACTTCTTTAGTTAAGTAGCATTTGTACGAAGAAGATTTTTAAGATAGATTTTAATTCCTATTTAAAATGTCTTCAGACGAAGACCGGGCCAAGGAAATACTGAAGGGCTTCAAACTGTATCCTTTTTGTACGGATTCATCTGATGTTACCGCACTTTCGTTACGTTTAGCTCAATCTCTGCACTTTCCTCGCATCCATGGATGAGAGGAGGCGAACCTGGACTAGAATGTCCCCACCACCGAAGCAAGAGAAGTTAGCCGCTGTAACTAGCACCGTAGCTCCATCCCGTTTTATTGAGTTTAGCTTGCACGGCTGTTAGCTAATATCAGATTGTGCTACTTTTACACTAGATGCTAGCAAACTGTAGGGCAGCTCTTGGAGGTTTGGCTCGGTTTGGCTCCTGCTGCTCCTCCTCAGGGTCTGGAGCTTTAGACGGCACGGGACAGAGTTCTCTGGCTCAGAGGCAGCTGCCACACTCTTTTGAAACATTGAAATGTTGGACTGTGATCTTGATTTATTATAAACATTAAGAAACGTGCCACGCCAGTTAACCATCTTGTAAAATATATAATTTATCACTTTCCCTTTTCATGGTGTCATGATTTCATGATCACTATTGCAACAGTTGGAATAACATTGGTTTAATTTATATTTCATATCTGTACCATAACTAAAGACAGTTTAATGCAGGACTCAGTTTTTGTCATTTTGAAACAGTACTTTGACTTGGCTCCTGTACTCACCTCTAGTTAGAACTGGCGACAAATTTGGCAGAACTTGTGTAAGCCTGAACAGAAGTAATAATGCACATTGAAAGTGTGTTTAAAGAGTGTCTGCAGCCTCACCTGGGACTCATTAAGGTGTATAGGGCTGATCCATGTATCCACCCTGGAGGATTACTCAAGGAAACAGTGCACTTGATTATGTGACTTCATGCTGGAGAGTTGTTTTGGCCTCTGGCCTTTATTAAGACAAATGATCAGATGTAATGGTGCTTTCCTCTAAAAGAATGTGACGTTGTATGTTGGAGACTGGTGTTAGTCAGACCAGAGAATTACTAAAATGGTCAAAGTCAGCAATGTTTATTAGAAAGACAGGAACAGGTGGATGGTGAGGGGCTGAAGCCTGCCCAGCACACAGACACCATTAGTCCTTTTCACTCAACCTGAGAACATAAATCGTTAAGTGTATTTAAAGTGGTCTTAGTTGGTGATGGTGTTGCGAGGCGCTGAGGCTGCGGGCGGTCAACACAGATGGTGTAGGGTCAAGTGTATGTGACATCAAGGACCGCCTGAGTGTGACTGCAAGGTAAAAACAGAAAAGCCTAGAGCCATGGCTCAGCCTTTCTACCGCTCAACAAGAATTAGCTAAATAAGAGTATCAAGAACGTTATACTCTAACGCTGTTACTTTTAACAAAAAGAACAATAAAATTAAAATAAAGATCATTCTTCTCCTAAAATTGTCCTATATCCCATCCTCAGTTGTTTTGAATCTACTTCTGGCTGAATATTTTTGGGACGTATAATGATTATTCATTTTGTATACAATTTGACATAGTTTAGCTGTTGCTTAACATTTTTGTGCCAGAAACTGGATGAATCTTCGAGATGCTGAGACAGGCAAAGTCCTATGGCAGGGAACGGATGATCTGTCTGTCCCAGGAGTGGAACATGAAGGTAATGAAGGGTGCTAGCATTTAAATTGGCCTTTTACTCAGATATGTCATCAACAAATTTTAGTCGGTTAAAAATGCTAAATTTTAAGAATCAAATTGTGTACTCAAATGCATGATTCATTTTTAAGATCCTTAATAACACTTCCACCACTGAAGCGATTTGCACAGCTAGGTCCACAAGTCGGAATGACTGCAGATTACCCAAACGAAGCTCTGCCTTTTCACAGACAGCCTTCTCATTCAAAGCGGTTAATCAATAGAAAAAAAAAACCCAGATACTCTAAAACTGTCCTCTGACCTGAGAGACTTTTCTTATATTGTTAGAAAAATATTATTAGAATACCACTTATGTCTGCACTGATTATGTTTATGGTAGTTAGTAAGGTTTAAGGTTAGGTAAGGTTTTACTTTAGAAATTTTAGAAAGTTGAATGTTATGTATAGTGTGATTAGCTTAGGTTGAAGTGTGAATGCTGATTGGGGGGCTTGTAGCATGCATTTTATTGTATATTAATGTTTTATCTGCCCAGGGACTGCAGATGGAAATTAGTTGTAGCTAAATCTGATGTAAAGCATCTTTTCTTTTGTTAGATTAATATGTTTGCACATGGTCCCTGTCAAATAAATAATAAACTAAAAACTAAACTAAAACACCTTCCTACAGGTAAAATCTGACTTGTTTATGCTCTAAGTGAGTTTTTGTCTGATAAAATAAGGCATTCTGTAGTGAAAACATGTGTTGGTAGTATGTAAGAGACTCACTGACCAGGTATCATAATGTAACATTGTGAATGTTTTCAGCTCGAGTCCCAAAGAAGATCCTGAAGTGTAAAGCGGTCTCGCGAGAACTAAACTTCTCGTCGTCGGAGAAACTGGAGAAGTTCAGACTCGAACAAAAGGTTTTCTTCAAAGGACAATGCCTAGAAGGTACTGACTGCTCACTGTTGGCAGCCAACTATAGACATGTACTCATTATGCAATCATCAGGTTCACTTTCTTATGTTTTTATTCATATGCTTCATTTAATATAGGATAGTTAATTTATATCAACGGGAGTACAGTATCAGTCCATTACCTTGAGGCTACATAAATATACAAGAGTCCAATTGAACTTTACTTTATAGCCATGCTTATTCCATACCCATCTACACTCACCTAAAGGATTATTAGGAACACCTGCGCATCCCACAAATCTCCATCAACTGCAAGATGCTATCCTATCGATATGGGCCGACATTTCTAAAGAATGCTTTCAGCACCTTGTTGAATCAATGCCACTTAGAATTAAGACAGTTCTGAAGGCCAAAGGGGGTCAAACACAGTATTAGTATGGTGTTCCTTATAATCCTTTAGGTGAGTGTATTTTGTTTATTTTTTTTTTTTGTCTCTTCCCAGAATGGTTCTTTGAGTTTGGATTTGTTATACCCAACTCCACAAACACATGGCAGTCCCTTATTGAAGCTGCCCCAGAATCCCAGATGATGCCAGCCAATGTTTTAACGTGAGTTTCTCATTTCATCTGTGTAGTGTTGTGCAAGTCCAACAACGTAATATTTTGTTGTTTACTCATGAATAACATACAAAATATGTTTTGTTTCGTTTACTGGACAAAATGGACGTTACATGTATGTGTGTGTAGTGAGTATACATCTATCCACTGTAACGGTAAAAAACAACCTCAGCAGCTGTGAACCCGGTTTTATAGGTTTGCCTTACTCTTTTAGAAATAAAAATCACAGGAAAAGGGTGTGAACTTAAATACAATGGATAGATAATCCAATTAAAGCCGCACGCAGCGATAAAGGCCCTCGCCTCCCTTGAGACCGCGGAGACACATGCACTCGGAGGATTGCATTTCGTGCTTTAAAGCGTAAACTTAACGGTAATGTCAAATAACCGGGCCTGTGCTACTGCTGGGGCCTGCTACACCACCTTGTAATTTAGAGTTAAAGGTCTCCACAATCCCTGGTTTTCCTGGGAGCTGTCTGAACCTTTGAAAATAATAGATTATGCTTGGGCTAAGGCGAGAAAAACAAAGTACTGGCTGGAGATTTGAGATGACTCAGGAATCGCTGCACCCCCCTGTTTAAAAAGGCAAATATAACTTGTCTAAAAGTACAAGGTTACAAGTTCCAAAGGATTCTGAGGAGTTTTCTAAGACTCTAGCCTTGGCTCTGGAGGGGCCTCCTCTAAAGAAAGAATCCTGGCAATTGGGAAATGGCATTTATTTCCCAAAGAAATGGCTGCCTCTTCACAGACTCATTACGACCACAGCCACAAATGTATCAAAAAATAAATTGATAACTTTTTTTTCACACGTGTCTAGATGATACTCACCAAATTTGGAGCTGTTTAGATGAAAAGCCTTTAGACACAAGGGGTGCAATTGAGGTGGTCACGCATTCCACCAAACATAGTAGATTTCCTGTTGAGTTTACGGTATGGCTGTAATAAACTTTTCTGTTTGCCCTGAGGTGTCCTATGGATGTACCAAGTTTTGTATTTCTACATTGGAAAAATGTACTTTCATTTTCCATAGGCCCAATGTTTTTTGACTTTTCTAGGGGTCGCCACTGAGTCATTTTTCGTATATTTTTTTCGGGAACTTCAAATACGTAAATTTTTCGCCGGGCTTGAAGTCTAGGACCATTAAAAATTACTTAAAGTTGCACGTTTACTGGGTCAAATTGAGGATCATTTTGCAGAAAAATTAAAATAAAAAAAATATATACCAAATTATAATAAAAAAAAATATAACTCGAGCAAAAAAGTCTAGAAAAACGCTTGTCTATTTTACATACATGTGTTTAGCTCATTTTGCCCAAGTTTGGTGTCTGTGGAATGAAGCAGCTATTTTTTGTTGTTTTTTAAAAAAGAGGTGTATTCTAAGTCGAATCAAATTTTGAATTCAAAATGGCCGCCTTCCCGTGTGTGATAAGGTGTGGTCCCCTTTGGCTTTTTTGTTCATAAGCCCATACTGGATGTGTGTACCAAGTTTCATTTGCCTACGACAAACTAAAATTTTCACTTCCCATTGACTTTTTCCACATATTTGGGACGTTGCTATGGCAACACATTTATAGATAGGGGGTGGTTGTCATTGGCTTTATGCTCCTCATGACATAAGAGATGTGTGTACTAAATTTCATGTCTCTATGACAAACTAAATTCTTGGGTCCCATTATAAGTTTGTAGGGGACGCTGGAGGGCCATTTCTAAAGATAACCCTTTTATTTACATATCTTTGTGTTCAGGTCATAAATGTGCACAAACGCCTTTTGGGTCCAACTCGATCTGAGAAGGCGTTTGAGAGTTAAGAGACGTTTATTTTCACAAAAATGGCCACCTCGTTACAGGCTTGCCACACCCATACCCGATAAGATATCAAAACATAGTCACAACTTTGGTTGGCACACGTGTCTAGATGATACTCACCAAATTTGGGGCCATTTAGATTAAAACACAAGGATTTGCATCTTTTGCGCATGGGGTGCGATTTTAGTGGCGCGTTTCACCCCACATGGCGGACTTCCTGTTGAGTTTAGGTGTGGCTGTCATTGACTCTTCAGTTTGCCTTGAGGTGTTCTATGGATGTACCAAGTTTCATTTTTCTACGTTGGAAAAAGTTACTTTCACTTTCCATAGGCCCAATGTATTTTGACTTTTCTAGGGGCCACTGAGTCATTTTTCGTATTTTTTTCGGGGACTTCAAATACATAAATTTTTTTCCGGGCTTGAAGTCTGGGACCAATAAAAATGACTTTTAGTTGTTCGTTTACTGGGTCAAATTGAGGATCATTTTGCAGAAAAATTATAATAAAAAATATATACGAATTATAATAAAAAAATATAACTCGAGCAAAAAGTCTAGAAAAACACTTGTCTATTTTACATACATGGGTTTAGCTCATTTTGCCCAAGTTTGGTGTCTGTGGAATGAAGCGGCTTTTTTCTGTGTACTTTTAAAAAAGAGGTGTAATTTAAGTCGGTTCACATTTTCAATTCAAAATGGCCGCCTTCCTGTGTGTGATAGGGTGTGGTCCCTATTGGCTTTTTGTTCATAAGCCCATGCTGGATGTGTGTACCAAGTTTCATTTGCCTACGACAAACTAAAATTTTCACTTCCCATTGACTTTTCGACATATTTGGGACGTTGCTATGGCAACACATTTATAGATAGGGGTGGTTGTCATTGGCTTTTATGCTCGTCATGACATAAGAGATGTGTGTACCAAATTTTATGTCTCTATGACAAACTAAATTCTTGGGTCCCATTATAAGTTTGTAGGGGCGCTGAGAGCCATTTCTAAAGATAACCCTTTTATTTACATATTTTTTTGTTCAGGTCATGAATGTGCACAAACGCCTTTTTGGGTCCAACTCGATCCGAAAAGGCGTTTGAGAGTTAAGAGACGTTTTATTTTCACAAAAATGGCCACCTCGTTACAGGCTTGCCACACCCATACCCGATAAGATATCAACAACAAAGTTACAACTTTGGTTGGCACATGTGTCTAGATGATACTCACCAAATTTGGGGCCATTTAGACACAATGATTTGCATCTTTTTGCGCAAGGGGTGCGATTTTAGTGGCCGCCCGTTTCACCCCACATGGCGGACTTCCTGTTGAGTTTAGGGTGTGGCTGTCGTTGACTTTGCTGTTTGCCCTGAGGTGTTCTATGGATGTACCAAGTTTCATTTTTCTACGTTGGAAAAAAGTTACTTTCACTTTCCATAGGCCCAATGTATTTTGACTTTCTAGGGCCGCCACTGAGTCATTTTTGTATTTTTTTCGGGACTTCAAATACTTAAATTTTTCACGAGCTTGAAAAATTGGACCACTAAAAAAGACTTTTCGTGCATGTTCACTGGGTCAAATTTAGGATCATTGTGCAGAAAAAGAAAGAGGAGAAAAAAAAAAAAAAAAAAAATCCGAGCAAAAACAATAGGCCCTCCCGGTCATCACCGGCTCGGGCCTAAAAATTCCGAGCAAAAACAATAGGCCCTCCCGGTCATCACTGGCTCGGGCCTAATAATAATTCTATGAATGTTAACCAAAGAAAGTCAGACATTGCTTTTCAACCATGCTTCAATGGAATTATTTTCAAAAATAAACTCATGGAACAGGCCTAGACAAAATTGTTGGTATCCCTAACTTAATATTTTGTTGCACAACCTTTTGAGGCTATCACTGCAATCAGACGATTCCTGTAACTGTCAATGAGACTTCTGCACCTCTCAGCAGGTATTTTGGCCCACTCCTCATGAGCAAACTGCTCCAGTTGGTTCCAGTTTGAAGAGTGTGTTTTCCAGACGGCATGTTTCAGCTCCTTCTAAAGATGCTCAATAGGATTGAGGTCAGGGCTCATAGAAGGCCACTTAAGAATAGTCCAATGTTTTCCCCTTAACCATTCTTGGTTGTGTTCTTTGCTGTGTTTTGGGTCATTGTCCTGTTGCAAGACCCATGACCTGCGACTGAGACCAAGCTGTCTGACACTGGCCAGCACATTTCTCTCTAGAATCCCTTGATAGTCTTCAGATTTCATTGTACCCTGCACAGATTCAAGACACCCTGTGCCAGATGCAGCAAAGCAGCCCCAGAACATAACAGAGCCTCCTCCATGTTTGACAGTAGGGACAGTGTTCTTTTCTTAATATGCTTCATTTTTCCGTCTGTGAACATAGAGCTGATGTGCCTTGGCAAAAAGTTCCATTTTTGTTTCATCTATCCATAGGACATTCTCCTAGAAGCTTTGTGGCTTGTCAACATGTAGTTTGGCATATTCCAGTCTAGCTTTTTTATGATTTGTTTTCAACAATGGTGTCCTCCTTGGTCGTCTCCCATGTAGTCCACTTTGGCTCAAACAACGACGGATGGTGCGATCTGACACTGATGTTCCTTGAGCATGGAGTTCACCTTGGATCTCTTTAGAAGTCTTTCTGGGCTCTTTTGTTACAATTCGGATTATCCGTCTCTTTGATTTGTCATCAATTTTCCTCCTGCGGCCACATCCAGGGAGGTTGGCTACAGTCCCATGGATCTTAAATTTCTGAATAATATGTGCAAATGTAGTCACAGGAACATCTAGCTGCTTGGAGATGGTCTTATAGCCTTTACCTTTATCATGCTTGTCTATAATTTTCTTTCTATTCTCCTGCGACATATCTTTCCTTCGCTTCCTCTGGTCCATGTTGAGTGTGATACACACCATGTCACCAGACAACACAGTGACTACCTGAAGCCCTATAAATAGGCCCACTGACTGATTACAAGATTGTACACACCTGTGATGCTAATTAGTGCACACACCTTGAATTAACATGTCCATTTGGTCACATTATTTACAGTCTTTTCTAGGGGTACCATCAATTTTGTCTAGGCCTGTTCCATGAGTTTATTTTTTAAAATAATTCCGTTGAAGCATGGTTGAAAAGCAATGTCTGACTTTCATTGGGTAACATTCATAGAATTTTTATTAGGCCCGAGCCGGTGATGACCAAGAGGGCCTATTGTTTTTGCTCGGATTTTTTTTTTTTTTTATCTTTCTTGTCGACCTATGATCCTAAATTTGACCCAGTGAACATGCACGAAAAGTCATTTTTATTGGTCCCAGACTTCAAGCTCGGCGAAAAATTTATGTATTTGAAGTCGCCAAAAAAAAATTACGAAAAATGACTCAGTGGCGACCCCTACAAAATCAAAATACATTGGGCCTATGGAAAGTGAAAGTAACTTTTTTCCAACGTAGAAAAATGAAACTTGGTACATCCATAGGACACCTCAGGGCAAACAGAAAAGTCAATGACAGTCACACCCTAAACTTAACAGGAAGTCCGCCATGTGGGGTGAAACGCATAGACACTAAAATCGCACCCCTTGCGCAGAAAGATGCAAATCATTGTGTTTTAATCTAAATGGCCCCAAATTTGGTGAGTATCATCTAGACACGTGTGCCAACCAAAGTTGTGACTTTGTTGTTGATATCTTATCGGGTATGGGTGTGGCAAGCCTGTAACGAGGTGGCCATTTTTGTGAAAATAAAACGTCTCTTAACTCTCAAACGCCTTCTCGGATCGAGTGGGACCCAAAAAGGCGTTTGTGCACATTCATGACCTGAACACACAGATATGTAAATAAAAGGGTTATCTTTAGAAATGGCTCTCCAGTGCCCCCTACAAACTTATAATGGGACCCAAGAATTTAGTTTGTCATAGAGACATGGAATTTGGTACACACATCTCTTATGTCATGACGAGCATAAAAGCCAATGACAACCACCCCCTATCTATAAATGTGTTGCCATAGCAACGTCCCAAATATGTGGAAAAAGTCAATGGGAAGTGAAATTTTTAGTTTGTTGTAGGCAAATGAAACTTGGTACACACATCCAGTATGGGCTTATGAACAAAAAAGCCAATGGGGACCACACCCTATCACACACGGGAAGGCGGCCATTTTGAATTGAAAATGTGAACCGACTTAAAATACACCTCTTTTTTAAAAGAACACAGAAAATAGCTGCTTCATTCCACAGACACCAAACTTGGGCAAAATGAGCTAAACATATGTATGTAAAATAGACAAGCGTTTTTCTAGACTTTTTTGCTCGAGTTATATTTTTTTTATTATAATTTGGTATATATTTAGGCCCGAGCCGGTGATGACCGGGAGGGCCTATTATTTTTGCTCGGATTTTATTTTTTTTTATTTTTTTTTTTTATCTTTCTTCCGACCAAATGATCCTAAATTTGACCCAGTGAACATGCACGAAAAGTCATTTTTATTGGTCCCAGACTTCAAGCTCAAAAATTTATGTATTTGAAGTCCAAAAAAACGAAAATGACTCAGTGGCGACCCCTACAAATCAAAATACATTGGGCCTATGGAAAGTGAAAGTAACTTTTTCCAACGTAGAAAAATGAAACTTGGTACATCCATAGGACACCTCAGGGCAAACAGAAAAGTCAATGACAGTCACACCCTAAACTTAACAGGAAGTCCGCCATGTGGGGTGAAACGCGGTACACACATCCAGCATGGGCTTATGAGCAAAAAAGCCAATGGGGACTACACCCTATCACACACGGGAAGGCGGCCATTTTAAATTGAAAATGTGAACCGACTTAAAATACACCTCTTTTTTAAAAGAACACAGAAAATAGCTGCTTCATTCCACAGACACCAAACTTGGGCAAAATGAGCTAAACATATGTATGTAAAATAGACAAGCGTTTTTCTAGACTTTTTTGCTCGAGTTATATTTTTTTTTATTATAATTTGGTATATTTTTTTTTATTATAATTTTTCTGCAAAATGATCCTCAATTTGACCCAGTAAACGTGCAACTAAAAGTCATTTTAATTGGTCCCAGACTTCAAGCTCGGCGAAAAATTAATGTATTTAAAGTCCCCGAAAAAAAAATACGAAAAATGACTCAGTGGCGACCCCTACAAAAGTCGAAATACATTGGGCCTATGGAAAGTGAAAGAAACTTTTTTCCAACGTAGGAAAATGAAACTTGGTACATCCATAGGACACTTCAGGGCAAACAGAAAAGTTTATTACAGCCATATCGTAAACTCAACAGGAAATCTACTATGTTGGATGGAATGCGTGACCACCTAAATCGCACCCCTTGTGCTAAAGGCTTTTCATCTAAACAGCTCCAAATTTGGTGAGTATCATCTAGACACGTGTGCCAGAAAAGTTATCAATTTGTTTTTTGATACATTTGTGGCTGTGGTCAATGAGTCTGTGAAGAGGCAGCCATTTCTTTGGGAAATAAATGCCATTTCCCAATTGCCAGGATCCTTCCTTTAGAGGAGGCCCCTCCAGAGCCAAGGCTAGAGTCTTAGATAACTCCTCAGAATCCTTTGGAACTTGTAACCTTGTACTTTTAGACAAGTTATATTTACATTTTGCCTTTTTAAACAGGGGGGTGCAGCGATTCCTGAGTCATCTCAAATCTCCAGCCAGTACTTTGTTTTTCTCGCCTTAGCCCAAGCATAATCTATTATTTTCAAAGGTTCAGACAGCTCCCAGGAAAACCAGAGATTGTGGAGACCTTTAACTCTAAATTACAAGGTGGTGTAGCAGGCCCAAGCAGTAGCACAGGCCCGGTTATTTGACATTACCATGAAGTTTACGCTTTAAAGCACGAAATGCAATCCTCCGAGTGCATGTGTCACCGCGGTCTCAAGGGAGGCGAGGGCCTTTATCGCCGCTTGCGGCTTTAATTTTTAGGCCCGAGCCGGTGATGACCGGGAGGGCCTATTGTTTTTGCTCGGATTTTTTTTTTTTTTTTATCTTTCTTGTCGACCTATGATCCTAAATTTGACCCAGTGAACATGCAAAAAAGTCATTTTTATTGGTCCCAGACTTCAAGCCGGCGAAAAATTTATGTATTTGAAGTCGCGAAAAAAATTACGAAAAATGACTCAGTGGCGACCCCTACAAAATCAAAATACATTGGGCCTATGGAAAGTGAAAGTAACTTTTTTCCAACGTAGAAAAATGAAACTTGGTACATCCATAGGACACCTCAGGGCAAACAGAAAAGTCAATGACAGTCACACCCTAAACTTAACAGGAAGTCCGCCATGTGGGGTGAAAGCGCGCCACTAAAATCGCACCCGTTGCGCAGAAAGATGCAAATCATTGTGTTTTAATCTAAATGGCCCCAAATTTGGTGAATATCATCTAGACACGTGTGCCAACCAAAGTTGTGACAAAAAGGCGTTTGTGCACATTCATGACCTGAACACAAAGATATGTAAATAAAAGGGTTATCTTTAGAAATGGCTCTCCAGTGCCCCCTACAAACTTATAATGGGACCCAAGAATTTAGTTTGTCATAGAGACATGAAATTTGGTACACACATCTCCTATGTCATGAGGAGCATAAAAACCAATGACAACCACCCCCTATCTATAAATGTGTTGCCATAGCAACGTCCCAAATATGTGGAAAAAGTCATTGGGAAGTGAAAATTTTAGTTTGTCGTAGGCAAATGAAACTTGGTACACACATCCAGTATGGGCTTATGAACAAAAAAGCCAAAGGGGACCACACCTTATCACACACGGAAGGGCCATTTTAAATTGAAGATGTGAACCGACTTAGAATACAACCTCTCTTTTAAAAACAACAGAAAATAGCTGCTTCATTCCACAGACACCAAACTTGGGCAAAATGAGCTAAACACATGTGTGTAAAATAGACAGGTGTTTTTCTTGTCGTTTTTGCTCGAGTTATATATTTTTTTATTATAATTTGGTATATATTTTTTTTATTATACTTTTTCTGCAAAATGATTTTCAATTTGACCCAGTAAACGTGCAACTAAAAGTCATTTTTATTGGTCCCAGACTTCAAGCCCGGCAAAAATTTATGTATTTGAAGTCCCGAAAAAAATATGAAAAATGACTCAGTGGCGACCCCTAGAAAAGTCAAAATACATTGGTTCTATGGAAAATGAAAGTAAATTTTTCCAATGTAGAAATACAAAACTTGGTACATCCATAGGACACCTTAGGGCAAACAGAAAAGTTTATTACAGCCATACCGTAAACTCAACAGAAAATCTACTATGTTGGGTGGAATACATGACCACCTAAATTGTACACTTTGTGCTAAAGGTTTTTGATCTAAACAGCTCCAAATTTGCTTTAAAGCACGACATGCAACCCTTCGAATATATGTGTCCCGCGGTCTCAAGGAGGCGAGGGCCTTTATCGCCGCTATGCTTTAATTAGGCCCGAGCCGGTGATGGCCGGGAGGGCCTATTGTTTTTGCTCGGATTTTTTTTTTTTTTTTTTTTTTTTTTTTTATCTTTCTTGTCGACCTATGATCCTAAATTTGACCCAGTGAACATGCACGAAAAGTCATTATATTGGTCCCAGACTTCAAGCTCGGCGAAAAATTTATGTATTTGAAGTCGCCGAAAAAAAAATACGAAAAATGACTCAGTGGCGACCCTACAAAATCAAAATACATTGGGCCTATGGAAAGTGAAAGTAACTTTTTCCAACGTAGAAAATGAAACTTGGTATATCCATAGGACACCTCAGGGCAAACAGAAAAGTCAATGACAGTCACACCCTAAACTTAACAGGAAGTCCGCCATGTGGGGTGAAACGCGCGGCCACTAAAATCGCAACCCTTGCGCAGAAAGATGCAAATCATTGTGTTTTAATCTAAATGGCCCCAAATTTGGTGAGTATCATCTAGACACGTGTGCCAACCAAAGTTGTGACTTTGTTGTTGATATCTTATCGGGTATGGGTGTGGCAAGCCTGTAACGAGGTGGCCATTTTTGTGAAAATACAACGTCTCTTAACTCTCAAACGCCTTCTCGGATCGAGTTGGACCCAAAAGGCGTTTGTGCACATTCATGACCTGAACAAAAAAATATGTAAATAAAAGGGTTATCTTTAGAAATGGCTCTCCAGCGCCCCTACAAACTTATAATGGACCCAAGAATTTAGTTTGTCATAGAGACATAAAATTTTGTACACACATCTCTTATGTCATGACGAGCATAAAAGCCAATGACAACCACCCCTATCTATAAATGTGTTGCCATAGCAACGTCCCAAAAATGTGAAAAAGTCAATGGGAAGTGAAATTTTTAGTTTGTTGTAGGCAAATAAAACTTGGTACACACATCCACCATGGGCTTATGAACAAAAAGCCAATGGGGACCACACCCTATCACACACAGGAAGGCGGTTATTTTGAATTGAAAATGTGAACCGACTTAAAATACACCTCTTTTTAAAAGTACACAGAAAAAGCTGCTTCATTCCACAGACACCAAACTTGGGCAAAATGAGCTAAACACATGTATGTAAATGAGACAAGTGTTTTTCTAGACTTTTGCTCGAGTTATATTTTTTTATTATAATTTGGTATATATTTTTATTATAATTTTTCTGCAAAATGATCCTCAATTTAACCCAGTAAACGAACAACTAAAAGTCATTTTTATTGGTCCCAGACTTCAAGCCCGGCAAAAATGTATGTATTTGAAGTCCCGAAAAAAATACGAAAAATGACTCAGTGCCCCTAGAAAAGTCAAAATACATTGGGCCTATGGAAAGTGAAAGTAACTTTTTCCAACGTAGAAAAATGAAACTTGGTATATCCATAGGACACCTCAGGGCAAACAGAAAAGTCAATGACAGTCACACCCTAAACTTAACAGGAAGTCCGCCATGTGGGGTGAAAGGCGCGCCACTAAATTCGCACTTTGCGCAGAAAGATGCAAATCATTGTGTTTTAATCTAAATGGCCCCAAATTTGGTGAGTATCATCTAGACACGTGCCAACCAAAGTTGTGACTTTGTTGTTGATATCTTATCGGGTATGGGTGTGGCAAGCCTGTAACGAGGTGGCCATTTTTGTGAAAATAAAACGTCTCTTAACTCTCAAACGGCTTCTCGGATCGAGTTGGACCCAAAAAGGCGTTTGTGCACATTCATGACCTGAACACAAAAATATGTAAATAAAAGGGTTATCTTTAGAAATGGCTCTCCAGCGCCCCTACAAACTTATAATGGGACCCAAGAATTTAGTTTGTCATAGAGACATAAAATTTGGTACACACATCTCTTATGTCATGACGAGCATAAAAGCCAATGACAACCACCCCTATCTATAAATGTGTTGCCATAGCAACGTCCCAAATATTTGGAAAAAGTCAATGGGAAGTGAAAATTTTAGTTTGTCGTAGGCAAATGAAACTTGGTACACACATCCAGCATGGGCTTATGAACAAAAAGCCAATGGGGACCACACCCTATCACACACGGAAGGCGGCCATTTTGAATTGAAAATGTGAACCGACTTAAAATACACCTCTTTTTTAAAAGAACTCAGAAAATAGCTGCTTCATTCCACAGACACCAAACTTGGGCAAAATGAGCTAAACACATGTATGTAAATGAGACAAGTGTTTTTCTAGACTTTTTTGCTCGAGTTATATTTTTTTTTATTATAATTCGGTATATATTTTTTTATTATAATTTTTCTGCAAAATGATTCTCAATTTGACCCAGTAAACCAACAACTAAAAGTCATTTTTATTGGTCCCAGACTTCAAGCCCGGCGAAAAATATATGTATTTGAAGTCCCCGAAAAAAAAATAATTAAAAATGACTCAGTGGCGACCCCTACAAAAGTCAAAATACATTGGGCCTATGGAAAATGAAAGTAAATGTTTCCAATGTAGAAATACAAAACTTGGTACATCCATAGGACACATCAGGGCAAACAGAAAAGTTTATAACAGCCATACCGTAAACTCAACAGGAAATCTACTATGTTGGGTGGAATGCGTGACCACCTAAATTGCACCCCTTGTGTCTAAAGTCTTTTCATCTAAACAGCTCCAAATTTGGTGAGTATCATCTAGACACGTGTGCAAAAAAAAGTTATCAATTTGTTTTTTTGATACATTTGTGGCTGTGGTCGTAATGAGTCTGCGAAGAGGCAACCTTTGGGAAATAAATGCCATTTCCCAATTGCCAGGATCCTTCCTTTAGAGGAGGCCCCTCCAGAGCCACGGCTAGAGTCTTAGAAAACTCCTCAGAATCCTTTTACCGTGAAGTTTACGCTTTAAAGTATGAAATGCACTCCTCCGAGTGCATGTGTCCTGTCTCAAGGGAGGCGAGGGCCTTTATCGCCGCTGCGGCTTTAATTAGGCCCGAGCCGGTGATGGCCGGGAGGGCCTATTGTTTTTGCTCGGATTTTTTTTTATTTTTTTTTTTATCTTTCTTGTCGACCTATGATCCTAAATTTGACCTAGTGAACATGCACGAAAAGTCATTATATTGGTCCCAGACTTCAAGCTCAGCGAAAAATTTATGTATTTGAAGTCGCCAAAAAAATACGAAAAATGACTCAGTGGCGACCCTACAAAATCAAAATACATTGGGCCTATGGAAAGTGAAAGTAACTTTTTCCAACGTAGAAAAATGAAACTTGGTATATCCATAGGACACCTCAGGGCAAACAGAAAAGTCAATGACAGTCACACCTAAACTTAACAGGAAGTCCGCCATGTGGGTGAAACGCGCGGCCACTAAAATCGCACTTGCGCAGAAAGATGCAAATCATTGTGTTTTAATCTAAATGGCCCCAAATTTGGTGAGTATCATCTAGACACGTGTGCCAACCAAAGTTGTGACTTTGTTGTTGATATCTTATCGGGTATGGGTGTGGCAAGCCTGTAACGAGGTGGCCATTTTTGTGAAAATAAAACGCCTCTTAACTCTCAAACGCTTCTCGGATCGAGTTGGACCCAAAAAGGCGTTTGTGCACATTCATGACCTGAACACAAAAATATGTAAATAAAAGGGTTATCTTTAGAAATGGCTCTCCAGCGCCCCTACAAACTTATAATGGACCCAAGAATTTAGTTTGTCATAGAGACATAAAATTTTGTACACACATCTCTTATGTCATGACGAGCATAAAAGCCAATGACAACCACCCCTATCTATAAATGTGTTGCCATAGCAACGTCCCAAAAATGTGAAAAAAGTCAATGGGAAGTGAAATTTTTAGTTTGTTGTAGGCAAATAAAACTTGGTACACACATCCACCATGGGCTTATGAACAAAAAAGCCAATGGGGACCACACCCTATCACACACAGGAAGGCGGCCATTTTGAATTGAAAATTTGGTCCGACTTAGAATACACCTCTTTTTAAAAAACAACAAAAAATAGCTGCTTCATTCCACAGACACCAAACTTGGGCAAAATGAGCTAAACACATGTATGTAAATGAGACAAGTGTTTTTCTAGACTTTTTTGCTCGAGTTATATTTTTTTTTATTATAATTCGGTATATATTTTTTTATTATAATTTTTCTGCAAAATGATTCTCAATTTGACCCAGTAAACCAACAACTAAAAGTCATTTTTATTGGTCCCAGACTTCAAGCTCAAAAATTTATGTATTTGAAGTGAAAAAAAAAATGAAAAATGACTCAGTGGCGACCCTAGAAAAGTCAAAATACATTGGGCCTATGGAAAGTGAAAGTAACTTTTTCCAACGTAGAAAAATGAAACTTAGTACATCAATAGGACACCTCAGGGCAAACAGAAAAGTCTATGACAGCCACACCCTAAACTAAACAGGAAGTCCGCCATGTGGGGTGAAACGCATGGCCACTAAAATCGCACTTGCGCAAGAAGATGCAAATCATTGTGTTTTAATTTAAATGGCCCCAAATTTGGTGAGTATCATCTAGACACGTGTGCCAACCAAATTTGTGACTTTGTTGTTGATATCTTATCGGGTATGGGTGTAGCAAGCCTGTAACGAGGTGGCTATTTTGTGAAAAATAAAACGCCTTTAACTCTCAAACGCCTTCTCGGATCGAGTTGGAACCAAAAAGGCGCTTTGTGCACATTCATGACCTGAACACAAAGATATGTAAATAAAAGGGTTATCTTTAGAAATGGCTCCAGCGCCCCCTACAAACTTATAATGGGACCCAAGAATTTAGTTTGTCATAGACACATAAAATTTGGTACACACATCTCTTATGTCATGACGAGCATAAAAGCCAATGACAACCACCCCTATCTATAAATGTGTTGCCATAGCAACGCCCCAAAAATGTGAAAAAGTCAATGGGAAGTGAAATTTTTAGTTTGTTGTAGGCAAATGAAACTTGGTACACATATCCACCATGGGCTTATGAACAAAAGCCAATGGGGACCACACCCTATCACACACGGAAGGCGGCCATTTTGAATTGAAAATTTGGTCCGACTTAGAATACACCTCTTTTTAAAAACAACAAAAATAGCTGCTTCATTCCACAGACACCAAACTTGGGCAAAATGAGCTAAACACATGTATGTAAATGAGACAAGTGTTTTTCTAGACTTTTTGCTCGAGTTATATTTTTTTATTATAATTCGTATATATTTTTCATTATAATTTTTGCAAAATGATTCTCAATTTGACCCAGTAAACCAACAACTAAAAGTCATTTTTATTGGTCCCAGACTTCAAGCCCGGCTAAAAATTTATGTATTTGAAGTCCCGAAAAAAAAATGAAAAATGACTCAGTGGCGACCCTAGAAAAGTCAAAATACATTGGGCCTATGGAAAGTGAAAGTAACTTTTTCCAACGTAGAAAATGAAACTTAGTACATCAATAGGACACCTCAGGGCAAACAGAAAAGTCTATGACAGCCACACCCTAAACTAAACAGGAAGTCCGCCATGTAGGGTGAAACGCATGGCCACTAAAATCGCACCTTGCGCAAAAAGATGCAAATCCTTGTGTTTTAATTTAAATGGCCCCAAATTTGGTGAGTATCATCTAGACACGTGTGCCAACCAAATTTGTGACTTTATTGTTGATATCTTATCGGGTATGGGTGTGGCAAGCCTGTAACGAGGTGGCCATTTTTGTGAAAATAAAATGTCTCTTAACTCTCTCAACGCCTTCTCGGATCAAGTCGGACCCAAAAGGCGTTTGTGCACATTCATGACCTGAACACAAAGATATGTAAATAAAGGGTTATCTTTAGAAATGGCTCTCCAGCGCCCCTACAAACTTATAATGGGACCCAAGAATTTAGTTTGTCATAGAGACATGGAATTTGGTACACACATCTCCTATGTCATGAGGAGCATAAAAGCCAATGACAACCACCCCTATCTATAAATGTGTTGCCATAGCAACGCCCCAAATATGTGGAAAAAGTCAAAAGGAAGTGAAAATTTTAGTTTGTCGTAGGCAAATGAAACTTGGTACACACATCCAGTATGGGCTTATGAACAAAAAGCCAAAGGGGACCACACCGTATCACACACGGGAAGGCGGCCATTTTAATTGAAGATGTGAACCGACTTAGAATACAACCTCTCTTTTAAAAACAACAGAAAATAGCTGCTTCATTCCACAGACACCAAACTTGGGCAAAATGAGCTAAACACATGTGTAAAATAGACAGGCGTTTTTCTTGTCGTTTTTGCTCGAGGTATATTTTATTTTATTATAATTTGGTATATATTTTTTATTATAATTTTTCTGAAAATGATTTTCAATTTGACCCAGTAAACGGTGCAACTAAAAGTCATTTTTATTGGTCCCAGACTTCAAGCCCGCAAAAATGTATGTATTTGAAGTCCCAAAAAAAAAATAGGAAAAATGACTCAGTGGCGACCCTAGAAAAGTCAAAATAATTGGTTCTATGGAAAATGAAAGTAAATTTTTCCAATGTAGAAATACAAAACTTGGTACATCCATAGGACACCTTAGGGCAAACAGAAAAGTTTATTACAGCCATACCGTAAACTCAACAGAAAATCTATGTTGGGTGGAATACATGACCACCTAAATCGTACACTTTGTGCTAAAGGGTTTTCATCTAAACAGCTCCAAATTTGCTTTAAAGCACGACATGCAATCCTCCGAATATATGTGTCCCCGCGGTCTCAAGGGAGGCGAGGGCCTTTATCGCCGCTTGCGGCTTTAATTTATTATTACTTTTGTCAGAATTAAGTTTTTTCTGTGACCATTGTGAGTTTTTCTTTCATTGACCGAAGGATACCAACATTTTTGTCCACGTGTGTAAATGTTTCTTCATTTTTATATTTTGGGTATTTCTATACTTATCAGCTGGAAAATAGCATGAATTTAGGTGCTTTCTTCTGAAGATCCCTGTCTTCTACTAGGCCTTGTTCCCTCAGACCCCTGCGCGCTTTGCCAGGTTCTGCTTTTTCCAGATATCTCTGTATTCTTTTGTGAGACGAATTAGACCGTCTCTTTTAACATTTCTTCTTTGAGACATAAACGGCGCTTGCATATAATCTATGGATAGAAATAGCCTCGCAATTTTTACGCTTGCGTGCTAAATTCTTCCCTAGAGTTATCTACAGGACGCCCTATTTAGATTATACCCAATGGATAGAAATAATCCCTTTTTTATTAATTTCTTCCCTGAAGTACAAACTACACCCTCTTTAGATTATGCTCACTGGATAGAAATAGGCAACAATTCCTTTGCGCACTATCTTCTTCCTTGAGACCCAACTGATGCTTATTTAGCCTGCATTCAATGAATAGAATATATATATATATATATTTTAACTGCACCCCACGTGCTAATTTTATTAGCCCTAATAAAGTCCCCTACCTAACACTTTTATGACTCTAATCTAGGTTCTTTTGAGGTGAGGTTTTTCGAGTGGTCTCTTCCTACTTGTTATTCCCCTAATCATAACAAATAATAATAGGTCTGCTCACCCTCGATGGTCTCAGCGTCTGGGATGCTTCTTCCGGGTGGTCAAGCAGAAAGAGAACCACTCTTCCACAGGTCTTCTCCTGATTATGGCTAGCTAAGTGTAGTGTACAAAACTGATCTCTCAGCCTTTGTCACTATTGTGTGGATTAAGTCATGAATGCAACACCAGCTCAATACCATAGAGTCTTTATTGTTCACAACCACAACAATAAACGACCCGATTAGACTATCCCCCAGCTCTACTAATTACTGTACAGTAGCCATAAGCTTTTATACAGTTTTCATATGACAGTTTTTTAATAACTCGTCCTGTTCGGATTTGAAGACCTCCTCATTAACTTTTTGATGTCATCCTGTAAGGCCTTGAGTACCCCCCTCTTTTTATCTGTCTGTCTGGTACCAGGCACCTATGTCTTTATCTAATATGTTAATGACACCTGTCCTGTACTCCCTGCACTGGCTCCCTTAAAATCTTAATGTTTGTTTTTAATGCAGTCACGGGCCTTGCACCTTCTTGTGTGTGAGATTCTGACCCCTCACAAACCCAGCAGAGCTCTACGTTCTGCTGGGCAACATCCGCTGAAGGTGCCCCGGTCCCGGTTCAAACAGTGGGGCGATCGTTCTTTTGCAGTGGCCGGTCCTAAACTCTGGAACTCGTTGCCCATTAAGTTACGTTCCATCACTGACCAGCCTCTGTTTAAAGCCAAACTTAAAACCTATTTATTTAAAATGGCTTTTTGCACTTAATGGCTCTGTGACACTGCTCTGTTTTTATTGTGTAATTGTGTTTTTAAACCTATTTGTAAATATGTTTATTTTTTTATTAATGTTGTTAAGCACCTTGGTTCAATCTGTGGTTGTTGGAAGGTGCTATATAAATAAAGATTGATTGATTGATTGATTGATTGATTGATTGATTGATTGATGTTTCTAGATTTATTAATATAACATCCCTTACTTGATTATAAACCATGCACCAAGTATAAACCATAACACACATAACATAAACTCATGCATAAATGAATAACTAAATAAATATACAGAATTAAAACACATAACATATAAAATATTACACCACAACATACTCACTCTCACCTGCTTACTGTTCAAACACTGACAAAACTGTGAGAGAGCAAACACAGAATTGTGCAAGTGAATTAACAGATAGGAGCGAGCACTAACACAGAGCTGAGAGTGTTCACACAGAATTGAGCATTCACTATCATACTCTGCTTGCTCAAAATCAGGTTTGTGCGCTCTCAATACTTATGATTTCATTTTACTTCCATATTATTATGTTCTGTAGTGTGTTCTCTCTGCTGTATTATAGTGAAGATGGACAAAACTGCGTTCACCAGTGCATGAGTTCACCAGTGCCTACTTCTTATCTTTGATGATGATTGATTCTATCATTAAAATATACTGATGACAGCACTGTTGCACATTTAATAGCATTTACCTAAAAGTGTCATTGTGTTTGTCTTTCAGAGGTAATGTGATCATCGAGACAAAGTTTTTTGATGATGATCTTCATGTCAGCACGTCCAGGGTACGACTTTTCTACGTGTGAGCCCGCTCTGCACTCCTGCCGCTCAAACCCTGCCATGGTCCAGTGATCAGCTTTAGATACATACCTGATTAGAGAGCAGCTCTTTTCTGACTTGGGAGCACTGGCTTTGGTGAAAGCTAACGTGTGCCCACAGCCATTGAAGAAAGTATAAATGTTTGAGACTTTGGGAAAGAGGAGAGGAAGCAAACTGACTGTACACTGCAGGTCTAATGTCCAGCGAGAGCCACTCTGGTAAAAGACATTTTCACAATGTTGTATTTACTCAGGGGCAGCATTCCATAACACTTGCATTAATGGTGTCCAGGTCACACGTTGGTTCAATAACTGCAGGACTAGTTCAGATAATGAACACGATCATTCAAATAGGTTTTGTCAGTTTTTCTGCTTTGGGGTGTTCCCTTCAGGGGGCTACCACAGCTGCCTCCTTCTCCATCCCGTGCAACCTCTTCTCTCACACTCTTCTCTTAAATTATGTTTAGGTTTGTCATATTTAGCACCAATTAAGAACATAAACTTTAACCTGTACCTCCCATTTTAGAGAGAATCATTTTTTTTTACTTGGACCAAAACCGAGTAAATACTCATTCTTGTTGTTCCCATGTGCAGTTACAAAGTAGACATTTTTTTTTCCTCTTTCTTATCCATTAAATGATCTGTTTGTATCTTCAGAAGTACCACTGATGTGGAATTCACATAAATTCAGCAGATGGAAGACAGGATGGTTACAAGTAGCCATTGTCTAGAACTTCATTGACTTTTGCAAAACGTTCTGATTATTATGTTCCATTAGTTTGGTTGGTTAGTTGTCCAGCAACGTCTTCTACAGGTGTCTTCCAGATTCATGTGGTTTACAGTACATGTTACACACTTCTCCTCACTGGACAGTTATCTGACTGAAATCCTGCCCAGTCTTGATGAGAAGCCACAATCAAAAACATTTTTCACTCGAATACATTTGTGTGCTGGTTTGAGACTGTTTTGACATTGGAAGTCTTTACCACTCTTCTTCTAGACCTGCTGTTTTAACTGTAAAATATGTAGCATATCTGCACTGGCTCTTTTATATGTTGTAGTCATGTGCTAGCAACTGTGTCAAATAGGCTTGCTTGTGTTCATGTCAGAGTTGTAAAATAAAGTTTTTAAAGGTGTTTGTGTGTGGTGTTAATATTATAAAACATAAAAAACTAAAAACCATCCATAAAGTTGAAACTGTGTACAAGTGTTTTGTGGAAGCTTTTATTCATTTTCTAATGAAATGTAATTTTATCTTCATTTAGGTCTTTTATTAGTTTCTTTAACATTGATTTCCTCCCTAAATAGAAAATGGTTTTAGGTCAATTAGAAAAAGTTTTAGTTGGAGTTGAACAGGTTTATGTATCTTTGTAGTAAAAATTGGATTAAGTGATAAGAATTTATTCAACAATTTGTCTAATAAAATTTTATCAGTTAAGCCAGTTTTTGCTACAAAGATACATAAACCTGTTCAACTCCAACTACAATCTAGTGCCAAAACTGGCTCTCACAATACTGGCTCCTCACCCTATCTCTAAAGAAACGCACAGCCACCTTGCGGAGAAAGCTCATTTCGACTGCCTGTATCCGGGATCTTGTCCTTTCAGTCATGACCCACAGCTCATGACAATAGGTGAGAGTAGGACCCTAGATCAACCGGTGTTGCCACAACAGACCAGTACATCGACTGCATCACTGCAGAAGCTGCACCGATCTGTCTGTCAATCTCCCGCTCTAACCTTCCCTCACTCGTGAACGAGACCCCAAGATACTTGAGGCAGGAGCACTCCACCAACCTGAAGGGGACAAACCACCCTTTTCCGGCTGAGAGACCATGGCCTCGGACTTGGAGGTGTTCTTATACCAGCCACTTCACACTCTGCACGCTGCAAACCATCCCAGTGCATGCTGAAGGTCCTGGCTTGATGGAGCCAATATGATAACATCTCCAAAAAGCAGAGATGAGATCCGGTGACAAAGGGCAGCTCTGCAGGAGTCAAACATGCACCGGGAACAGGTCTGACTTACTGCTGGCAATGCCAACCAAACTTCTGCTCTGGGTTTTACAGGGACCGCGCTTAACAGAGGGCCCAATACCCCTGATGCCGTGAGGGACATGGTCAAATGCCTTTTCCAAATTACACCCTTATGCTTGAACATGGTGTTGTTATGGACAAACTGTGACTAGCACAGAAGTTCAAGCCCCTTTGGCAGCAATAACTTCAACCAGACGTTTCCTGTAGTTGCAGATCAGCCTGGCACATCGATCAGGATCAATCTTGGACCATTCCTCTTTACAAAACTGCTGCAGTTCAGTCAGATTCCTGGGATGTCTGGCATGAATCGCTGTCTTGAGGTCATGCCACAGCATCTCAATGGGTTCAAGTCAGGACTTTGACTTGGCCACTCAAGAACATGTATTTTGTCTTTTGAAAGCAGCATCCATCCTCTTTTTAGCTTCAGCATCCTGATAAACATTTGAATTCATTTTTCCATAGATGATTGAAAGTTGTGCAGGCCCTGAGGCAGCAAAACAGCCCCAAACCATGATGCTCCCTCCACCATGCTTCACGGTGGGGATGAGGTGTTGATGTTGGTGAGCTGTTCCATTTTTCCTCCACACATAATTTTGTGTGTTCCTCTCAAACAGTTCAACTTTCATTTCATCAGTCTACAAATCATCAGTCCATATTTTGCCAGAGGTTCTGTGGACTGTCCAAGTGCCTTTTTGCGAACATTAAACGTGCAGTAATATTTTTTTTAGACAGCAGCTTCCTCCGTGAAGTCCTCCCATGAAAACCATTCTTGGCCAGTGTTTTACATATAACCGATGTATGCACAAAGATATTGGACTGTGCCAGTGATTTCTGTAAGTCTTTAGCAGACACTCTAGGGTTCTTTTTTACCTCTGAGTATTCTGCGCTGCACTCTTGTTGTCATTTTTGATGGACGGCCACTCCTTGGGAGAGAAGCAACAGTGTCAAACTCTCTTCATTTGTAGACAATTTCTCTAACTGTGGATTGATGAATATCCAGACTTTTAGAGATGGTTTAGCAGCAGAAGCCTACAGAACTGTGTGAGTGTATGTGATTCTTGTCTTTTTGAATTTAGTGCCGTGTTATTGCTGAGAAACCGTGCAGTGTTTTACCCTGTCACGTGGTGCACCAGCTTCTATTCTCACCTGCTCGCGGGCTGGTTTCGTCTAAGTTGTTTGTGGCCATCTGGAGGTGTGTCCTGCTGAATTCAACTACTTGAATAGACGGGTATTTAAGTAGGAGTAACCACCGCGGCAGCGGTCACAGTTGTTGCACTTACAGAAACATGGATCAAACCAGAGGACTCTGCCACTCCCGCCGCCCTCTCCCATAATCACACTTTCTCCCACAGTCCTCGCGTCACAGGAAGGGCCGGAGGGACCGGACTACTTATCTCTATCAACTGGAAGTTCAAACAGCTAGCACCCTTGTGTGACAACATCTCCTTCGAGTTCCATGCTGTTACCATCACCCACCCTGTTAAAAGTCATTTTGTAGTTATCTATTGGCCCCCAGGTCAGCTTGGACCTTTCTTGGAGGAGTTGGATGCACTTATTTCATCCTTCCCTGAGGATGGTACACCTCTGGTGGTGTTAGGAGACTTCAACATCCACCTTGAAAAGCCACAGGCTGCTAACTTCAATAACCTGACTGCATCATTGGACCTCAAGCGGGTTTCCACATCAGCAACCCACAAGTCTGGTAATCAACTAGATCTTATCTACATAAGATACTGCTCCACTCGGCACACTCAGGTCACGCCACTCTGCACATTCTGATCATTTCTTCATTACTATCGACCTTGACCTAACTTCTCCAGACACTACAATTGTTTTACCTCTGGTCACTTTCTTCCGACACAACCTGCATACACTCAGTCGCAGGTTCCCGTTTCTTCTGTCTCTTCTGCACTCCCCTCTTCTGAGGAGCTCTCTCTTTTAAACACAAACAACGCCACCGACACTCTGTGCTCCACGCCATCCTGCTTGGACAACTTATGCCCTCTTACATCTAGACCAGCCCGTACATCCTCGTCTGCACCCTGGTTATCCGACGTTCTACGCGAGCATCGCGCCAGCCTCCGGTCACCTCCGAGAGAAAATGGCGCAAGTCAAAAGATCCTACTAACCTCTGTATCTACCAGTCTCTCCTCTCTACTTTCGCCACTGATGTCACCTCTGCAAAAACTGTCTACTACCATTCTAGGTTAATGTCTAGGTCAACTTGCCTGACTCGCGCACTCTCTTTAAAACCTTTTCTGCCCTCCTTTGTCCGCCTGCTCCCCACCTTCATCGGATTTAACAGCTGATGATTTTGCGTCTTTCTTTGTAAAAGCGGACCGCCATCAGCAGTCAGTTCTCTGCGCCACCACCTGTCGAGCTCATTCAGACCCCTGATATGTGTTTGCTCTCTTCTTTCTCTCCTCTAACTGAAGCAGATGTTTCCAAGGTCATTAGTTCTAACTACGCTACTACCTGCCCGCTGGATCCCATCCCTACACATCTCCTTCAGGCCATCTCCATCTGTCGTGCCTGCTCTCACCCACATCATCAACTCATCTCTCTCCACTGGGTCATTCACCACAGCTTTCAAAGAGGCCCGCATCACACCACTACTGAAGAAACCCACTCTTAATCCTACACTGCTAGAAAACTACAGACCGGTTTCCCTCCTTCCCTTCATTGCCAAAGCCCTGGAGCGAGTTGTGTTTACTCAGCTCTCATCCTTTCTCACACGGAACAACCTCCTGGACCAGAAACAGTCTGGGTTCAAGAGCAGACATTCCACCAAAACTCCACTGCTCTCTGAGAGCCCTGAAGCCCTGAGACTGGCAAAGGCAACATCCAAGTCATCTGTACTTATCTTACTGGATCTGTCTGCTGCTTTTGACACTATCAATTATCACATCCTCCTGTCTTCTCTCAGTGCGATGGGTGTCTCTGGAATGGCGTTGCAATGGTTTGCAAAGTCTTACCTCTCGGATAGGTCATTCAGAGTATCCTGGAGAAATGAGGTCTCTGAGTCCCAACATCTCAATACAGGGGTGCCACAGGGCTCAGTGCTAGGACCGCTACTCTGTTCCATATACATCAGGGGGCCGCGGACCGGTACCGGTCCGTCGGTCATTTGGTACCGGGCCGCAGTGAAAGAATAAATAACTTACATTATTTCCATTTTATTTATTATCTGTCTGAACGATGTTTTATTTTGAAAAATGACCGGATTCCCTCTATTACATCCGTCATTCTTGACGCTTGTCCCGGTCACGCAATACGTTGCCGCTAAAATTAAACCTCCAAGCTAGCAAAAAGAGTAAAAACAAACGTCTTTGGAAAGTTTCTTCGCAAAGGGGAAAAGACTAAGTGAGGAGACAGAAGAAGACCATACAACTTCCAAGACAAAGTAATTAACGGCATTGCATTTAACAGGCAATAAAAAAGAGTCCTACTTAAAATATGAATTTATAGCGACAGGTGATTCCCACGCACCAAGCCCACTCTGCATAATATGCGGCAGCCGGCTCTCTTACGAGGCAATGAAGCCTTCAAAACTGCTTTGCCACTTGGAGACCAAGCACCCTGCATTAAAAAAAAACACGTTTATTAATATATTTAGAAAATATTACAGTTTTTGTGCTGCTTGTATAATTTTATTTTGTGTATTTATCCATACACCTTTAAAGACCGGTCCGTGAAAATATTGTCTGAAATTGAACCAGTCCGTGGCGCATAAAAGGTTGGGGAACACAACATCCCATAGCTCTGTCATCCAGAAGCATGGCTTTTCCTATCACCGCTATGCAGATGACACTCAACTCCACCTGTCATTTTAACCTGATGGCAGGTTGGCAGGTCTCGGCATGTCTGAGTGACATCTCACTTTGGATGAAGGACCATCACCTGCAGCTGAACCTTGCAAAAACAGAACTGCTTGTGATTCCGGCCAACCCAGTGAACTGCCATAACCTCTCCATTCAACTAGGCCCATTACACCGTCTAGTACTGCCAGAAATCTGGGAGTGGTAATTGATGATCAGTAATTGATCAGCTAAACTTCACAAGTCATGTCGCCAGCACCACCCGGTCCTGTATACATTAGGAAAATTAGACCTTTCCTATCAGAGCACTCTAAGCAAATTTTAGTCCAGGCTCTTGTCTTGTCCAAACTGGATTATTGCAATTACTCCCTGCACAACCAAACCTCTGCAGCTGATCCAGAATGCAGCGGCAAGAGTGGTCTTTAATGAACCGAAGAGAGCGCAACTCCTCTCTTCATTAGGTGGCTCCCGGTTGACGCCCGCATCACGTTCAAAGCTATGCTCTTGGCCTACAGGACCACCACTGGTTTTGCACCCTCATATCTTCACTCACTAATACAGACCTACGTTCCTACCAGATCCCTTCGCTCTGCAAATGAACAACGTCTGGTGGTACCATCCCAAAAAGGTAAAAAATCACTCTCACGTACCTTCTCTGGATCTGTTCCACATTGGTGGAATGATCTACCCGCTGCTACAAGATCAGCAGATTCTGTAGCCATCTTTAAAAAATGCCTGAAAACACATCTCTTCCGTCAACACCTGACTGACAAACACTGAGTTCTACTTCCTTTCTATCAATTCCTTTCTTAAAAAAAAAAAAAAAAAATTCTCTTATCCTTAGCTTTGTATATTGTGCTGGGTTTAAACTGACTAGTTTTTGTGCACTTATGCTTTTTGTTTCTTGTGTTGTTAAAATTGCTTCCATTATTTTCCTCACTTGTAAGTCGCTTTGGATAAAAGCGTCTGCTAAATGACTAAATGTAATGACTAAATGTAACCTTTCCCGGCTTTATACAAATCAACAATTCTTGATCGCAGGTCTTCAGAGAGCTCTTATGAGCAAGCCATGGTGCACATCAGACAATGCTTCTCCTTAAGGCACAACTCTTACCAGGTGTGGGTTTTATAGTGAGCAGGGCAGCTTTAAGACACTCCTCAGTTATTGGACACAGAAATTGGTATTAATTGCTCTCAAAATCTCCTTAAGCAGAAGGTTCAGTTACCTATTCCGCCCCCTTCTCTCATTGTTTACATGTAATCCTCATTAAAGATTATAAAACCTATAAATGTGTGGGTGGTTTTAGTTAAAGCAGACACTGTTTTTTCAGTTGTGTCATTTTGACAAAGATCAGATCACATTTGATGGTGATTTTATGCAGAAATGTGAGAAATGTCAAGGCTTCAGATACTTTTTATGCCACTGTGAAAGGGAAGTGTGACTCAGTGTGTATCAGGAGTCACAGTTTACCAGAACAGCCTGGTCCATCAGGTTTGGTTTCAGGGGACACTCCCCCCTCTAGAGATATAAGCTCAGCTCCCCTACCAGTTGATCTCAGAATTGTCCAGAAGTTTCTTGGAATTAGAGACGAAACGTCTTCACCTTGAAAACTGAGTCCAGATGCTTTTACTTCAACCTTTTTTTCAAGATGTCCTGTATGACTGAGAACCTTTACACACTGCACAAGAATAGACCTATTTGAGCCATGCCTCACCAAAAAGAGCTTTCAGACGAGCTACAATCATGAATTGTTGCTTTACATAACGCTGGAAAGAGTTACCAAGTTATTTCAAAGACTATAGAAAATCACCAGTCTACAGGCAAACAATCTACAAATATAAACACTTTGGGGCTGTTTCTACTCTACCAAGAAGTGTGAACCCAGTCAAAATAACACCAAGAGCACAACAAAGACTCATTAGTGAGATAAAGAAACAACCCTGAATGACAGCCAAAGATTTGAAGGCATCCTTGGAACCTGCTAACATCTCTGTTCATGAGTCTACAAAACGTAAAACACTGAACAAGTAGGGTGTCTGCTAGGGTAAGAAGCCACTGCTTACTAAAAAAGAACATTACTGCACGCCTGAAGTTTGCAAAAGAGCACATTGAGGCTCCACAGCGGTATTGGCAAAATGTTTTGTGGACTGATGAAACTAAGATTGAACTTTTTGGAAAAAACACAGCACGGCATATCATTGTGTAACTGTAATGTATGTTGGAGGAAACATCATGATTTGGGTCTGCTTTGCTGAATCAGGGTCTGGCCAGCTTGCAATCATTGGGGGGAAGATGAATTCCCAAGTATATCATACAATTCTTCAGGATAATGTGAGGATGTCTGAACGTCAGCTAAAACTGTGTAGATGGTGGGTGATTCAACAGTTCAATGACCCAACAGAATGGCTGTTGAGTGGCCAAGTCAGAGGCCAGACCTCAACCCAATAGAGATGCTATGGATTGACTTGAAGAGGGCCATACACACGAGACGTCCAAACAATATGACTAAAGCCATTCTGCCAGGAAGAATGGGCTAAAATTCCTCTTCAACGATATGCAGGTCTGATCCACAGCGCCTGGTTGAGGTTATTGCTGCCAAGGGGTTCAACCAGTTATTAATTCTAAGGGTGCACTTACTTTTTCCATTGCCATTTTGAATGATAAATGAGTGTGTTAAATAAAGACATTAAAAATCTTAATTTTTTACACATTACGTTTGTCAATATCATTGACTCAGATGAAGATCAGATCACATTTTAAGACAAATTTATTCAGAAATCCTTCCAATAAGGTTTCTTGCCACTGTATCCCTGAAACAGCCTAAGGACTTCACTCACACACATTAACTTTAAAGATTAAAAGGCCTTATACAAATATGTTATAAGAATTCTATATCCTTATGTTATCCAGAGCGACACGGAGACAGATTATATTATAAAAAGCGAAAGGCCAGGTTTTATTCTTGCAAGAATGAAGCAAAGGCACGTATCAAAGGTACAGAGTGCGTTTTGCTTAAAGAAGTAAACAAAACATTAGATTTTATATCAATGCAGTTGGGGCTGTCAGTGGGAGGTGTATCTCTCATACACACTCCCCAAGGTCCCAGCTCCAGGTGCAGATGTCCCCTGGCAAACCATGTCTCTAGTTATGTCTACTCCATGCTTGGACTAGCATGGAGGACATGACATGATTTGACATGACCTGTAGAGAACTATGAGCACCCAGTAACTATAAACAATATAAACAATAATAATAATAAAAAATTATTATAACATTCCCCCCTCTTTATGCTGATAAACATTAGCATAAACAACCTACTAGCTTGAGTGTGAATTGTAAACTATGACAGAAGCGAAAACCCAGCAGGGCAGCTGACCTAACCGGAAAAACTCTTCTATCCACCCCTTGCCCCAAAGGCGGTGACAAAACACAAACATCAAGCATCAAATGTATGTAATCACTTCAAATGATTAACTTACAACACATGTCAAAACAAACACAACAAATTATTATAATTGGATATGTTTCAAATCAAAATGGGAACCCAGAGAGTAATGCACTGATTCTTCAAAGTCAAATTCTTTAAAGTCCATAAATCATAAATGTCCATGAATCATAAATCAAAACACAGTGTCACTCCAAAATAAAGTAGAAAAATTTGCCAGAGGTTAAGCTGGTCGACCATTGGACTCAAGATCTCTGCCCTGTCCCTGCCTGTCCATTTCTGTCCCTGTAACAAAAAGAAAAACACATGGAGTGAGACATATGCACATTCATAATGATTAAAATAAATGAACCATACGGCCCTTAGGACTGTAGTATGATCCGTCCTGGAGCTGTAGTCCCGTTGGTGTACATGCAAGCAATAACGTCCCTCAGAATTCAAAGTGTTCATCTGAGGTCAAAGCCTTGACCTTAGTCGTTGGGGTGCATGTCCAGGAATGTTGACCCAGCAATGGCCACATTCATCAATCTCACCAACAACACTTGGAAGGCAACACAAACAAAAGTTATCAGACATGGAAGTGCAACAACAAGTACATGTATTGTATCTCAATACAGATTCTAAAATCCCAGTCAATTTTCCAAATATGTTGTAAAACCAGGTCAAAATTAATTTCTCTATACCAGAGTAATTCCTCTGTTAGAGTTTGAAGTCCTTTCTCAAAGGCTTTAGTTCTGCGGTAACTAGACCTGTGTTACTTTGGAGGAAATCCTTTTGTAGATCCCCCCTTTTCAACTAAAAGCATGCTCAGTGCTATTTTGTTCTGTCCAGTCCTTGGACCAGTTTTCTCTCATTTCCAGTTTTAATTAACAGTTACAGCATCTCTCGTACAATTCATAAACCTTTGTTGTTTATAAATATACTTTATATACTTTAATCCACATTTGCATAAATTTTCCCAAATGGTAAAAATTCAAATCCTAATTTAATTTTACATTTACATTTATTCATTTAGCAGACGCTTTTATCCAAAGCGACTTACATTACATTACCAGTGTTACAGTCACTGGAGGCAAGGTGGGTTAAGTCTCTTGCCCAAGGACACAACGACAGTATGAACTGTGGGGAGAGCGGGAATCGAACCGCCTACCTTCCGGTTGAAAGACGACCGCTCTACCCACTGCGCTACTGCCGCCCCTTAGCCTTATATTCATTAAGGACACCTTCGAAGTACACCTCTGTCGTCGATGTAAATGGGGCTCTCAAATGAACCTGAGGGAGCTGCTGTTTGGCTCTTAAAGTGTGAGTTTCGACTCACGATGTTCTCCGTCACATTGTATGTGAACACAAATAAAACGAGGATCTTTTAAGGACGTATGTTTCCGGTCAGCAGGCAACACTGGTCTAATGGTCTTACTTTCACAAAACCTCCAGACTTCTGCTTTGCACTGCACCTGTCCCTGATCTCTACGTTTGTCAAGTTCAGAGTGATGTCACAGAAAGTCATGTGACTCCCGTCACTAGCCCTGCTCACAGGTGTACTTCCCTTCATAGGTGTAAACCAAGATGATATAAGTTCAAAGAACTATGTTAATATTAGCTCTTACTGGTGGTTGCTATATGTTATGGGAATTGTATGTGTTTTCATTTAGTGTCTATGTTTTAGTTTTAGATATGATTCTTCTGTCTGCTCCATGCTATGACATGCGGGCCATCACGACCTAGGTCGCAGACTGCGTAGGAGTACTACTGGGTATAAAACGACGTGTATTGTTTACCTCTTGAAGCAAAACGCACTATGTACCTTTGATATATCTGTGTGTACTTTGCTTCCCTTGCAAGGAATAAAACCTGGCTTTAGCTTTTATAATATAATCTGTCTCCGTGTCTCTCTGGATAATATAAGGATATAGAATTCTTTTAACATATAGAATTCTTTTAACATATAGAATTCTTATAACATTTGGTGCCGTGACCCGGATCTCAATATTCGTTGTTTCTCATACAAAGAGGTGAGCTGACGTGCACGGAGAAATGCACAAAGAAAGCATTTCTTGTAAGTCCCAAGCTGTGCTATTTAGCAGTAAGGGCCAGATATCCCCTCTGTGTGTGTGAGGCACGATGACGAGATCTGGACTGAAAAAAAGAGAAGAGCAGAGAGACGAGAGGACAGAACAGACAGTCTGGCTGCGGAACAACTGGACTATTGGACTGAAAATTCAGGTAAACAGCTGTTTAATTTATGTTTTGGTGTGTGTGTGTGTGTGTGATTTTTTAATACCAAAGCTTCCGGAAGTAGTAGTTTTGGAAATCTGGCGTGTGCTGAGCGGGCTGCATGTACTTTACATCACCAATAGTTGAGGTTTTTCCATGAAGTTGGCCAGCATAGGAGATTCTTAAACGCTGAAAGATCGAGATTCCTTAAATGGTGAGATCCGCTTTGTCGAGACCCTGCCTATATGGTTTATGGTGAGATTTAAAGCCGAAAAGGTATGTGTTTTTGATCGAGAACCTAATTGTCAATCTTATGGTGAGGTTTTAAACGGGATATTCTGATGTTAATCTGGGTTAAGGCTTGTTGTCTTGCTAGATTTAAGTTTGATAGATACCTTATGCTTTGTAAGTTTTTATGGTGTTTCTTTAAACTGACTCGTGCGTTTAGTTCATTGGCCGTGACAAGTGCGAACCTCTATGCGAGATAGAGCACCTAATTTACAAGAAGGAGTATGAGGTCTAAAGAGCTTGTCTAGAGAGCACAAGAATTTGTCTTAGATTAATAATCACGTATCGTAATACGCCACAATCGAACTGCCTTGCATAGCTAGTATTGTTGGTTTTATTGGTGCGTTGGACGCACAGGAAAACTCGAGTATGGACTATTATCAAGAAACTTACTAACAACAAAAGTGAGATGAATAGGTCCGACCATTATCAAGATACTTACAACAAAAAGTGAGATAAATGAGTCCGAAGTCAATGTGACTATAAAAAGACCTGCCTACGTAGTATTGATTCTTGCAGATGAGAAATGAGATTTTAAAAGCCCACGAGAGCTTTTGCTGAAAAATGTTCACTGCTGGTGACGCGGTGAGCGAGAGAAAAAAGCCCACTGAAAGTGACGGGGCTTATACTGAGAATTGTTGGCAATACTGAGAATTGTTGACCTAAAAAGTTAAAGATAAAGGTGTGTTTGAGAGAATAAATGTGGTATGAATGGGCCATTGTTGAATGAAGAATGAGTCTAATGATGTGAATAGGAACAACGGTAATGTTTTTGTTTAAAAAAGAAAGTTTGAACAACATGAGAGAGAAAGGTAGCTTCCATAAGCTATTTTACTAGTTTGAGAAAAAAAAACAGAGAAGTAGAGAAGAGATTTTGAAAGAAGTAAACACACATGTACTTCAAAACACTAATCATTTGTATTTTGTTTAAATGTTTCTGGGAGCCTCTAGGTCTCGGCCTCCCTCTCTCCGGAAAACAGTGCACCCTCCAACACTTCCTCTGCACCCCACCTCCCACATGCTCCTTTTCGGCTGAGAAAAAGAGACAGACGAGCAACAGCAAACACGGAAGCGGTAAGATAAACCAATTCACACTAACGTTTATTTGTTTTAAATTTTGATCTATTGAGATTGACCAAAAAGGTATTTGTAAAGTGTGTTTGTAAATTGGATGAAACTTGAAATTAATATGAATGTAATGTATTTCTCTGAGGAAAAATGCACAATTGAGAGCGAGGTGGAGGTGGGCGTGACAGACGAGAGGGCACTGAGAGGAGGAGGAGGTCGAAACTGGGTCCAGACGAGAGACGAGGAGAATGACCTCATGAACTGACCGCTTCAACTAACAGGTCAGGTACATAAACACATAAACACACATGTAAATACAGACACATAGAGACAAACACGGACACATGAGACACACATCTACAGAGAAGGATGTGATTTTGGTTTATGAGAGAAAATAATGAGTATTCTGTTAAAGAACAGAGTTGGTTTTATATTTTATGTGACTGGAAATGTGAACATTAAAGGTTTGAAGAAGTTAAAGATCCAACACTTGGATCCAAAAAGTAGTGATGTTTTGCTAAACAATGTTGTCTATTCTATCTATTAGTACGAGAATTAATAGAGGTCCTTAATATCAGTGTGGTTCAAACACACGGTATAATGCATATAAAAGAATGAAAATGATTACTTTGAAATGGGAAGAATTTAAATATGTGTCTTAAAGTGAATTGCGCAGAGTAAGTTTATAAAGATAATATAACTTTATAGTTGGGCCATAAGCTCATATTTAAAAGAAAACAAGGTTACCAGAATCTAAGTAAAGAAATGAAACATTTATGTATTTCTCTGGTTTGGTTTTGACAAAGTTTTGGAGACAGTGGATTCAAAGCAACCACTGTTTTGGATTCACGAGGAATGTTTAAACACAAGATAACATTCTATGCAAGTCAAGGTAGCAGGGGCTTCACAGCACCCTGCTTCCCTTTCGAGGGAACTCAACACTGCGTCGTGAAACGACACTTTGGGGAACGCCCTCAGCGTGACGGCCCTGAAGCATGAATGAAACTTAGACCAATCTTGATTGGTACCACGTCACAGCGTAGTGAGTGCCGGCCTACCCGGAAGTATAAAGGGACGCCGCATCACGCACACGCCAGCTTTTCGCTCTTCAGCAAATGCCCTGGGTGTGAACGAGAGACTTGTTGAGAAACTTTTGAATGAAAAGTATGGCAGAACAGTTTAAGAAGTGTCTGTACCCCTGCCCTCGTTACACTACGGGTAGGGACACGCACTCGTGGTGTCTGATCTGCTTGGGAGCACAGCACGCTTGGTCAGCTCTCGAGGGAGCTGGCTGTGTGCACTGAGGAGCAGGGTGCTGCGCTCCCGCCTGGCCGTGTTTGACCGGGCCGGCCAGGCTCGCGTTCCCCGTGGTTGAGGTCCCGTTGCCGCCGAGGCGGCGCGGCGGCTGAGATTGTGGGGATCGCAGCTGGGACTGTTTGATGCGATTGGCACAGCTGAGGCTGTTCTCCGTCCTTCATCAGACAGCTCGGATGCATTCCTCCCTGTGCAGGAGCCCGCGAGGCGGCTTCTCCGGCAGGGGGAGACGGTCTGATGCTTGAGCTGTCCACGTCTGAGGACGTGGACTTGCTCAGCATTAAAAGAGGTGTGCGTGCCCCTGCCCTCGTTACATTACGGGTAGGGACACGCACTCGTGGTGTCTGATCTGCTTGAAAAAAAATAAATAAAATAAGTGGTCAGCTCTCGAGGGAGCTGGCTGCGTGCACTGAGAGGCAGATCAAAAGGCGTTCCCCGTGGTTCAGGTCCCGTGGCCGCCGAGGCGGCGCGGGGGCTGAGATCGTGGGGATCGCAGCTGGAGCTGTTTGATGCGATTGGGCCAGCTGAGGCTGTTTCCCAATCATCGTCAGACAGCTATGATGCTATTCCCACCTGTGCAGGAGCCCGCGAGGCGGCTTCTCCGGCACAGGGAGAGGATCCAAGGCTAGAGCTGTCCACATCTGAGGATGTGGACGTGCTCAACGTTGAGGCGGGTGACATGGAGGCTCGCTGGTCACCTAGTGTGCCCGCGTATGAGGAGCTCATAGAGGTTGTGACTCGTGCGGTGGCCAGATTAGTTATTAGCTGGCCACCAGAACGGCAGGAAGCGACAGTAAATAGAAATAAACTGGATGAGCGCTTCCTGCAGCACAGAGTTCGGCCCAAATAGCGGGGTTTGCCATCTTTTTCCGGACTTGCACAACGAGTTGTGTAAGTCCTGGAGTAAGCCACACTCTTCCCGCATTTCTCCCCATGCAGGAGCCCGCGAAGCGGCTTCTCCTGCGCGAAGGGAGGGGGCGATGCTTGAGCGGTTTACGTCTGAGGATATGGACTTGCTCAGCATTTACAGAGGTGTGTGTAACCCGGCCCTCGTTATATCAGCCGCCGAGGCGGCATTCGTCACCTCACGTGCCCGCTAAAAATATGAGGAGCCCGTTGCCGTTGTGACTCGTGCGAGTAATAGAGGGCCAGGTTTAACATTATCTGGCCGTCAAAAGGGCAGGGAGCTACAGTAAATAAAAGTGGCTTTTCCTGCAGCGCAGAGCACGAACTGAGCATTAGAGCTTACACACGGGTTGTGTGGCCTGTTCCATGACCTGCGCAACGAGTTGTGTGGGTCATGGGGCAGGCCACATTTCTCGCCAATGAGATTGGGACTGCGGAGGCATTTTCTCAATCATCAGGGGGTAGCTCTGTGGTCATTCCTTCCAGGGCGGGAGCCCACTAGGTGGCTGCTCCTGCACAGAGAGAGGGTCCGAGGCTTGAGAGGTCTGCATCTGAGGATGTGGAGCGGCCTCAGCAATGCGGCGCATTCATTAAAGCCTCGGCGCTGCCCACCAGGCCGTGTAGAGTTACATCGACCATGGTGGGCGGGGCAGCAGGGCTGCATACTACAAATGCGGGCACGCCAGGCCGACCTGTTAAAGGACTCGGAGGAGATACATCTGAGAGAGTCCCCTCCGGGGAAAGGCGGCTGAGGCCGTTTTTCTCTGCAGAGCCCCTTGACACCGGTGTAGTAAGTCCGCCGTCTATGACGCCGGGCCACAACGGTTTTCCAGCATACGAGCTGCCTCACAGCCCACCCGGGGGTTCTGGGCGGCAGCAACGCGCGCATCGAGGATCGTGTGAGACTTATCCCTGCCGTGCAGCGGTTCAGGGGCGACAACGGTCTTGAAGCAGACCCAGATAGGCCTCGAGAGGCTGAGTCCCGTGGCGCAGGACCGCAGTGGGTCCGAACGGCTCGGTTATGGAACAGGAAGTACACTCCCTGCGGGAAAAAGGAGGCCATAGGTCGGTTTCCTCCGCCAGAAATGGAGTCGGGTTTCTACAGCCGGTACTTTATAGTTCCAAAGAAGGAGGTCTGCGTCAATTTTAGATCTAAGGTATTTGAACCGGTCTCTGAGGAGGCTCAGGTTCGAGATGAAAGTAACTAATGATACCTATTACCGTGAATTAAATTCGGTCCGAGGACTGGTTTGTCACGATGGATCTGAAGGACGCATGCTTCCATAAATCCTTCTCACAGGAAGTTCCTGAGGTTCGCTTTTTGGGGCGCGTTCCAATATCGGGTGCTTCCATTCGGCCTAGGCAGAGCACGGCCTGAGCATCAGAGCCTACACCACGGGTGGTGTGGCCTGTTCCATGACCTGCGCAACGAGTTGTGTGGGTCATGGGGCAGGCCACATTTCTCCAATGAGATTGGGACTGCTGAGGCATTTTCTCAATCATCATGGGGAGCTCTGTGGCCCTGCCTTCCGAAAGTGGATGCGGTCTGGCTCCACTGAGACTCAGGGCATCCGGAGGTTTTCCCTGAGGGGAATCCATTCCGAGTATCAGGGTTACGTGCAGGTGCTGTCGTTCCTGTCAATATGGAGAAACCCTGGTCTCTCTCCCAAGGACCAGTACTGGGAGCAACATGTCACCGAAATCCGTTTTGACAGATGTCTCCCTCACTGGCTGGGGCGCGGTCATAGCGGCCGCTTTGCCCAGGGTCTGTGGCAGGACCATCATCGCTCCAGACATATAAATTGCCTGGAGATGTTGGCTGTGTTCAGGGCTCTGAGGAGCTTCCTGGCGGATCTCAGGGGTTATCACGTTCTGGTGCGCTCCGACAATGTGTCGGTGGTAGCGTGCCTGAACCGTCAGGGGGGTCTGAGGTCTCGCCCTCTGTGCAGATTGGCGCATCAGATCCTCCTGTGGTCCCGGGGGAAGTTATCGTCTATCAGAGCGATGTAAATCCCGGGGACCAGAATCAGGAGCAGACACCCTGTCGAGGCAGGGGCTGAGGCCCGGGGAATGGAGACTTCACCCAGAGGTGGTGAGGTCTATATGCGAGAGGTTCGGCCCAGTGGAAGGGGATTTGTTCGCGTCTCGAGAGACGTCCCACTGTCCACTGTGGTTTTCCCTCACGCCTCCAGCCCCGCTGGGGTTGGATGCCATGGTGCAGGCGTGGCCGAGCTGCGTCTGTATGCCTTTCCCGGTGGCGCTGCTCCCGGGAGCTCTGGAGAGGGTCCGGCAGGAAGGGATCAGTCTACTTCTAGTAGCCCCGTACTGGCCGGCCCGAGTGGGTTTCTCAGACATTATAGCACTGCTGGCAGGTCTTCCATGGCAGATCCCTTTGAGGAGGGACCTGCTGTCCCGGGCAGGGGCACAAGACTGCATCCTGCCCGGGCTGTGGGAACTCTGGGTCTGGCCCCTGAGGGGATCAGTACCTAGAGGTGGGCCTAGCGGCAGGGTAGTAGAAACCATACGCAGTTCCAGGGCTCCGTCCACGGGGAGGTTGTACGGCTTAAAGTGGAATGTCTTTTCCACTTGGTGCAGGGGGCGTGAGGTGGACCCAGTTAACTGCCCAGTGGCTTCGGTCCTGGAGTTCCTCCAAGAGCGCTTCACTGCGGGGCTTACCCCGTCCACTCTTACGGTGTACGTGGATGTCATTTTGGCGTTCCACGCTCCGGTAGGTGAGGGGCTTCTGGGGAGGCGCCCATTGGTCGTGCGATTCCTCCGTGGCACCCGGAGGATGACGCCTGCAACGCGCCCTGGGGTTCCAATTTGGGATCTGTGGTGGGGCTTGAAGGATTGGCTGAGGCCTCCTTCGAACCACTCGAGTTGGCGACAGCGCTCAAGGTGGCGCTACTTTTGGCTATCACCTCACTTAAAAGGGTTGGAGATCTCCAGGCACTGGCTATAACGCCATCTTGCCTGGAGTTTGCCCCTGGTGGGGTTAGGGCCATTTTACGGCCGAGGCCAGGCTATGTGCCTAAGGTGCCATCTAACGTGGCACGGCCGACGGTTTTGCAGGCATTTCATCCTCCACCTCATGTGTCGGCCGAAGAGGGGAGACTTCATCTGCTCTGCCCCGTTAGGGCACTGCGAATCTATATACAGAAGTCTTCGCAGTGGAGAAAGTCAGAACGACTGGTGGTGTGTTTGGATCTCCTAGGAAAGGTCGGCCAGCGACCAAGCAGGCGGTCAGCAATTGGATCGTCAGGCTATTGCCATGGCTTATCAGGTCGCGGATTGCCTTCACCTTTGGCCTTAAGGGCGCATTCTACTAGGGGCATGGCCTCTTCTCGGCCCTTCAGATGGGGTCCCGCTTCAGGAGATCTGCAAGGCAGCCGGCAGGGCTGCCCACACACTTTCATTAGGCTCTACGGTCTATATCTCCCTGCGATGCCTGGAGCTAGGCTGCTCGTCCTAAGTGTGCCTGAGCATCCAGTTTCACACTAGGCAGGCACGGGTCGTCGTGGCATAGTGGGTATTCGTTCCCAAAGTGTCGCTTTCACGACGCAGTGTTGAGTTCCTCGAAGGGAACGCCTCAGGTTATGCATATAACCCTTGTTCCTGAGAAGGGAAGCGAGACACTGCGTCGATCCGCCACGCCTACCCCGCCTGAGGGCGATTTGCTTCATCGCGAAGGGCTGGCGTGTGCGTGATGCGGCGTCCCTTTATACTTCCGGGTAGGCCGGCACTCACTACGCTGTGACGTGGTACCAATCAAGATTGGTCTAAGTTTCATTCATGCTTCAGGGCCGTCACGCTGAGGGCGTTCCCCAAAGTGTCGTTTCACGACGCAGTGTCTCGTTCCCTTCTCAGGGAACAAGGGTTATATGCATAACCCGAGACGTTTTTGCTCCCAAGAGCGAGAAATGTTTGGTTTTTTTTAACTCCACAGACATTGTGGGAGCTTTTACATTAAACAAACTTTTAATGTTGAGAAGAATACTGAGTTATGAATGTCAGTGACAGAAACAGATTGCACTGAACTGAAGTGTTAAATAAAGTTTATGATACTTAATTAGGAAAACTGTTTGACCTTCTGACAGGTCTGTTGATATGAATAAAGTCCACATTTGAGTTTTATTGAATCTAGGAAACATGATTTGGTAAACTAAACGATTGAATTAATGAGAGTGAACATGGTTTTTAAAAACTTAAAGTTTAAGTAATTGGAAAATTAAAAGGAAGATAGTTCAAAATAAATAATAATCATTTATTTATTTTTTTGGTACTTTATAATTAAGGTATAGTGTCATCTATGCAATAAAGATTTAAACTGTAATGTAAATTGGTAATCTGGTTTGGGTGATTAAAAACATATCTATGTTAAAACAGTTCAAACTGTTAAAACGATCTTAAAGGTTTTATTTGAAAAATTAAAGTTAATGAAAATAAGTGAATAAAAGATAATTGTTAAAACTAACAAGGTGAATTGTTAAAATTTAAGAGCATATGCCAATGGCTCGCTGGGTTTTAATCACTGTTTGAAGTGATGTAAGAATTTTTTTTTTAGTACTGGGACTAACACAAGGTCCTTTTGAACAGACGTTAAGTTTTTGTTTTGGTTTTAGTTTTGATCAAACTTTAGGTCGTTGTAACCTAAAGAAAAAGAAAAAAAGAGGTTGAGATGTTACATTTTATTGAATGAACAGTAATGATAGTTACTGATTACAATTTTGGTGAATTTGAATAAATAAAGAGAGACACGTTATTAACATTGAGTGAGGTGAATTCTTTATGTGGCATCTGAATGCCAAATTAGTGGAAACGTAAAAATAGTAATTGATAAAATGTTTTATGTTACGTTTAAATTAATATGGGAAAAATACAAAAACAAGCTGGTTTATTGTATTGAGCACCTGGTGGTAAAACTGAGTTTTACAGAGACAGTATAGAACAAATCTATACTGAACAAAATCCTGAAGAAATTTAATTTAAAAATTAAAGCCGCAAGCGGCGATAAAGGCCCTCGCCTCCCTTGAGACCGCGGGGACACATATATTCGGAGGATTGCATGTCGTGCTTTAAAGCAAATTTGGAGCTGTTTAGATGAAAACCCTTTAGCACAAAGTGTACGATTTAGGTGGTCATGTATTCCACCCAACATTTTCTGTTGAGAAGGATCCTGGCAATTGGGAAATGGCATTTATTTCCCAATAGTTGCCTCTTCACAGACTCATTACGACCACAGCCACAAATCTATCAAAAAACAAATTGATAACTTTTTTTGCACACGTGTCTAGATGATACTCACCAAATTTGGAGCTGTTTAGTTGAAAAGCCTTTAGACACACGGGTGCAATTTAGGTGGTCACGCATACACCCAACATAGTAGATTTCCTGTTGAGTTTACGATATGGCTGTAATACATTTTTCTGTTTGCCCTGAGGTGTCCTATGGATGTACCAAGTTTTGTATTTCTACATTGGAAAAATTTACTTTCATTTTCCATAGAACCAATGTATTTTGACTTTTCTAGGGTCGCCACTGAGTCATTTTTCATATTTTTTTGGGACTTCAAATACATAAATTGTTCGCTGGGCTTGAAATCTGGAACCAATAAAAATGACTTTTAGTTGTACGTTTACTGGGTTAAATTGAGGATCATTTTGCAGAAAAATATAATAAAAAAATATACCGAATTATAATAAAATATATAACTCGAGCAAAAAGTCTAGAAAAACGCTTGTCTATTTTACATACATGTGTTTAGCTCATTTTGCCCAAGTTTGGTGTCTGTGGAATGAAGCAGCTATTGTCTGTGTACTTTTAAAAAGAGGTGTATTTTAAGTCAGTTCACATTTTCAATTCAAAATGGCCGCCTTCCCGTGTGTGATAGGGTGTGGTCCCAATTTGATTTTTGTTCATAAGCCCATGGTGGATGTGTGTACCAAGTTTCATTTGCCTACAACAAACTAAAAGTTTCACTTCCCATTGACTTTTCCACATTTTGGGGACGTTGCTATGGCAACACATTTATAGATAGGGGTGGTTGTCATTGGCTTTTATGCTCGTCATGACATAAGAGATGTGTGTACCAAATTTTATGTCTCTATGACAAACTAAATTCTTAGGTCCCATTATAGGTTTGTAGGGGCGCTGGAGAGCCATTTCTAAAGATAACCCTTTTATTTACATATTTTTGTGTTCAGGTCATGAATGTGCACAAACGCCTTTTTGGGTCCAACTCGATCCGAGAAGGTGTTTGAGAGTTAAGAGACATTTTATTTTCACAAAAATGGCCACCTCGTTACAGGCTTGCCACACCCATACCCGATAAGATATCAACAACAAAGTCACAACTTTGGTTGGCACATGTGTCTAGATGATACTCACCAAATTTGGGGCCATTTAGATTAAAACACAATGATTTGCATCTTTCTGCGCAAGGTGTGCGATTTTAGTGGCCGCGCATTTCACCCCACATGGCGGACTTCCTGTTGAGTTTAGGGTGTGGCTGTCATAGACTTTTCAGTTTGCCCTGAGGTGTCCTATGGATGTACCAAGTTTCATTTTTCTACGTTGGAAAAAAGTTACTTTCTTTTTCCATAGAACCAATGTATTTTGACTTTTCTAGGGGTCGCCACTGAGTCATTTTTCGTATTTTTTTTTCGGGGACTTTAAATACATAAATTTTTCGCCGGGCTTGAAAGCTGGGACCAATAAAAATGACTTTTCATTCATGTTCACTGGGTCAAATTTAGGATCATAGGTGGAGAAGAAGAAAAATAAGCGAAATTAAAGCCGCATAGCGGCGATAAAGGCCCTCGCCTCCCTTGAGACCGCGGGGACACATATATTCGGAGGATTGCATGTCGTGCTTTAAAGCAAATTTGGAGCTGTTTAGATGAAAACCCTTTAGCACAAAGTGTACGATTTAGGTGGTCATGTATTCCACCCAACATTTTCTGTTGAGAAGGATCCTGGCAATTGGGAAATGGCATTTATTTCCCAATAGTTGCCTCTTCACAGACTCATTACGACCACAGCCACAAATCTATCAAAAACAAATTGATAACTTTTTTTGCACACGTGTCTAGATGATACTCACCAAATTTGGAGCTGTTTAGATGAAAAGCCTTTAGACACAAGGGGTGCAATTTAGGTGGTCACGCATACACCCAACATAGTAGATTTCCTGTTGAGTTTACGATATGGCTGTAATACATTTTTCTGTTCGCCCTGAGGTGTCCTATGGATGTACCAAGTTTCATTTTTCTACGTTGGAAAAAGTTACTTTCACTTTCCATAGGCCCAATGTATTTTGACTTTTGTAGGGGCCGCCACTGAGTCATTTTCATATTTTTTTAGCGACTTCAAATACATAAATTTTTCGAGCTTGAAGTCTGGGACCAATAAAAATGACTTTTAGTTGCACGTTTACTGGGTCAAATTGAGGATCATTTTGCAGAAAAATTATAATAAAAATATATACCGAATTATAATAAAAAAAATATAACTCGAGCAAAAAGTCTAGAAAAACGCTTGTCTCTTTTACATACATGTGTTTAGCTCATTTTGCCCAAGTTTGGTGTCTGTGGAATGAAGCAGCTTTTTCTGTGTACTTTTAAAAAGAGGTGTATTTTAAGTCGGTTCACATTTTCAATTCAAAATGGCCGCCTTCCTGTGTGTGATAGGGTGTGGTCCCCATTGGCTTTTTGTTCATAAGCCCATGGTGGATGTGTGTACCAAGTTTTATTTGCCTACAACAAACTAAAATTTCACTTCCATTGACTTTTTCACATTTTTGGGACGTTGCTATGGCAACACATTTATAGATAGGGGTGGTTGTCATTGGCTTTTATGCTCGTCATGACATAAGAGATGTGTGTACAAAATTTTATGTCTCTATGACAAACTAAATTCTTGGGTCCATTATAAGTTTGTAGGGGCGCTGGAGAGCCATTTCTAAAGATAACCCTTTTATTTACATATTTTTGTTCAGGTCATGAATGTGCACAAACGCCTTTTTGGGTCCAACTCGATCCGAGAAGGCGTTTGAGAGTTAAGAGACGTTTTATTTTCACAAAAATGGCCACCTCGTTACAGGCTTGCCACACCCATACCCGATAAGATATCAACAACAAAGTCACAACTTTGGTTGGCACACGTGTCTAGATGATACTCACCAAATTTGGGGCCATTTAGATTAAAACACAATGATTTGCATCTTTCTGCGCAAAGTGCGATTTTAGTGGCGCGTTTCACCCCACATGGCGGACTTCCTGTTAAGTTTAGGGTGTGACTGTCATTGACTTTTCTGTTTGCCCTGAGGTGTCCTATGGATATACCAAGTTTCATTTTTCTACGTTGGAAAAAGTTACTTTCACTTTCCATAGGCCCAATGTATTTTGACTTTTGTAGGGTCGCCACTGAGTCATTTTTCGTATTTTTTTGGCGACTTCAAATACATAAATTTTTGCCAGGCTTGAAGTCTGGGACCAATAAAAATGACTTTTAGTTGTTCGTTTACTGGGTTAAATTGAGGATCATTTTACAGAAAAATTATAATAAAAAAATATATGAATTATAATAAAAAAAATATAACTCGAGCAAAAAGTCTAGAAAAACACTTGTCTCATTTACATACATGTGTTTAGCTCATTTTGCCCAAGTTTGGTGTCTGTGGAATGAAGCAGCTTTTTCTGTGTACTTTTAAAAAGAGGTGTATTTTAAGTCGGTTCACATTTTCAATTCAAAATGGCCGCCTTCCTGTGTGTGATAGGGTGTGGTCCCCATTGGCTTTTTGTTCATAAGCCCATGGTGGATGTGTGTACCAAGTTTTATTTGCCTACAACAAACTAAAAATTTCACTTCCCATTGACTTTTTCACATTTTTGGGACGTTGCTATGGCAACACATTTATAGATAGGGGTGGTTGTCATTGGCTTTTATGCTCGTCATGACATAAGAGATGTGTGTACAAAATTTTATGTCTCTATGACAAACTAAATTCTTGGGTCCATTATAAGTTTGTAGGGGCGCTGGAGAGCCATTTCTAAAGATAACCCTTTTATTTACATATTTTTTTGTTCAGGTCATGAATGTGCACAAACGCCTTTTGGGTCCAACTCGATCCGAGAAGGCGTTTGAGAGTTAAGAGACGTTTTATTTTCACAAAAATGGCCACCTCGTTACAGGCTTGCCACACCCATACCCGATAAGATATCAACAACAAAGTCACAACTTTGGTTGGCACACGTGTCTAGATGATACTCACCAAATTTGGGGCCATTTAGATTAAAACACAATGATTTGCATCTTTCTGCGCAAAAGTGCGATTTTAGTGGCAGCGTTTCACCCCCACATGGCGGACTTCCTGTTAAGTTTAGGGTGTGACTGTCATTGACTTTTCTGTTTGCCCTGAGGTGTCCTATGGATATACCAAGTTTCATTTTCTACGTTGGAAAAAGTTACTTTCACTTTCCATAGGCCCAATGTATTTTGATTTTGTAGGGGTCGCCACTGAGTCATTTTTCGTATTTTTTTGGCGACTTCAAATACATAAATTTTTGCCAGGCTTGAAGTCTGGGACCAATAAAAATGACTTTTAGTTGTTCGTTTACTGGGTTAAATTGAGGATCATTTTACAGAAAAATTATAATAAAAAATATATACCGAATTATAATAAAAAATATATAACTCGAGCAAAAAGTCTAGAAAAACACTTGTCTCATTTACATACATGTGTTTAGCTCATTTTGCCCAAGTTTGGTGTCTGTGGAATGAAGCAGCTTTTTCTGTGTACTTTTAAAAAAGAGGTGTATTTTAAGTCGGTTCACATTTTCAATTCAAAATGGCCGCCTTCCTGTGTGTGATAGGGTGTGGTCCCCATTGGCTTTTTGTTCATAAGCCCATGGTGGATGTGTACCAAGTTTTATTTGCCTACAACAAACTAAAAATTTCACTTCCCATTGACTTTTTCACATTTTTGGGACGTTGCTATGGCAACACATTTATAGATAGGGGTGGTTGTCATTGGCTTTTATGCTCGTCATGACATAAGAGATGTGTGTACCAAATTTTATGTCTCTATGACAAACTAAATTCTTGGGTCCCATTATAAGTTTGTAGGGGCGCTGGAGAGCCATTTCTAAAGATAACCCTTTTATTTACATATTTTTGTGTTCAGGTCATGAATGTGCACAAACGGCTTTTTGGGTCCAACTCGATCCGAGAAGCGCGTTTGAGAGTTAAGAGACGTTTTATTTTCACAAAAATGGCCACCTCGTTACAGGCTTGCCACACCCATACCCGATAAGATATCAACAACAAAGTCACAACTTTGGTTGGCACACGTGTCTAGATGATACTCACCAAATTTGGGGCCATTTAGATTAAAACACAATGATTTGCATCTTTCTGCGCAAGAAGTGCGATTTTAGTGGCGGCGTTTCACCCCACATGGCGGACTTCCTGTTAAGTTTAGGGTGTGACTGTCATTGACTTTTCTGTTTGCCCTGAGGTGTCCTATGGATATACCAAGTTTCATTTTTCTACGTTGGAAAAAGTTACTTTCACTTTCCATAGGCCCAATGTATTTTGATTTTGTAGGTCGCCACTGAGTCATTTTTCGTATTTTTTTGGCGACTTCAAATACATAAATTTTTGCCAGGCTTGAAGTCTGGGACCAATAAAAATGACTTTTAGTTGTTCGTTTACTGGGTTAAATTGAGGATCATTTTACAGAAAAATTATAATAAAAAATATATACCGAATTATAATAAAAATATAACTCGAGCAAAAAGTCTAGAAAAACACTTGTCTCATTTACATACATGTGTTTAGCTCATTTTGCCCAAGTTTGGTGTCTGTGGAATGAAGCAGCTTTTTCTGTGTACTTTTAAAAAAAGAGGTGTATTTTAAGTCGGTTCACATTTTCAATTCAAAATGGCCGCCTTCCTGTGTGTGATAGGGTGTGGTCCCCATTGGCTTTTTTGTTCATAAGCCCATGGTGGATGTGTGTACCAAGTTTTATTTGCCTACAACAAACTAAAAATTTCACTTCCCATTGACTTTTTCACATTTTTGGGTTGCTATGGCAACACATTTATAGATAGGGGTGGTTGTCATTGGCTTTTATGCTCGTCATGACATAAGAGATGTGTGTACCAAATTTTATGTCTCTATGACAAACTAAATTCTTGGGTCCCATTATAAGTTTGTAGGGGCGCTGGAGAGCCATTTCTAAAGATAACCCTTTTATTTACATATTTTTGTGTTCAGGTCATGAATGTGCACAAACGGCTTTTTGGGTCCAACTCGATCCGAGAAGCCGCTTTGAGTTAAGAGAGACGTTTATTTTCACAAAAATGGCCACCTCGTTACAGGCTTGCCACACCCATACCCGATAAGATATCAACAACAAAGTCACAACTTTGGTTGGCACACGTGTCTAGATGATACTCACCAAATTTGGGGCCATTTAGATTAAAACACAATGATTTGCATCTTTCTGCGCAAAGTGCGATTTTAGTGGCGCGCGTTTCACCTACATGGCGGACTTCCTGTTAAGTTTAGGGTGTGACTGTCTTTGACTTTTCTGTTTGCCCTGAGGTGTCCTATGGATATACCAAGTTTCATTTTTCTACGTTGGAAAAAGTTACTTTCACTTTCCATAGGCCCAATGTATTTTGATTTTGTAGGGGTCGCCACTGAGTCATTTTTCGTATTTTTTTGTGACTTCAAATACATAAATTTTTGCCAGGCTTGAAGTCTGGGACCAATAAAAATGACTTTTAGTTGTTCGTTTACTGGGTTAAATTGAGGATCATTTTACAGAAAAATTATAATAAAAAATATATACCGAATTATAATAAAAAATATAACTCGAGCAAAAAGTCTAGAAAAACACTTGTCTCATTTACATACATGTGTTTAGCTCATTTTGCCCAAGTTTGGTGTCTGTGGAATGAAGCAGCTTTTTCTGTGTACTTTTAAAAAAGAGGTGTATTTTAAGTCGGTTCACATTTTCAATTCAAAATGGCCGCCTTCCTGTGTGTGATAGGTGTGGTCCCCATTGGCTTTTTTGTTCATAAGCCCATGGTGGATGTGTGTACCAAGTTTTATTTGCCTACAACAAACTAAAAATTTCACTTCCCATTGACTTTTTTCACATTTTTTGGGACGTTGCTATGGCAACACATTTATAGATAGGGGGTGGTTGTCATTGGCTTTTATGCTCGTCATGACATAAGAGATGTGTGTACCAAATTTTATGTCTCTATGACAAACTAAATTCTTGGGTCCATTATAAGTTTGTAGGGGCGCTGGAGAGCCATTTCTAAAGATAACCCTTTTATTTACATATTTTTGTGTTCAGGTCATGAATGTGCACAAACGGCTTTTTGGGTCCAACTCGATCCGAGAAGCCGTTTGAGAGTTAAGAGACGTTTATTTTCACAAAAATGGCCACCTCGTTACAGGCTTGCCACACCCATACCCGATAAGATATCAACAACAAAGTCACAACTTTGGTTGGCACACGTGTCTAGATGATACTCACCAAATTTGGGGCCATTTAGATTAAAACACAATGATTTGCATCTTTCTGCGCAAGGGTGCGATTTTAGTGGCGCGCGTTTCACCCCACATGGCGGACTTCCTGTTGAGTTTAGGGTGTGACTGTCATTGACTTTTCTGTTTGCCCTGAGGTGTCCTATGGATATACCAAGTTTCATTTTTCTACGTTGGAAAAAAGTTACTTTCACTTTCCATAGGCCCAATGTATTTTGATTTTGTAGGGGTCGCCACTGAGTCATTTTTCGTATTTTTTTTTCGGCGACTTCAAATACATAAATTTTTCGCTGGGCTTGAAGGCTGGGACCAATAAAAATGACTTTTCGTGCATGTTCACTGGGTCAAATTTAGGATCATAGGTGGAAAAGAAAGATAAAAAAAAAAAAATCCGAGCAAAAACAATAGGCCCTCCCGGCCATCACCGGCTCGGGCCTAATAATCCGAGCAAAAACAATAGGCCCTCCCGGTCATCACCGGCTCGGGCCTAATTAAAACATAGCGATAAAGGCCCTGCCTCCCTTGAGACCCGCGGGACACATATATTCGGAGGATTACATGTCGTGCTTTAAAGCAAATTTGGAGCTGTTTAGATGAAAACCCTTTAGCACAAAGTGTACGATTTAGGTGGTCATGTATTCCACCCAACATAGTAGATTTTCTGTTGAGTTTACGGTATTGCTGTAATAAACTTTTCTGTTTGCCCTAAGGTGTCCTATGGATGTACCAAGTTTTGTATTTTTGTAAGTTTTGTATCTACATTGGAAAAATTTACTTTCATTTTCCATAGAACCAATTATTTTGACTTTTCTAGGGGTCGCCACTGAGTCATTTTTCATATTTTTTTTTCGGGGACTTCAAATAAATAAATTTTTGACGGGCTTGAAGTCTGGGACCAATAAAAATGACTTTTAGTTGCACGTTTACTGGGTCAAATTGAGGATCATTTTGCAGAAAAATTATAATTAAAAAAAAGATACCAAATTATAATAAAAAAAATATAACTCGAGCAAAAAAGCCTAGAAAAACGCTTGTCTCTTTTACATACATGTGTTTAGCTCATTTTGCCCAAGTTTGGTGTCTGTGGAATGAAGCAGCTATTTTCTGTGTTCTTTTAAAAAAGAGGTGTATTTTAAGTCGGTTCACATTTTCAATTCAAAATGGCCGCCTTCCCGTGTGTGATAGGGTGTGGTCCCCATTGGCTTTTTTGTTCATAAGCCCATACTGGATGTGTGTACCAAGTTTCATTTGCCTACAACAAACTAAAAATTTCACTTCCCATTGACTTTTTCCACATTTTTGGGCCGTTGCTATGGCAACACATTTATAGATAGGGGGTGCTTGTCATTGGCTTTTATGCTCATGACATAAGAGATGTGTGTACCAAATTTTATGTCTCTATGACAAAGTAAATTCTTGGGTCCCATTATAAGTTTGTAGGGGCGCTGGAGCCATTTCTAAAGATAACCCTTTTATTTACACATCTTTGTGTTCAGGTCATGAATGTGCACAAACGCCTTTTTGGGTCCAACTCGATCCGAGAAGGCGTTTGAGAGTTAAGAGACGTTTTATTTTCACAAAAATGGCCACCTCGTTACAGGCTTGCCACACCCATACCCGATAAGATATCAACAACAAAGTCACAACTTTGGTTGGCACACGTGCCTAGATGATACTCACCAAATTTGGGGCCATTTTGATTAAAACACAATGATTTGCATCTTTCTGCGCAAGGGGTGCGATTTTAGTGGCCGCGCGTTTCACCCAACATGGTGGACTTCCTGTTTAGTTTAGGATGTGGCTGTCATAGACTTTTCTGTTTGCCCTGAGGTGTCCTATTGATGTACTAAGTTTCATTTTTCTACGTTGGAAAAAAGTTACTTTCACTTTCCATAGGCCCAATGTATTTTGACTTTTCTAGGGGTCGCCACTGAGTCATTTTCATTTTTTTTTCGGGACTTCAAATACATATATTTTTCGCCGGGCTTGAAGTCTGGGACCAATAAAAATGACTTTTAGTTGTTGGTTTACTGGGTCAAATTGAGAATCATTTTGCAGAAAAATTATAATAAAAAAATATATACCGAATTATAATAAAAAAAAATATAACTCGAGCAAAAAAGTCTAGAAAAACACTTGTCTCATTTACATACATGTGTTTAGCTCATTTTGCCCAAGTTTGGTGTCTGTGGAATGAAGCAGCTATTTTTTGTTGTTTTTAAAAAGAGGTGTATTCTAAGTCGGACCAAATTTTCAATTCAAAATGGCCGCCTTCCGTGTGTGATAGGGTGTGGTCCCCATTGGCTTTTTTGTTCATAAGCCCATGGTGGATATGTGTACCAAGTTTCATTTGCCTACAACAAACTAAAAATGTCACTTCCCATTGACTTTTTCACATTTTTGGGGCGTTACTATGGCAACACATTTATAGATAGGGGTGGTTGTCATTGGCTTTTATGCTCGTCATGACATAAGAGATGTGTGTACCAAATTTTATGTCTCTATGACAAACTAAATTCTTGGGTCCCATTATAAGTTTGTAGGGGCGCTGGAGAGCCATTTCTAAAGATAACCCTTTATTTACATATCTTTGTGTTTAGGTCATGAATGTGCACAAACGCCTTTTTGGTTCCAACTCGATCCGAGAAGGTGTTTGAGAGTTAAGAGACGTTTTATTTTCACAAAATGGCCACCTCGTTACAGGCTTGCTACACCCATACCCGATAAGATATCAACAACAAAGTTACAACTTTGGTTGGCACACGTGTCTAGATGATACTCACCAAATTTGGGGCCATTTAGATTAAAACACAATGATTTGCATCTTTCTGCGCAAGTGCGATTTTAGTGGCGCGTTTCACCCACATGGCGGACTTCCTGTTGAGTTTAGGGTGTGACTGTCATTGACTTTTCTGTTTGCCCTGAGGTGTCCTATGGATATACCAAGTTTCATTTTTCTGTGTTGAAAAAAACTTACTTTCACTTTCCATAGGCCCAATGTATTTTGATTTTGTAGGGTCTGGAAAGAAGGTACAGTTATTGTTGGTGGTGACATCTTCTAGTTATTATCACAATATAATAATCTGTTGAAATTCATAATGTTGTTTTTTGCACTACAGGTTTCAGATTCTGGATGCCGAAAAGTGGTTGCGACACGTAGAAGCCATTCAAAACAGGTATTGAACATTAAGATAGTATGATAAGTGAGTAACACAATGAAAAAATAAAATAAAATAATAAATACATTGTTTCTCCTTAGTTGATACAAACAGCAGGTTTTGTTTGGTGTTCTAAGAAATGTACCAGAGATGACTTATTACTACATCTTGCTTTATATAGATGAAGGCCGATGCTTTGGAGGTGACATTGGGAGGCTCACAAACCAATGATGTGGATTTGGACAGAGTGGGAAATGATGAGGTTGGTCATAAAGTTATTTTTATATATGAAAAAGTGACATATGTCATGAAAAAAATGCAAGTACATATGGGGTTAAAATCAGGGTATTTTGAAGTGATAGCCAAACTTATTGTCTTTTGTGCATATAGGTGCCCAAGAAGCGTCTTCGCTCTGAAAGCATCCTGCCGTTGACAGAACTGAGCATGTCTTGGATGAAGACAACAAAGCTAAGTTCCCATGCCCTAAAAACATTAGTGGCTCATTCCATCAGGGACATGGTTTGTTTAAATATCCAGGATTACAATGTATGGCCATGGCCATGTCAGCGATCATTAGACATTCTCAGCTGTGTAGTGTGTTTTCATGGACACAGGAAGATTTAAACACGGTACTATTAGAAGGTGATGCCTTATACAGCAAAAAAAGACCTAGTATCAGAGACAGAGAGAAGTTGTTGGGATCTTGGGATTTCAAGCCTGAGGAGGATTTGTATGGTCAAACATTTAGTTTTAACATTGACAGTGTTATGGGTCGTCTCTATACAGTAAGCCGAGTTGAAAAGCTAAACCTTTGTTATGTTACTTTGATGAGTGCACTTGAGGATAATCTAGACGGAGACGGCATGTGTCTATTCACTATGTTTAAAAAGACATGTGCCATTATTTCTGAAAGAGGTTTGTTCGCTATTGTGGATTCTCATGCACGCAGTGCTTCAGGAATGTTAGACGCTAATGGAACAAGTGTTGTGCTCTACTTTAATAGCCTTGGTGAGGTTTACAGGCACCTTCACAAGTTGGCAGCAGGGTTTGGTCCTCAAATGAGACATTTGAACTAAACAGAGTGTCAGTGAGTGTAAAATGCGCATCGCCTGCTGTGCCAGTGCAGATACAACTGAAGGTTGATGATAGACCATGTGACAATGACTGTATTGTTGTAGAGGAAAGTCCTGTCTACCAAGACATGTCTTTAACTGAGAGTGATATTGAGTGTGCATCGGCACAGTCATGTGAAAATGACTGTGTGATTGTAGAGGAAAGTCCTGCACGGAGTGATGGTGACAATCCATGTGTGTTGTTGGAGTCACAGGAATCTGTACAGAAGCGAAGTGGTCAGAAACGTGCCAGAGCCGTTGGTGTATTAAACACAGATTGTATAATTGCCAAGGGTAACCACAAAGTACAACGAGTCAAACTATATGATTCTTCCGAACTTACAATTGTTAGTGAGGAAAGACGGCCATATCAGTTTATTCCTCTGAATGACAATGTTTGCAAAGCTATATGTACGCAGATTAATGTGGCTTTTGAAAGATACAATGTTCCAGAATCAGTAGACACTGGTGATGCAGGAGTGCCATGCCACAATGAAAGCATTGTCGGTGATGGCAACTGTTTCTTCCGTGCCATTTCTCAAGCTGTGAGTGGCACAAAAACATCATAGAAAAATAAGATTAGGTGTTGTTAAAGAGTTGGAAAAAAATCCTATAAAATATAAAAGCTACTTACGAGTTGAAGACCAAAACCTAACCGCAGAGTATATCAACAAGTACAAAATGAGATATGTAAACACATGGGCCACAGAAATGGAAATCCACGCTGCTGCAGATTATTTAGGAGTAGATATATATACATTTCATCTAAATAGGTGGCTTAAATATAAATGCACAAAGACACCTTTGTGTAATCAAGGGATTTACATCGAAAATCGTTTTGGAAGCCATTATGAGAATGTCCTTTGTGTTAAAAAAGTCCAAGAAAACGAGTGTTATGGGTATTGCCAAATGACTGAAGCACAAGCATACAAAACCAGGGCCAAGGTTATTCAGATTCCTATATTCCAACGATCTAAAACAAGTGCACAAAAAGCTCAAGAACCTCAAGAAAAAAGCACTGTTAAATCCAAATACATTAAGTGTAAAAGATCAGAGCAAAACAAAGAAAAATACCAAAAAGAGCTGTTATTTAGACAGAAATATAAAATTATGGGTATTAAAAAATATAAGGAGGAAATGCTATTTAGACAAAAAAAGAACTCTGTAGGAGTAAATATAGGAATGACTTATTGTACAGACAAAGACTTAAAGCCTCAAATAAAGATAAATACAGAACAAACATGGTGCATAGGGAAAAAGTAAAAAATTGTGAGAAAAACAAATACAAGACAAATCTGGACTATAAAGAGAAACTAAATGAATTTGAGAAAAATAAATACAAGACAAATCTGGACTATAAAGAGAAACTTAATGCCTTTCAGAAAAACAAATACAAGACAAATCTGGACTATAAAGAGAAACTTAATGAATTTGAGAAAAATAAATACAAGACAAATCTGGACTATAAAGAGAAACTTAATGAATTTGAGAAAAATAAATACAAGACAAATCTGGACTATAAAGAGAAACTTAATGCCTTTCAGAAAAATAAATACAAGACAAATCTGGACTATAAAGAGAAACTTAATGCCTTTGAGAAAAATAAATACAAGACAAATCTGGACTATAAAGAGAAACTTAATGCCTTTGAGAAAAATAAATACAAGACAGACAGTAAATATAGGGCTACTGTTCTAGCAAAAAACAAAATGAAGAGGCAACTATTACAAAAACAGGCAGAGCAGTTTTCTTTTATTATGGAGCGCTTCCTTAATACAATAAAAGAGGGTCCAGAATTTATTTGTTCAGTGTGTAATCGCTTGCTGTTTAAAAAACAAGTTTTAGCTTGTATAAAAGACAAATATAAAATCCCACCACAAACGGCATTAGCAGCTGAAAAATGCATTTCTGAAAATACCTTCATATTTGTAACACACAATGTAGTATGCCGTGTCTGTTAAAAGCAGCAAGAGGTCAGCTATGGATTTGTTTTACCTGCCATTATAAAATTAAACGAGGCCAGGTCCCATCTGAATGGACAGGTAATGACTTAGAATTGGATCCAATTCCAAATGTCTTGGCTCGTTTGAATAGCTTAGAACAGCACCTGATTGCTCGTAATATTCCTTTCATGAAGATGTTGGCGTTGCCTAAAGGTGGGCAGAATGGTGTTCATGGGCCTGTAACATGCATCCCTGCTAATGTTGTTCAGACAACTAATTTGCTGCCACATTCTAACATGGATGGTTCACTAGTACGTATTAAACTAAAGCGTAAACTCACTTATAAAGGGCACTATGAATACCAGTTTGTAGACACAAAGCACATACGAAGCACTTGCATATTTAAAGGAAAATAATCCATATTACAAAGACATTGACTTTAATGAAGAATGGATAAATGAGTTTTCTAAGGAGCAGGAGATGCAGTTAGAGGAAGATAATGCTAAAAAGGGTGAAGTGTCTGAAGAGGTTGAAGAAGACCTTTTGCATGATCAGCAGCAGCACTGCATTTTTCAAGACACATGTTTGATGCCAGTAGATATTGGGCAAGAAACATTAGATCAGTATTTTGAAGACATATTGAATTTAGCCCCTGCAGAAGGAAATAATCCAGTAAAGATGCTGTCTGAGAAAGACAATGAAGCAAAGTCTTTCCCAGTTCTGTTTCCGAAAGGATGCAATACTTTCCATACGCTTAGGAAGCAGCGCTTGACATTGTCTCGTTATTTTAATAACAGAATCTTAAATGCTGATGGTAGGTTTGCTAATAATATTGAGTTCATTTTTTTTGCTCAATACATGTCAGAAGTGGAGCAGGTTGTTTCCAAAGTATCAATAGCTTTACGTAAAGGACAAACTACAAAAAAATGTAGGTGATAATGTTGAAACCTTGAAGGACATGGTGCATGTGGATGACGGATATCGATTTTTGCAGCCAATTAGAGGAACCCCAGCATTTTGGCAAGCAGCACAAAAAGATTTGATGGCTTGTTTAAGAGTTAATGGTAAAGCAGACTGGTTTCAAAGTTATAGTAGCGCAGATTTAAGATGGTCCAATCTTTTAGGTACAATTTTGAAACAGGCAGGCAGGACAGAAACTGCTGAGAGTTTGGATTATGCACACAGATGTGACTTGCTGCGTAATAATCCTGTGGCTGCAGCTCGCATGTTTGATTTCCGCTGGCATGTATTTTTAAGGGAAGTTCTGATGTCTCCATTACAACCAATTGGCAAGATTACAGACTATTTCTATCGTGTAGAATTTCAACAGCGTGGTTCCCCCCATATTCACTGTTTGTTTTGGATTGAAGATGCTCCTACAATAGATAAAAGCCCAGATGAAGATGTAGTTATGTTTATTGACAAATACATTACATGTGAATTACCCACAAATGATAAGGAGTTACTGGATATTGTTAGTTCTGTACAACAACATTCAAAGCGCCATTCAAAACATGCAAAAACAAACAGTTTGTCGCTTCAATTTTCCTCGCCCTGTGTCTGTTCGAACATTTATTAAGAAAGTCCAGCCAAAACCAAAATGCCCCAAATGCCATGTTGACAACAAAGGCTTGAATGCAAATGACGCCCTAATAAACGCGAATGTGAAGTGCATATGTCTACAGGATCAACAAAACTACATGACACCAGAGCGTGCTACTGCCATTATGACAGACATAAAAAAAGCACTTATAGATGAGAACAATCCCCATACCAGTGTCCACAGTTTGTTTGCAAGTGTTGGCATTAATCAAGAAACTTATGAAAAGGCATACAAACAGCTAGGAGGAAGGACAGAAATTGTTTTAAAAGGGACATTAATGCAGTTTGGATCAATCCATACAACAAATTCTTGTTAAAGTGTTGGAATGCAAATATGGACATTCAGTTTATTGTGGACATGTATCAGTGCATAGTATACATCTGCAAATACATAAACAAGCAAGAGCGGAGGTGGGCTTACTGCTGAATAATGCTCACAAAGAGGCAACAAAACATGGAAATGTACATGCTAAGGAAGCTATGAAAAACTAGGCCAAGTGTACCTACATAACCGTGACGTCTCAGCACAAGAAGCTGTATATAGATTAACAAATATGCACCTGAAAGAATGCTCTAGAAAAGTTGTATTCATTCCCACAGGTGACAATATTTTCAAACTAAGTAAACCTATTAGTGAAGTCACAAAAACAGCAACCACTGATGACATTTGGATGACAAGTATAGTTGATAGGTACAAAACAGACCAAACCAGAGCATATTTAATGACATGTGTATAGCCACATTTGGTTCAGAATATCGCATTTTAAGTAAAAACGAAAGAAGCAAAAACGCAATAAAACTCCAAAACTCATTAGGCTTCATCACAAAAAGAACAAGAACCAAACCAGCCATATGCAAACTTTTCGGAAACAAAAAATCCAGAGTTGCATTATAAAAGCTTACTTCAGTTGTTTTTACCATATCGCTTGATGATGAGCTTAAACCTGCTGGCATTCGGTCATTTCAACAGTTTTATGAAAAGGGCAAGGTGAAGTTTTCTGATGGAACTCTTCATTCCGTTATGTCAATTGTCAATTCTAACCGATCAAAATTTGACAAAGAAAAAGCTAACTTGGAAGAGATTATGGCCAACAATAACTGTCATGACATTCTGGAGAGTGCTTTTGCCTTATTATGTCCAGCTCAAGAACTTGAACGTTTAGAATGCAAGGAAGAACAGAAAAACAGACCCCAGGACGAGGAAGAGGACTTACCTAATATTCCAGATTTAGCAATTACAGACAGAGATATTTGTCATTTGGAAAATCAACAGAACATAATGTGTCGCAGGGATGGTCTTGATTTAATTAGATCTTTGAACGAATTACAGATGTCTATCTTTACAAAGTACCAATGGTGTTTAGACAAAGTCAATGGTAAAAAGCCAGATCCATTACATGTTTTTATCACTGGTGGGGCAGGCACTGGAAAGAGTCACCTAATTAGAGCAATACAGTATGAAGCAAATAGATTGTTAGCTCCAATGCCGCCATCCAGATAATATTAGTGTCTTATTAACAGCACCCACAGGTATGGCAGCATATAATGTACAAGCATCCACAATTCATAGTGCATTTAGCATAGGAATCAATGTGTCCTTACCCTATACCCCACTGGGTGAGGAAAAACTGAATACAGTACGTATTAAATTCTGCGACCTCCAAATAATTATAATAGATGAAATTTCTATGGTTTCACACAAGTTATTAGCATACATTCATGGTAGACTCGCAAATAAAACAAACTGGTGATTTCACCCCATTTGGAAATGTTAGCATTATTGCTGTTGGTGACTTTTTTCAGTTACCTCCTGTTAAAGGTAAAGCACTGTACTTAGAAGAAGTTGAGTTAACTTGTGGGGCAACTTATTCAAAATTGCCGAGTTAAAAACAGTTGTCAGACAAAAAGATGACCGCTTTGCCCAATTACTGAATCGGTTAAGGATACGATCTGCGGGACACCTATGCTTCAAAGTGATATAAACCTGTTAAAAATGTGACACTGGTGAAAGCTCATCACAGATACACATTTTCCCAACAAATTCACAGGTCTTTCAGCACAACTTTTCTCAACTCAAAGCCACGTGCCCCGACTATACAGAGATTAATGCAGAAGATTATGAGTACAATAAGAAAACTGGTCAATTAGAAGAAAAGTTTGGTCATCATAACAAAGCAAACCTCACATCTTTGCCTGAACAGTTGTTGTTAGGTGTTAACGCTAGAGTCATGCTTTGCAAAAACATAGACGTAGCAGATGGTCTTGTCAATGGGGTATGTGGCACTGTTACACATATTAAAGAATCTACGTATGGTCTTCCTGTAGCTGTGTATATACGATTTGATGACAATAACGTTGGCGCACAGAGACGGAAGAAATGTCCACCTCCTTCACCAAATTTAAGTCATTCAACTCCAATACATCCAGAAGAGGAAAGGGCTAGTAGTAAAGGTGGAAAACGCCGTCAATTTCCCCTCTCACTAGCATGGGCCTGTACAGTTCACAAAGTTCAGGGGTTAACTGTGGATAAAGCTGTGGTGTCCCTAAAGAAAGTGTTTTCAGCTGGCCAAGCCTATGTGGCCTTGAGTCGTAAGAAGTTTGGAAGGACTAATTATTCAAGATTTAGCTTCACATACGCAACATTTACTTCCTGACTGCATAGCAGTTACAGAGACATGTTAACTGTGGATTCAGCAATTCATTCAGTGAAAATTAAAGGATTCATGTTTCTCAGTAGGTTTATCTTAAGACAAACTTTTCATATATACAGAGCAAACATCCAGCTCTGATTACACTGCAAAGCCAACAACATTATAGTTGGCATTTACTGTAAAGATAATACCACCTATCACATCTCTGTGCCTGAGTCATTTTGGTAAATTTTAGTTTACAATTCACTTGTACATACATTTTAGCCACTGGCTTGAAGTCTGGGACCCTCATATCCCATGTCATTTTGCAGAAAAATTATAATAAAAAAATAATATACCAAATTATAATAAAAAAAATATAACTCGAGCAAAAAGTCTAGAAAAACACTTGTCTCATTTACATACATGTGTTTAGCTCATTTTGCCCAAGTTTGGTGTCTGTGGAATGAAGCAGCTTTTTCTGTGTACTTTTAAAAAGAGGTGTATTTTAAGTCGGTTCACATTTTCAATTCAAAATGGCCGCCTTCCTGTGTGTGATAGGTGTGGTCCCCATTGGCTTTTTGTTCATAAGCCCATGGTGGATGTGTGTACCAAGTTTTATTTGCCTACAACAAACTAAAGATTTCACTTCCATTGACTTTTTTATATTTGTTCATTGGCAACACATGTATAGATAGGGGTGGTTGTCATTGGCTTTATGCTCGTCATGACATAAGAGATGTGTGTACAAAATTTTATGTCTATAACAAACTAAATTCTTGGGTCCCATTATAAGTTTGTAGGGGCGCTGGAGAGCCATTTCTAAAGATAACCCTTTTTTTACATATTTTTTGTTCAGGTCATGAATGTGCACAAACGCCTTTTGGGTCCAACTCGATCCGAGAAGGCGTTTGAGAGTTTTGATGCGTTTTATTTTCACAAAAATGGCCACCTCGTTACAGGCTTGCCACACCCATACCCGATAAGATATCAACAACAAAGTTACAACTTTGGTTGGCAAACGTGTCTAGATGATACTCACCAAATTTGGGGCCATTTAGATTAAAACACAATGATTTGCATCTTTCTGCAAGGTAGCGATTTTAGTGGTTGTGTTTCACCCCACATGGCAGACTTCCTGTTGAGTTTAGGGTGTTGCTGTCATTGACTTTTCTATTTGCTGAGATGTCCTATGGATGACTAAGTTTCATTGGAAAAAGTTCACATCTACTTTCCATAGGCCCAATGTATTTTGACTTTTCTAGGGGTCGCCACTGAGTCATTTTTCATATTTTTTTTTCAGCAACTTCAAATACATAAATTTTTCGCCAAGCTTGAAGTCTGGGACCAATAAAAATGACTTTTAGTTGCACGTTACTGGGTCAAATTGAGGATCATTTTGCAGAAAAATATAAAAAAATTATATACGAATTATAATAAAAAAAATATAACTCGAGCAAAAAGTCTAGAAAAACACTTGTCTCTTTTACATACATGTGTTTAGCTCATTTTGCCCAAGTTTGTGTCTGTGGAATGAAGCAGCTTTTTCTGTGTACTTTTAAAAAGAGGTGTATTTTAAGTCGGTTCACATTTTCAATTCAAAATGGCTGCCTTCCTGTGTGTGATAGGGTGTGGTCCCCATTGGCTTTTTGTTCATAAGCCCATGGTGGATGTGTGTACCAAGTTTTATTTGCCTACAACAAACTAAAAATTTCACTTTCCATTGACTTTTTCACATTTTTGGGACTGCTATGGCAACACATTTATAGATAGGGGTGGTTGTCATTGGCTATTTATGCTTATGACATAAGAGATGTTTGTACCAAATTTTATGTCTCTATAACAAACTAAATTCTTGGGTCCCATTATAATTTGTACAAGGCGCTGGAGAGCCATTTCTAAAGATAAACTGTTCTTTTTTACATATTTTTTGTTCAGGTCATGAATGTGCACAAACGCCTTTTTGGGTAGATATCAGAAGCCGTTTGAGAGTTAAGACATTTATTTTTTTCACAAAAATGGCCACCTCGTTACAGGCTTGCCACACCCATATGATAAGATAAAGTCACAATTTGGTCATTTGGTTCTAGATGATACTCACCAATGATACTCACCAAATTTGGGGCCATTTAGATTAAAACACAATGATTTGCATCTTTCTGCGCAAGTGCGATTTTAGTGGCGGCTTTCACCCCACATGGCGGACTTCCTGTTAAGTTTAGGGTGTGACTGTCATTGACTTTTCTGTTTGCCCTGAGGTGTCCTATGGATATACCAAGTTTCATTTTTCTACGTTGGAAAAAAGTTACTTTCACTTTCCATAGGCCCAATGTATTTTGATTTTGTAGGGGTCGCCACTGAGTCATTTTTCGTATTTCTTTTTCGGCGACTTCAAATACATAAATTTTTCGCCGAGCTTGAAGTCTGGGACCAATAAAAATGACTTTTTGTGCATGTTCACTGGGTCAAATTTAGGATCATTTTGCAGAAAAATTATAATAAAAAAAAATATACCAAAATTATAATAAAAAAAAATATAACTCGAGCAAAAAAGTCTAGAAAAACGCTTGTCTATTTTACATACATGTGTTTAGCTCATTTTGCCCAAGTTTGGTGTCTGTGGAATGAAGCAGGTATTGTCTGTGTTCTTTTAAAAAAGAGGTTTATTTTAAGTCGGTTCACATTTTCAATTCAAAATGGCCGCCTTCCCGTGTGTGATAGGGTGTGGTCCCCATTGGCTTTTTTGTTCATAAGCCCATGGTGGATGTGTGTACCAAGTTTCATTTGTCTACAAACTTTCCACTTGGCCCAATGTATTTTCATTTTTGGACCACTGGCAACATTTAGTAGATTTTTGTCATTTTTTTATGCTTCAAATGACATAAGATGTGTGTGGACCAATAATTTTATGTCTCATGTTCACAAACTAAATTCATGGGTCCCATTATAAGTTTGCCATCACGCTGAGAGCCATTTCTAAAGATAACCCTTTTATTTACATATCTTTGTGTTCAGGTCATGAATGTAACAAATTTGGAGCTGTTTGATGAAAACCCTTTAGCACAAAGTGCCAACTCGATGTATTCCACCCAACATTTTCTGTTGAGAGTTAAGGGAAATGGCATTTATTTCCCAAAAATAGTTGCCTCTTCACAGACTCATAGCCATAAGATATCAAAACAAATCATAAACTTTTTGCACACGGTCTAGATGATACTCACCAAATTTGGAGCTGTTTAGATTAAAACACAATCTTTTAGACAAGGGGTGCAATTTTAGGTGGTCACGCATACACCCACATAGTAGATTTCCTGTTGAGTTTAGGTGTTGTACATTTTTCTGTTTGTTCTGAGGTGTCCTATGGATGTACCAAGTTTCATTTTCTACGTTGGAAAAAGTTACTTTCACTTTCCATAGGCCCAATGTATTTTTTTTGTAGGGTCCACTGAGTCATTTTTCATATTTTTTCGCGACTTCAAATACATAAATTTTTTCGCCGAGCTTGAAGTCTGGGACCAATAAAATGACTTTTAGTTGCACGTTTACTGGGTCAAATTGAGGATCATTTTGCAGAAAAATTATAATTAAAATTAAAGCCGCAGCGGCGATAAAGGCCCTCGCCTCCTTGAGACCGCGAGGACACATGCACTCGGAGGATTTCATTTCGTGCTTTAAAGCGTAAACTTCACGGTAATGTCAAATAACCGGGCCTGTGCTACTGCTTGGGCCTGCTACACCACCTTGTAACCTAACTTTAGAGTTAAAGGTCTCCACAATCTCTGGTTTTCCTGGGAGCTGTCTGAACCTTTGGAAATAATAGATTATGCTTGGGCTAAGCGAAAAAACAAAGTACTGGCTGGAGATTTGAGATGACTCAGGAATCGCTGCACCCCTGTTTAAAAAGACAAAATGTAAATATAACTTGTCTAAAAGTACAAGGTTACAAGTTCCAAATGATTCTGAGGAGTTTTCTAAGACTCTAGCCTTGGCTCTGGAGGGGCCTCCTCTAAAGGAAGGATCCTGGCAATTGGGAAATGGCATTTATTTCCCAAAGAAATGGCTGCCTCTTCACAGACTCATTACGACCACAGCCACAAATCTATCAAAAACAAATTGATAACTTTTTTTTGCACACGTGTCTAGATGATACTCACCAAATTTGGAGCTGTTTAGATGAAAAGCCTTTAGACACAAGGGGTGCAATTTAGGTGGTCACGCATACACCCAACATAGTAGATTTCCTGTTGAGTTTACGATATGGCTGTAATACATTTTTCTGTTCGCCTGAGGTGTCCTATGGATGTACCAAGTTTCATTTTTCTACGTTGGAAAAAAGTTACTTTCACTTTCCATAGGCCCAATGTATTTTGACTTTTGTAGGGGTCGCCACTGAGTCATTTTTCATATTTTTTTTTCAGCGACTTCAAATACATAAATTTTTCGCCGAGCTTGAAGTCTGGGACCAATAAAAATGACTTTTAGTTGGTTTACTGGGTCAAATTGAGGATCATTTTGCATAAAAATTATAATAAAAATATATACCAAATTATAATAAAAAAATATAACTCGAGCAAAAAGTCTAGAAAAACGCTTGTCTATTTTACATACATGTGTTTAGCTCATTTTGCCCAAGTTTGGTGTCTGTGGAATGAAGCAGCTATTTTCTGAGTTCTTTTAAAAAGAGGTGTATTTTAAGTCGGTTCACATTTTCAATTCAAAATGGCCGCCTTCCCGTGTGTGATAGTGTGGTCCCCATTGGCTTTTTGTTCATAAGCCCATGCTGGATGTGTGTACCAAGTTTCATTTGCCTACGACAAACTAAAATTTTCACTTCCCATTGACTTTTTCCAAATATTTGGGACGTTGCTATGGCAACACATTTATAGATAGGGGTGGTTGTCATTGGCTTTTATGCTCGTCATGACATAAGAGATGTGTGTACCAAATTTTATGTCTCTATGACAAACTAAATTCTTGGGTCCCATTATAAGTTTGTAGGGGCGCTGGAGAGCCATTTCTAAAGATAACCCTTTATTTACATATTTTTGTGTTCAGGTCATGAATGTGCACAAACGCCTTTTTGGGTCCAACTCGATCCGAGAAGGCGTTTGAGAGTTAAGAGACGTTTTATTTTCACAAAAATGGCCACCTCGTTACAGGCTTGCCTACACCCATACCCGATAAGATATCAAAACAAAGTCACAACTTTGGTTGGCACATGTCTAGATGATACTCACCAAATTTGGGGCCATTTAGATTAAAACACAATGATTTGCATCTTTTTTGCGCAAAGAGTGCGATTTTAGTGGCCGCGCCTTTCACCCCACATGGCGGACTTCCTGTTGAGTTTAGGTGTGGCTGTCATTGACTTTTCTGTTTGCCCTGAGGTGTCCTATGGATGTACCAAGTTTCATTTTTCTACGTTGGAAAAAGTTACTTTCACTTTCCATAGGCCCAATGTATTTTGACTTTTCTAGGGGCCGCCACTGAGTCATTTTTCGTATTTTTTTCGGGACTTCAAATACATACATTTTTGCCGGGCTTGAAGTCTGGGACCAATAAAATGACTTTTAGTTGTTGGTTTACTGGGTTAAATTGAGGATCATTTTGCAGAAAAATTATAATAAAAAATATATACCGAATTATAATAAAAAAATATAACTCGAGCAAAAAGTCTAGAAAAACACTTGTCTCTTTTACATACATGTGTTTAGCTCATTTTGCCCAAGTTTGGTGTCTGTGGAATGAAGCAGCTTTTTCTGTGTACTTTTAAAAAGAGGTGTATTTTAAGTCGGTTCACATTTTCAATTCAAAATGGCCGCCTTCCTGTGTGTGATAGGTGTGGTCCCCATTGGCTTTTTGTTCATAAGCCCATGGTGGATGTGTGTACCAAGTTTTATTTGCCTACAACAAACTAAAAATTTCACTTCCCATTGACTTTTTCACATTTTTGGGACGTTGCTATGGCAACACATTTATAGATAGGGGTGGTTGTCATTGGCTTTTATGCTCGTCATGACATAAGAGATGTGTGTACCAAATTTTATGTCTCTATGACAAACTAAATTCTTGGGTCCCATTATAAGTTTGTAGGGGCGCTGGAGAGCCATTTCTAAAGATAACCCTTTTATTTACATATCTTTGTGTTCAGGTCATGAATGTGCACAAACGCCTTTTGGGTCCAACTCGATCCGAGAAGGCGTTTGAGAGTTAAGAGACATTTATTTTCACAAAAATGGCCACCTCGTTACAGGCTTGCCACACCCATACCCGATAAGATATCAACAACAAAGTTACAACTTTGGTTGGCACACGTGTCTAGATGATACTCACCAAATTTGGGGCCATTTAGATTAAAACACAATGATTTGCATCTTTCTGCATGAAGTGCGAATTTAGTGGCCGGGCCTTTCACCCCACATGGCGGACTTCCTGTTAAGTTTAGGTGTGACTGTCATTGACTTTTCTGTTTGTTCTGAGGTGTCCTATGGATGTACCAAGTTTCATTTTTCTACGTTGGAAAAAAGTTACTTTCACTTTCCATAGGCCCAATGTATTTTGACTTTTCTAGGGGCCGCCACTGAGTCATTTTTCGTATTTTTTTTTCGGCGACTTCAAAAACATAACATTTTCGCCGAGCTTGAAGTCTGGGACCAATAAAAATGACTTTTCGTGCATGTTCACTGGGTCAAATTTAGGATCATTTGGTCACAATAAAAATAAAAAAAAAAATCCGAGCAAAAACAATAGGCCCTCCCGGTCATCACCGGCTCGGGCCTTTAAAGCAAGCGGCGATAAAGGCCCTCGCCTCCCTTGAGACCGCGGGGACACATATATTCGGAGGATTGCATGTCGTGCTTTAAAGCAAATTTGGAGCTGTTTAGATGAAAACCCTTTAGCACAAAGTGTACGATTTAGGTGGTCATGTATTCCACCCAACATTTTCTGTTGAGAAGGATCCTGGCAATTGGGAAATGGCATTTATTTCCCAATAGTTGCCTCTTCAAAGACTCATTACGACCACAGCCACAAATCTATTAAAAAACAAATTGATAACTTTTTTTTGCACACATGTCTAGATGATACTCACCAAATTTGGAGCTGTTTAGATGAAAAGCCTTTAGACACAAGGGGTGCAATTTAGGTGGTCACGCATTCCACCAAACATAGTAGATTTCCTGTTGAGTTTACGATATGGCTGTAATACATTTTTCTGTTTGCCCTGAGGTGTCCTATGGATGTACCAAGTTTCATTTTTCTACGTTGGAAAAAAGTTACTTTCACTTTCCATAGGCCCAATGTATTTTGACTTTTCTAGGGGTCGCCACTGAGTCATTTTTTGTATTTTTTTTTCGGGGACTTCAAATACATAAATTTTTCGCTGGGCTTGAAATCTGGGACCAATAAAAATGACTTTTAGTTGTACGTTTCCTGGGTTAAATTGAAAAAATATATACCGAATTATAATTTAAAAAAATATAACTCGAGTAAAAAAGTCTAGAAAAACGCTTGTCTATTTTACATACATATGTTTAGCTCATTTTGCCCAAGTTTGGTGTCTGTGGAATGAAGCAGCTATTGTCTGTGTACTTTTAAAAAAGAGGTGTATTTTAAGTCGGTTCACATTTTCAATTCAAAATGGCCGCCTTCCCGTGTGTGATAGGGTGTGGTCCCCATTGGCTTTTTTGTTCATAAGCCCATGGTGGATGTGTGTACCAAGTTTCATTTGCCTACAACAAACTAAAAATTTCACTTCCCATTGACTTTTTTCACATTTTTGGGACGTTGCTATGGCAACACATTTACAGATAGGGGGTGGTTGTCATTGGCTTTTATGCTCGTCATGACATAAGAGATGTGTGTACCAAATTTTATGTCTCTATAACAAACTAAATTCTTGGGTCCCATTATAAGTTTGTAGGGGGCGCTGGAGAGCCATTTCTAAAGATAACCCTTTTATTTACATATTTTTTTGTTCAGGTCATGAATGTGCACAAACGCCTTTTTGGGTCCAACTCGATCCGAGAAGGCATTTGAGAGTTAAGAGACGTTTTATTTTCACAAAAATGGCCACCTCGTTACAGGCTTGCCACACCCATACCCGATAAGATATCAACAACAAAGTCACAACTTTGGTTGGCACACGTGTCTAGATTAAACTCACCAAATTTGGGGCCATTTAGATTAAAACACAATGATTTGCATCTTTTTTCACAAGGGTCACGATTTTAGTGGCCGCGCGTTTCACCCCACATGGCGGACTTCCTGTTAAGTTTAGGGTGTTGCTGTCATTGACTTTTCTGTTTGCCCTGAGGTGTCCTATGGATGACCAAGTTTCATTTATCTACATTGGAAAAAGTTACTTTCACTTTCCATAGGCCCAATGTATTTTGACTTTTGTAGGGGTCGCCACTGAGTCATTTTTCATATCTTTTTTTCGGCGACTTTAAATACATAAATTGTTCGCCGGGCTTGAAGTCTGGGATCAATAAAAATGACTTTTAGTTGTACGTTTACTGGGTTAAATTGAGGATCATTTTGCAGAAAAATATGATAAAAAATATATACCGAATTATAATAAAAATATAACTCGAGCAAAAAAGTCTAGAAAAACGCTTGTCTATTTTACATACACGTGTTTAGCTCATTTTGCCCAAGTTTGGTGTCTGTGGAATGAAGCAGCTATTGTCTGTGTACTTTTAAAAAAGAGGTGTATTTTAAGTCGGTTCACATTTTCAATTCAAAATGGCCGCCTTCCCGTGTGTGATAGGGTGTGGTCCACATTGGCTTTTTTGTTCATAAGCCCATACTGGATGTGTGTACCAAGTTTCATTTGCCTACAACAAACTAAAAATTTCACTTCCCATTGACTTTTTCCACATTTTTGGGACGTTGCTATGGCAACACATTTATAGATAGGGGGTGGTTGTCATTGGCTTTTATGCTCGTCATGACATAAGAGATGTGTGTACCAATTTCATGTCTCTATGACAAACTAAATTCTTGGGTCCCATTATATGTTTGTAGGGGCGCTGGAGAGCCATTTCTAAAGATAACCCTTTTATTTACATATTTTTGTGTTCAGGTCATGAATGTGCGCAAACGCCTTTTTGGGTCCAGCTCAATCCGAGAAGGTGTTTGAGAGTTAAGAGACATTTGATTTTCACAAAAATGGCCACCTCGTTACAGGCCTGCCACACCCATACCCGATAAGATATCATAAACAAAGTCACAACTTTGGTTGGCACATGTGTCTAGATGATACTCACCAAATTTGGGGCCATTTAGATTAAAACACAATGATTTGCATCTTTCGCGCATAAGGTGCGATTTTAGTGGCCGCACGTTTCACCCCACATGGCGGACTTCCTGTTAAGTTTAGAGTGTGGCTGTCATTGACTTTTCTGTTTGCCCTGAGGTGTCCTATGGATATACCAAGTTTCATTTTTCTACGTTGGAAAAAAGTTACTTTCACTTTCCATAGGCCCAATGTATTTTGATTTTGTAGGGGTCGCCACTGAGTCATTTTTCGTATTTTTTTTTCGGCGACTTCAAATACATAAATTTTTCGCCGAGCTTGAAGTCTGGGACCAATAAAATGACTTTTCGTGCATGTTCACTGGGTCAAATTTAGGATCATAGGTCGACAAGAAAGATAAAAAAAAAAAAAAAATCCGAGCAAAAACAATAGGCCCTCCCGGCCATCACCGGCTCGGGCCTAATTAAAGCATAGCGGCGATAAAGGCCCTCGCCTCCCTTGAGACCGCGGGACACATGCACTCGGAGGATTGCATTTCGTGTTTTAAATCGTAAACTTCACGGTAATGTCAAATAACCGGGCCTGTGCTACTGCTGGGGCCTGCTACACCACCTTGTAACCTAACTTTAGAGTTAAAGGTCTCCACAATCTCTGGTTTTCCTGGGAGCTGTCTGAACCTTTGGAAATAATAGATTATGCTTGGGCTAAGGCGAGAAAAACAAAGTACTGGCTGGAGATTTGAGATGACTCAGGAATCGCTGCACCCCCCTGTTTAAAAAGGCAAAATGTAAATATTACTTGTCTAAAAGTACAAGGTTACAAGTTCCAAAGGATTCTGAGGAGTTTTCTAAGACTCTAGCCGTGGCTCTGGAGGGGCCTCCTCTAAAGGAAGGATCCTGGCAATTGGGAAATTGCATTTATTTCCCAAAGAAATGGCTGCCTCTTCACAGACTCATAACGACCACAGCCACAAATGTATCAAAAAACAAATTGATAACTTTTTTTGGCACACATCTCTAGATGATACTCGCTAAATTTGGAGCTGTTTAGATGAAAAGCCTTTAGATACAAGGGGTGCAATTTAGGTGGTCACGCATTCCACCCAACATAGTAGATTTCCTGTTGAGTTTACGGTATGGCTGTAATAAACTTTTCTGTTTGACCTGAGGTGTCCCATGGATGTAGCAAGTTTTGTATTTCTACATTGGAAAAATTTACTTTCATTTTCCATAAGCCCAATGTATTTTGACTTTTCTAGGGTCGCCACTGAGTCATTTTTGTATTTTTTTCGGGACTTCAAATACATAAATTTTTCGCTGGGCTTGAAATCTGGGACCAATAAAAATGACTTTTAGTTGCACGTTTCTGGGTTAAATTGAGGATCATTTTGCAGAAAAATATGATAAAAATATATATACCAATTATAATTTAAAAATATAACTCGAGCAAAAAAGTCTAGAAAAACGCTTGTCTCTTTTACATACATATGTTTAGCTCATTTTGCCCAAGTTTGGTGTCTGTGGAATGAAGCAGCTATTGTCTGTGTACTTTTAAAAAAGAGGTGTATTTTAAGTCGGTTCACATTTTCAATTCAAAATGGCCGCCTTCCCGTGTGTGATAGGGTGGGGTCCCCATTGGCTTTTGTTCATAAGCCCATGGTGGATGTGTGTACCAAGTTTCATTTGCCTACGACAAACTAAAATTTTCACTTCCCATTGACTTTTTTCACATTTTTGGGACGTTGCTATGGCAACACATTTATAGATAGGGGGTGGTTGTCATTGGCTTTTATGCTCGTCATGACATAAGAGATGTGTGTACCAAATTTCATGTCTCTATGACAAACTAAATTCTTGGGTCCCATTATAAGTTTGTAGGGGGCGCTGGAGAGCCATTTCTAAAGATAACCCTTTTATTTACATATTTTTGTGTTTAGGTCATAAATGTGCACAAACGCCTTTTTGGGTCCAACTCGATCCGAGAAGGCGTTTGAGAGTTAAGAGACGTTTTATTTTCACAAAAATGGCCACCTCGTTACAGGCTTGCCACACCCATACCCGATAAGATATCAACAACAAAGTCACAACTTTGATTGGCACATGTGTGTAGATGATACTCACCAAATTTGGGGCCATTTAGATTAAAACACAATGATTTGCATCTTTCTGCGCAAGGGGTGCGATTTTAGTGGCCGCGCGTTTCACCCCACATGGCGGACTTCCTGTTGAGTTTAGGGTGTGACTGTCATTGACTTTTCAGTTTGCCCTGAGGTGTCCTATGGATGTACCAAGTTTCATTTTTCTACGTTGGAAAAAAGTTACTTTCACTTTCCATAGGCCCAATGTATTTTGACTTTTCTAGGGGCCGCCACTAAGTCATTTTTCGTATTTTTTTTTCGGGGACTTCAAATACATAAATTTTTCGCTGGGCTTGAAGGCTGGGACCAATAAAAATGACATTTCGTTCATGTTCACCGGGGCAAATTTAGGATCATATGGGGAGAAGAAGAAAAAAAAAAAAAAAAAACGAGCAAAAACAATAGGCCCTCCCGGCCATCACCGGCTCGGGCCTAATTAAAGCTGCAAGCGGCGATAAAGGCCCTCGCCTCCCTTGAGACCGCGGGAACACATGCACTCGGAGGATTGCATTTCGTGTTTTAAATCGTAAACTTCACGGTAATGTCAAATAACCGGGCCTGTGCTACTGCTGGGGCCTGCTACACCACCTTGTAACCTAACTTTAGAGTTAAAGGTCTCCACAATCTCTGGTTTTCCTGGGAGCTGTCTGAACCTTTGGAAATAATAGATTATGCTTGGGCTAAGGCGAGAAAAACAAAGTACTGGCTGGAGATTTGAGATGACTCAGGAATCGCTGCACCCCCCTGTTTAAAAGGCAAAATGTAAATATTACTTGTCTAAAAGTACAAGGTTACAAGTTCCAAAGGATTCTGAGGAGTTTTCTAAGACTCTAGCCGTGGCTCTGGAGGGGCCTCCTCTAAAGGAAGGATCCTGGCAATTGGGAAATGGCATTTATTTCCCAAAGAAATGGCTGCCTCTTCACAGACTCATAACGACCACAGCCACAAATGTATCAAAAAACAATTTGATAACTTTTTTGGCACACATCTCTAGATGATACTCTAAATTTGGAGCTGTTTAGATGAAAAGCCTTTAGATACAAGGGGTGCAATTTAGGTGGTCACGCATTCCACCCAACATAGTAGATTTCCTGTTGAGTTTACGATATGGCTGTAATAAACTTTTCTGTTTGACCTGAGGTGTCCCATGGATGTAGCAAGTTTTGTATTTCTACATTGGAAAAATTTACTTTCATTTTCCATAAGCCCAATGTATTTTGACTTTTCTAGGGTCGCCACTGAGTCATTTTTGTATTTTTTCGGGACTTCAAATACATAAATTTTTCGCTGGGCTTGAAATCTGGGACCAATAAAATGACTTTAGTTGTACGTTTACTGGGTTAAATTGAGGATCATTTTGCAGAAAAATATTATAAAATATATATACCGAATTATAATTTAAAAAATATAACTCGAGCAAAAAGTCTAGAAAAACGCTTGTCTCTTTTACATACATATGTTTAGCTCATTTTGCCCAAGTTTGGTGTCTGTGGAATGAAGCAGCTATTGTCTGTGTACTTTTAAAAAGAGGTGTATTTTAAGTCGGTTCACATTTTCAATTCAAAATGGCCGCCTTCCCGTGTGTGATAGGGTGGGGTCCCCATTGGCTTTTTGTTCATAAGCCCATGGTGGATGTGTGTACCAAGTTTCATTTGCCTACGACAAACTAAAATTTTCACTTCCCATTGACTTTTTCACATTTTTGGGACGCTATGGCAACACATTTACAGATAGGGGTGGTTGTCATTGGCTTTTATGCTCGTCATGACATAAGAGATGTGTGTACCAAATTTCATGTCTCTATGACAAACTAAATTCTTGGGTCCCATTATAAGTTTGTAGGGGCGCTGGAGAGCCATTTCTAAAGATAACCCTTTTATTTACATATTTTTGTGTTTAGGTCATAAATGTGCACAAACGCCTTTTGGGTCCAACTCGATCCGAGAAGGCGTTTGAGAGTTAAGAGACGTTTATTTTCACAAAATGGCCACCTCGTTACAGGCTTGCCACACCCATACCCGATAAGATATCAACAACAAAGTCACAACTTTGATTGGCACATGTGTGTAGATGATACTCACCAAATTTGGGGCCATTTAAATTAAAACACAATGATTTGCATCTTTCTGCGCAAGGTGCGATTTTAGTGGCTGCGTTTCACCCCACATGGCGGACTTCCTGTTGAGTTTAGGGTGTGACTGTCATTGACTTTTCAGTTTGCCCTGAGGTGTCCTATGGATGTACCAAGTTTCATTTTTCTACGTTAGGAAAAAGTTACTTTCACTTTCCATAGGCCCAATGTATTTTGACTTTTCTAGGGGCCGCCACTGAGTCATTTCTCGTATTTTTTTTTCGGGGACTTCAAATACATAAATTTTTCGCTGGGCTTGAAGGCTGGGACCAATAAAAATGACATTTCGTTCATGTTCACCGGGGCAAATTTAGGATCATATGGGGAGAAGAAGAAAAAAAAAAAAAAATCCGAGCAAAAACAATAGGCCCTCCCGGTCATCACCGGCTCGGGCCTAAAAATTAATAAAAAAAATAAAAAATAAAAAAAATAAAAAAAAATCCGAGCAAAAACAATAGGCCCTCCCGGTCATCACCGGCTCGGGCCTAATTATAATAAAATAAAATATAACTCGAGCAAAAAAGTCTAGAAAAACGCTTGTCTATTTTACATACATGTGTTTAGCTCATTTTGCCCAAGTTTGGTGTCTGTGGAATGAAGCAGCTATTTTCTGAGTTCTTTTAAAAAAGAGGTGTATTTTAAGTCGGTTCACATTTTCAATTCAAAATGGCCGCCTTCCCGTGTGTGATAGGGTGTGGTCCCCATTGGCTTTTTTGTTCATAAGCCCATGCTGGATGTGTGTACCAAGTTTCATTTGCCTACGACAAACTAAAATTTTCACTTCCCATTGACTTTTTCCAAATATTTGGGACGTTGCTATGGCAACACATTTATAGATAGGGGTGGTTGTCATTGGCTTTTATGCTCGTCATGACATAAGAGATGTGTGTACCAAATTTTATGTCTCTATGACAAACTAAATTCTTGGGTTCCATTATAAGTTTGTAGGGGCGCTGGAGAGCCATTTCTAAAGATAACCCTTTTATTTACATATTTTTGTGTTCAGGTCATGAATGTGCACAAACGCCTTTTTGGGTCCAACTCGATCCGAGAAGGCGTTTGAGAGTTAAGAGACGTTTTATTTTCACAAAAATGGCCACCTCGTTACAGGCTTGCCACACCCATACCCGATAAGATATCAACAACAAAGTCACAACTTTGGTTGGCACACGTGTCTAGATGATACTCACCAAATTTGGGGCCTTTAGATTAAAACACAATGATTTGCATCTTTCTGCGCAAGTGCGATTTTAGTGGCAGCGTTTCACCCCACATGGCGGACTTCCTGTTAAGTTTAGGGTGTGACTGTCATTGACTTTTCTGTTTGCCCTGAGGTGTCCTATGGATATACCAAGTTTCATTTTTCTACGTTGGAAAAAGTTACTTTCACTTTCCATAGGCCCAATGTATTTTGATTTTGTAGGGTCGCCACTGAGTCATTTTTAATATTTTTTTCGGCGACTTCAAATACATAAATTTTTCGCCGAGCTTGAAGTCTGGGACCAATAAAAATGACTTTTCGTGCATGTTCACTGGGTCAAATTTAGGATCAATTTGCTGAAGAAGAAAGAGAAAAAAAAAAAAAAAAAAAATCCGAGCAAAACAATAGGCCCTTCCGACCCAATGATCCTAAATTTGACCCAGTGAACATGCACGAAAAGTCATTTTATTGGTCCCAGACTTCAAGCTCGCGAAAAATTTATGTATTTGAAGTCGCGAAAAAAATACGAAAAATGACTCAGTGGCGACCCTACAAAATCAAAATACATTGGGCCTATGGAAAGTGAAAGTAACTTTTTCCAACGTAGAAAAATGAAACTTGGTATATCCATAGGACACCTCAGGGCAAACAGAAAAGTCAATGACAGTCACACCCTAAACTTAACAGAAAGTCCGCTGAAAGGCGGGCCACTAAATTCGCACCCCTTGCAGAAAGATGCAAATCATTGTGTTTTAATCTAAATGGCCCCAAATTTGGTGAGTATCATCTAGACACATGTGCCAACCAAAGTTGTGACTTTGTTGTTGATATCTTATCGGGTATGGGTGTGGCAAGCCTGTAACGAGGTGGCCATTTTTGTGAAAATAAAGCGTCTCTAACTCTCAAACGGCTTCTCGGATCGAGTTGGACCTAAAAGGCGTTTGTGCACATTCATGACCTGAACACAAAAATATGTAAATAAAAGGGTTATCTTTAGAAATGGCTCTCCAGCGACCCCTACAAACTTATAATGGGACCCAAGAATTTAGTTTGTCATAGAGACATAAAATTTGGTACACACATCTCTTATGTCATGACGAGCATAAAAGCCAATGACAACCGCCCCCTATCTATAAATGTGTTGCCATAGCAACGTCCCAAATATTTGGAAAAAGTCAATGGGAAGTGAAAATTTTAGTTTGTCGTAGGCAAATGAAACTTGGTACACACATCCAGCATGGGCTTATGAACAAAAAGCCAATGGGGACCACACCCTATCACACACGGAAGGCGGCCATTTTAAATTGAAAATGTGAACCGACTTAAAATACACCTCTTTTTTAAAAGTACACAGACAATAGCTGCTTCATTCCACAGACACCAAACTTGGGCAAAATGAGCTAAACACATGTATGTAAAATAGACAAGCGTTTTTCTAGACTTTTTTGCTCGAGTTATATTTTATTTTATTATAATTCGGTATATATTTTTTTATCATATTTTTTCTGCAAAATGATCCTCAATTTAACCCAGTAAACGTACAACTAAAAGTCATTTTTATTGGTCCCAGATTTCAAGCCCAGCGAAAAATTTATGTATTTGAAGTCCCCGAAAAAAAAAATACGATAAATGACTCAGTGGCGACCCCTAGAAAAGTCAAAATACATCGGGCCTATGGAAAGTGAAAGTAACTTTATTCCAATGTAGAAAAATGAAACTTGGTACATCCATAGGACACCTCAGGGCAAACAGAAAAGTCAATGACAGCCACACTCTAAACTCAACAGTAGGTCCGCCATGTGGGGTGAAACGCATGGCCACTAAAATCGCACCCCTTGCGCAAAAAGATGCAAATCATTGTGTTTTAATCTAAATGGCCCAAATTTGGTGAGTATCATCTAGACACGTGTGCCAACCAAAGTTGTGACTTTGTTTATGATATCTTATCGGGTATGGGTGTGGCAAGCCTGTAACGAGGTGGCCATTTTTATGAAAATAAAACGTCTCTTAACTCTCAAACGCCTTCTCGGATCGAGTTGGACCCAAAAAGGCGTTTGTGCACATTCATGACCTGAACACAAAGATATGTAAATAAAAGGGTTATCTTTAGAAATGGCTCTCAGCGCCCCTACAAACTTATAATGGGACCCAAGAATTTACTTTGTCATAGAGACATAAAATTTGGTACACACATCTCTTATGTCATGACGAGCATAAAAGCCAATGACAAGCACCCCCTATCTATAAATGTGTTGCCATAGCAATGGCCCAAAAATGTGGAAAAAGTCAATGGGAAGTGAAATTTTTAGTTTGTTGTAGGCAAATGAAACTTGGTACACACATCCACCATGGGCTTATGAACAAAAAAGCCAATGGGGACCACACCCTATCAAACACGGGAAGGCAGCCATTTTGAATTGAAAATGTGAACCGACTTAAAATACACCTCTTTTTTAAAAGAACACAGAAAATAGCTGCTTCATTCCACAGACACCAAACCTGGGCAAAATGAGCTAAACACATGTATGTAAAATAGACAGGCGTTTTTCTTATCGTTTTTGCTCGAGTTGTATTTTTTTTAATTATAATTTGGTATATATTTTTTTTATTATAATTTTTCTGCAAAATGATCCTCAATTTGACCCAGTAAACGTGCAACTAAAAGTCAATTTTATTGGTCCCAGACTTTAAGCCCGGTGAAAAATTTATGTATTTGAAGTCCCCGAAAAAAAAATATGAAAAATGACTCAGTGGCGACCTCTAAAAAAGTCAAAATACTGGGCCTATGGAAAATGAAAGTAAATTTTTCCAATGTAGAAATACAAAACTTGGTACATCCATAGGACACCTCAGGGCAAACAGAAAAGTTTATTACAGCCATACCATAAACTCAACAGGAAATCTACTATGTTGGGTGGAATGCGTGACCACCTAAATCGCACCCCTTGTGTCTAAAGGCTTTTCATCTAAACAGCTCCAAATTTAGCGAGTATCATCTAGACACGTGTGCCAAAAAAGTTATCAATTTGTTTTTTGATACATTTGTGGCTGTGGTCGTAATGAGTCTGTGAAGAGGCAGCCATTTTTTTGGGAAATAAATGCCATTTCCCAATTGCCAGAATCCTTCCTTTAGAGGAGGTCCCTCCAGAGCCACGGCTAGAGTCTTAGAAAACTCCTCAGAATCCTTTGGAACTTGTAACCTTGTACTTTTAGACAAGTTATATTTACATTTTGCATTTTTAAACAGGGGGGTGCAGCGATTCCTGAGTCATCTCAAATATCCAGCCAGTACTTTGTTTTTCTCGCCTTAGCCCAAGCATAATCTATTATTTTCAAAGGTTCAGACAGCTCCCAGGAAAACCAGGGATTGTGGAGACCTTTAACTCTAAATTACAAGGTGGTGTAGCAGGCCCCAGCAGTAGCACAGGCCCGGTTATTTGACATTACCGTGAAGTTTACGCTTTAAAGCACGAAATGCAATCCTCCGAGTGCATGTGTCCCCATGGTCTCAAGGGAGGCGAGGGCCTTTATCGCCGCTATGCTTTAATTTATTTATTTTTTTATTGTGACCAAATGATCCTAAATTTGACCCAGTGAACATGCACGAAAAAGTCATTTTTATTGGTCCCAGACTTCAAGCTCAAAATGTTATGTTTTTAAGTCGCGAAAAAAATACGAAAAATAACTCAGTGGCGACCCCTAGAAAAGTCAAAATACATCGAGCCTATGGAAAGTGAAAGTAACTTTTTTCCAACGTAGAAAAATGAAACTTGGTACATCCATAGGCACCTCAGGGCAAACAAAAAAGTCAATGACAGCCACACCCTAAACTCAACAGGAAGTCCGCCATGTGGGTGAAACGCATGGCCACTAAAATTGCACCCCTTGCGCAAAAAGATGCAAATCATTGTGTTTTAATCTAAATGGCCCCAAATTTGGTGAGTATCATCTAGACACGTGTGCCAACCAAAGTTGTGACTTTGTTGTTGATATCTTATCGGGTATGGGTGTGGCAAGCCTGTAACGAGGTGGCCATTTTTGTGAAAATAAAACGTCTCTTAACTCTCAAACGCCTTCTCGGATCGAGTTGGACCCAAAAAGGCGTTTGTGCACATTCATGACCTGAACACAAAAATATGTAAATAAAGGGTTATCTTTAGAAATGGCTCTCCAGCGCCCCTACAAACTTATAATGGGACCCAAGAATTTAGTTTGTCATAGAGAGATGAAATTTGGTACACACATCTCTTAAGTCATGACGAGCATAAAAGCCAATGACAACCACCCCCTATCTATAAATGTGTTGCCATAGCAACGTCCCAAATATGTGGAAAAAGTCAATGGGAAGTGAAAATTTTAGTTTGTCGTAGGCAAATGAAACTTGGTACACACATCCAGTATGGGCTTATGAACAAAAAGCCAATGGGGACCACACACTATCACACACGGGAAGGCGGCCATTTTGAATTGAAAATGTGATCCGACTTAGAATACACCTCTTTTTTAAAAACAAAAAAAAAAATAGCTGCTTCATTCCACAGACACCAAACTTGGGCAAAATGAGCTAAACACATGTATGTAAAATAGACAAGTGTTTTTCTAAACTTTTTTGCTCGAGTTATATTTTTTTTTTATTATAATTCAGTATATATTTTTTTATTATAATTTTTCTGCAAAATGATCCTCAATTTGACCCAGTAAACGTGCAACTAAAAGTCATTTTTATTGGTCCCAGATTTCAAGCGAAAAAATTTTGTATTTGAAGTCCCTGAAAAAAAAATACAAAAAATGACTCAGTGGCGACCCCTAGAAAAGTCAAAATACATTGGGCCTATGGAAAATGAAATTAAATTTTTCCAATGTAGAAATACAAAACTTGGTACATCTATAGGACACCTCAGGGCAAACAGAAAAGTTTATTACAGCCATACCGTAAACTCAACGTGACCACCTAAATCGCACCCCTTGTGCTAAAGGCTTTTCATCTAAACAGCTCCAAATTTGGTGAGTATCATCTAGACACGTGTGCCAAAAAAGTTATCAATTTGTTTTTTGATATATTTGTGGCTGTGGTCGTAATGAGTCTGTGAAGAGGCAGCCATTTCTTTGGGAAATAAATGCCATTTCCCAATTGCCAGGATCCTTCCTTTAGAGGAGGCCCCTCCAGAGCCAAGGCTAGAGTCTTTGAAAACTCCTCAGAATCCTTTGGAACTTGTAAACTTTTACTTTTAGACAAGTTATATTTACATTTTGCCTTTTTAAACAGGGGGGTGCAGCGATTCCTGAGTCATCTCAAATCTCCAACCAGTACTTTGTTTTTCTCGCCTTAGCCCAAGCATAATCTATTATTTTCAAAGGTTCAGACAGCTCCCAGGAAAACCAGGGATTGTGGAGACCTTTAACTCTAAATTACAAGGTGGTGTAGCAGGCCCAAGCAGTAGCATTGGCCCGGTTATTTGACATTACCGTGAAGTTTACGCTTTAAAGCACGAAATGCAATCCTCCGAGTGCATGTGTCCCCGCGGTCTCAAGGGAGGCGAGGGCCTTTATCGCCGCTTGCGGCTTTAATTCTCTTTCTTTTTGCAAAGTTTGCTTGAAAACATGCAAATTTTCTTTGTATACCTCATAATGAATTAAGAGTTTCAATTTACGCCATTTTCTTTCGGCTTTTCGGCATTCCCTTTTCTGTGCGCTGACAGAGTGAGCATTGCTCCATGAACAAGACAACAACCCAAACACTGGCGCAACAGAATGGCTTCAGAAGAACAAAATCCACCTTTTAAAGTGACCAAGTCAGAGCCTAGACCTCAACCCAACAGAGATGCAATGGATTGACTTGAAGAGGGCCATTCACATGAGACGTCTAAAGAATATGGCTAAAGCCATTCTGCCAAGAAGAGTGGGCTAAAATTCTTCCTCAACAATGTGCAGGTCTGATCCACAGCTACAGGAAGCGCCTGGTTGAGGTTATTGCTGCCAACAACCAGTAAATAATTCCACGGGTTCACTTACTTTTTTCCTTGCCATTTTGAATGTTGAATGAGAATTTGTTTGCGTTATTTTTAGACACATTACGTTTGTCAATACTCTTGACTTAGATGAAGATCACATTTAAAAACAAATTTATTCAGAAAACCATACAATTCGAAAAGATTCACATACTTTTTCTTGCAACTGTATATAATATTTTTAGACTGATTAATTGTTTATTGTCATTGAACATTACTACAGTTGTGCTCATACCTTGGCAGAATTTGGCCATTTTTCAAAGAATACAAAAGATAACACAAAACCTTTTTTTTGACTCATAGTTAGTTGTTGGGTGAAGCCATTTAGTGTCAAACAATTGTGTTTACTCTTTTTAAATTATAATTACAACAGAGGTGCACGTGGCAGAGTGGTTAGCACTCCTGCCTCACAGCAAGAAGGTCGTGAGTTCAAAACCCGGCCGACCCAAACATTCTCGGCCGACTCGGTCTTTCTGTGAGGAGTCTGCATGTCCTCCACGTGTTACAGTGGGTTCTCTCCGGGTACTCAGCTTCCTCCCACCGTCCAAAGACATGCATGTACAGGTTAATTGACAACTCTAAAGTGTCCCTAGTGAATGAATGTGAGAGTGAATGGTTGTCTGTCACTGTCTGTCTCTAAATGTCAGCCCTGCGACTAACTGGCCACTGTCCAGGGTGTACCCGCCTCAGGCCCAAAGCTGCTGGGATAGGCTCCAGTCACCCGCGACCCCTAACGGGACTAAGCGATAGAAAATGAATGAATTACAACAGAAACAACCCAAATGACCCTGGTCCAAAGTTTACATTCCCCAGTTCTTAATACTGTGTATTGCCACCTTTAACATCAATGACACTTGAAGTCTTTTGTGGTAGTTGTGGATGAGGCTCTTTATTTTTTCAGATGGTAAAGCTGCCCATTCTTTTTGGCAAACAACCTAAAGTTCCTTTAAATTCTTGGTCTGTCTTGTATAAACTGCATGTTTAAGATCTTCCCAGAGTGGCTCAATGATATTGAGGTCAGGAAACTGAGATGGCCAGTCCAGAACCTTCACTTTATGCTGCTGTAGCCAATGACAGGACTTGGCCTTGTGCTTTGGATTGTTGTCATGTTGGAACGTATAAGTACGTTTAGTGCTGATGAGTGCAAATCTTCCTCCAGTATTTACTAATAACACTTACTGCATTCATCTTTTCCTGTGCCTTTGTAGCTCACACATGCCCAAAACATTAGCAATCCACCTCCATGTTTCACAGTAGGAATGGTGTACCTTTCATCTTAGTGCATGTTGACTCCTCTCCAAATGTAACATTTATGGTTGTGGCCAAAAAATTCAATTTTGGCCTCTTCACTCCAAATGACTTTGTTCCAGAGGTTTTGAGGATCATCTCTATGCTGTTTGGCGTAACTGATTACAAGCAAACAGATCACAGATGAGGATGGTTACCTTTAGTAGCCATTCAAACCTGTGTGCATGTTATCAGGCCAAAATCACCAGGGTTTTGATCATGTGTTTACATGTGTTTAATTAGAATTTTTTTTTGTCTCTTTCAGTTCAGTACCATAGCTACCACCTTCTCATCAACAATGACCTCCACCGAACAACAACAATGTGAGTTATATAACTGTAATGATGTAAAGGGCAGAAGAGAAGATTGGTATTACTAGCATTTAATTGGTTGTATTACCATATAGATACAAAGGGGTCAGCAGGTCAGTGATGCACTGGGGGGCCTGTCCATGCAGGGCTCTAAAAGTCAAGACTAAAACTTCAAGACTAAAAAAATCTGAATTTGAATGTAAGCCAATGAAGTAAAACCGGTGAAATGTGAGCCCTTCTGTTGGTTCCAGTTAAAAGCCTGGCTGCAGCATTTTGCACCATTTGTAGCCGACTCAGAGACGATTGTTCAAACAAGTAAAAAGAGAATTACAATAATCAAGACAAGAAGAAATAAAAGCATGAATAATCATCTCCAAGTCAGCTTTAGACATTAACACTCAGTTTAGAAATGTTTCTCAAATGATAAAAACAGTTTTTGACCAACTGTCTAGAATGACTGTCCAGAGACATCGATTGGTCAAACAGAACACCAAGGTTTCTGAAGCTCAACTGGACGGAAGAACCCAAGGAACCAAGGTGTTGTTTGATTTGAGGTATTTTTAGGTCTGGTGCAAAGATTCAACTTTCAGTCTTTTTTGTATTCAGCTGTAGGTAGTTATTGTATAACCAATTCTTTATGCAGGACAAGCAGTCCAACAAATCAGTAAGTTTATGAAACTCTTTAAAAGAACAGTACAACTGAATGTCATCAGCATAAAAGTGATAAGACACATTTTTTAAACCGTGAATTATTTCACCAAGAGGGCGTATGTACAATAAAAACAAAGAGGACCTAGAACTGAGCCCTGAGGAACTCCATATGACAAAGGGGTCATTTCAGAATATTGTTAATAAAGACACAAAATGATCTGTCACTCAGGAAAACCATTTTAGAACTGATCCAGTGAAACCTGTTTCATTTTGCAGACGCTTTATCAATACATTATGGTCCAGAGTATCAAAAGCAGACGATAAATCCAGTAGGATCAAGACAGAGTACTGCCCAGAGTCAGCCGCCAACATAATGTCACTTGATATCTTCAGCAGGGCAGTCTCAGTTGAATGACATTTTCGGAAGCCTGACTGAAATTTACCTATAAAATTATTTTTCATCAAGAAACGCATTCAGCTGCTCCGCCACCACTCTCTCCAGGATTTTACAGGCAATTTAGAGATTTGCCTGTAGTTGTTTGGTTCAAAAGAATCCAAATTGGGCTTTTTTTTAGAATGGGGCTGATGACCGCTTGTTTAAAAGAGCTGGGCACAGAACCAGTTAAAAGAGAAAGGTTGATCAGTTTAACAACATATGGACCAACTAAATCAAATACATTTAAAAGCAACAAAGTTGGCATTATATCCAGAGGGCTTGATGATGGTTTCACTTTTTTTTGTAGACCCTTAATGTCCTCTTCAGTGACAGGTGAGAAGGTGGACCAAGAGCACTGAGGAGTTGAACCCCAAGATGTGTTTACAGAGGATTGGTTTATAGAGGCTCTTATATCATGCACCTAGTTCACAAAGGAATGTAAAAACCTGTTGCAGTCAGATTTTAGTGGACTGGCAAATGAAGAGCTAAAGGAGAGACAATTCTTGATATTGTGTCAAACAGGACTTTGGTATTTTTCTTGTTCAGAACAACAAGATTAGAGAAATAGGCAGATCTGGCCTGTTTTATTTTATCATTTAGTGACGTGATGAGCTCCTTCAAGTGGAGACTGTGGATTTCCAAACTTGTGGATTTCCACAAACGTTCTATTTTCAGTTTCCTGCAAGATAAGATTTCCTCATTTTTAGGGAAGGTGTGTTTACTTTTTAATGGTGCAAACTTTATTTAAAACAGACAAACAGTGGTTATTAAAAGACTGCATAAAACATTCAGGCTCACTACAGTCATCAAAAGCACTGGGGTCAAATGACTCAACTGTAGATCCATTAAGGATGTGTCTTTGTGACATCGGTTTAGAAGGAAGATAGTTCACATTGGAAGACAAGTTAAAAAATATACAACAGTGATCTGTCACATTAATGTCTGTAACACTCAACTGGTCAATGTTTCGGCCTAAAGAGAAAACAAGGTCCAAAGTGTGGCCTTTTGTATGTGTAGGACCAGAGACATGCTGTTTAAAATGAAATGCTTCAGTGAGTGTTAAAAACTCAGATGTCAGATTACACAAAGCATCATCAATATGGAGGTTAAAATCCCCAAGTATCAAAACATTTTCAAGTTTGATAATTGAAGATAAAAATTCAGAGAAATCCTCAAAAACAAGCGACCTGGACCAGGAGGTCGGTAAATTAAAATGCAATAAAATGAGTCATTGTTGCCAACCTTAGTCATCTGCATCTCAAAGGAGTCGAAAGAGTCTGGGTTCATCAACCTGCAGCAGAAACAGTCCCGGTACACAAGTGCGAGTTCACCTCCTCGCCACGAGACCCGCGGTGTCCCAAACACAGAACAGTCCGGAGGGCACAGCTCGTTCAGATGAGTGTACTCCATTTCACGCTGCCAGGTCTCTGTTAAAAACATAAAGTCAAGGTGTTCCTTTGAGAATAATTCGCTGAGGAAGAAGGCCTTGTTTGCAATGGAGCGAGCGTTGAGTAGAGCAATCCGAGTAGATTGTGCCAGATCCAAGGCCGGTGCGCGCTGACCATCAGGGCAGCGCAGCGGTGACAGGACGTGGTCTTTATTGACCATCCGGCATGTAACAGGACACAGGACCCGCTCACGCGGAGTGAAATTTAGCAGCCGCCGAGTCGGAAAAATCCGGTCAGATTGGATTCTCCGGAGGGACAGAGACGCACCGGACGAGTTCCCGCCCAATTCACGAACCGGAACCAACCGCAAGCACCGCTCGTCCCAGACAGATCTGGAGCCGCTCGGACATGGTAAGTGCCCACGGTTCCCGACTCCAGCCCTCAATCCCCGCTTCCTTCTCTTGCCGCAGGGCTTAGCTAGCAACAGGTACACTGGTGATGACGTGGGGCACTCAAAAACTGGAGGAAAAACTCTGCGTACCTTTCACAGGTAACACAAAAGTCTTTCATATGCTCATTGCTCCGTAATAAAGTGTGTCAATCATATTTTAAAGCAGCTGAGACACAGCTACTAGTTGTAAGGGCTGATAAGGCAAAAACAACACTAGAAAAACCAAAACACATTAGATAGCAGAGAGGGAGCAGAGGCAAAGCCAAATACAGGCGCCATCTTGTGCTCCTATACTATGCTGATGGGATTGTGAGTCCTAGATGACTGAGAACCAATCAGCTTCAGTCTGACTGTGGGACTGTCTTGGCTGACATGCCTCTGAGCTTTCTCCGCAGGGTGGCGGGGCGCTCCCTTAGAGATAGGGTGAGGAGCTTGGTCACTCGGGAGGAGCTCAAAGTAGAGCCGCTGCTCCTCCACATTGAGAGGAGTCAGCTGAGGTGGCTCGGGCATCTGTTTCGGATGCCTCCTGGACATCTCCCTAGGGAGGTGTTCCGGGCATGTCCCACTGGGAGGAGACCTCGGGGAAGACCTAGGACACGCTGGAGAGACTATGTCTCTCAGCTGGCCTGGGAACGCTCGGTATCCCCCGGAAGAGCTGGAGGAAGTGTCTGGGAAAACTTGCCCAGCCCAGCCGGGAAGAAGCTCGGTTGAAGGCAGCAGTTACAGTGGGTTGCGGTACCGATGTGCACCACAAACGGCGCCATTAGACCAGCTCATCGCTCCCCAGCAACAGAGCTCCGTCAATTAAAATTAAGTAAAATAGAAAATAAGCAAAGGACTGTGCTTTAAGGAATAAGAGTGGTTTAAGCCAAGTTAAATTTAACTAAAGTTATTTCACAGCATATTTTCTTAAAGGTTCTTCATTTACTGCTCTTTATAGTAATATTTCATGTTCATTTTTGAAGGTTTGTTCATTTTGTTAGAAATTAACACTATCAAAAGTTCATTCAGCTGTATAAGTTAACATGGCATGTTTACATTAAGAAGTTTACTACATCCAAATGTTTATACAAAATAGTAAACTTAACGCAATATTTAAGTCACATATGTGACTTAAATATATCTACCTACTACTGCATATTCAAACTTACATTGCGTTTAAACAACGATAACATCTGACTTGACATACAAAATGAGTGATATACCCAACGAAAAGAGCTGTTCTGAACCAACTACTCAAACAGAAGCAACGACTCGAAAGAGTGAAAGAACAAGAACATTAACCGAAAAAGGAAAAGAGCTTCAAGAAGACAAGCTCAAATCGCTCAAGCGCAGATATAAGGTTGTTTATGAAAAATGGAGATACGAGGCAAGATTAAGCAAATTAATATTGACTGATACAGCCACTGAGAGCGAGTTAACCGAGTTGATAAATAACATGATTGGCGCTTGCCGAAATCTACAAGCCATTTACAATGAGATCCGTCAAATACAAGCTCCTGATCCAGATATGAGATGCAAAGTAGATGCATGTACGTCCCTTTCAGATTTCATTGTTAAAAGGGCTGAAAATTGGTTAAAGGGACATGCAGAAGAAGAAAAGGGCCATGGCCAGATGCTGGATCATGCCTAGAGTCGGAACGACCCCTTCATCAGTGGAAAGTGTTTCAGAGACAAGCTCCACAGCTGGCCTAAAATAAGCTCCAAAGATGGATGCGAGTTGAGAGAATTTGCAGACTTCCTTAATAGTTAATATGCAATGCCACATATCAAGACGCTGGAAGTTCTTAATGATTGTATGGAGAGTCAAGACCAGATTGGCTTGCTCTCTGAGTTACTTGGGGAATTACGAACACAATATGACAGTTTATTAATTTGTGGTGATTTTAATATACACGTTTGCTGCCCATCAAGTCAGCTGTCCAATGACTTTCAGAGCCTTCTGATCTCTTTGGATCTGACACAATCAGTGAACGCTCCCACACACCAGCACGGTCACACATTGGACTTGATCATTTCTCACGGACTCACTGTATTAATCTCAGAAATAAGTGACATTTGCATTTCAGACCACCTTCCTGTTACACTGTAAAAAAAAAAAACGTAAAAAAACGGTCAAATGACTGGCAGCTACGGCTGCCAAACAAAAACCGTAAAATTAAAGTAAAATATCTTAAATCCAATAAAGTGCAAATACTTTAATTTTACGGTTTTGTTTGCAGCAACATGTCTCATTGTAAACTGTTATTTTATGGATTTTTCCTAGATTGTAATGACCAAACACCTTCAATAAAAGTGATGCACTAATAGTTTTATGGGAAAACACTGTTATTTTACAGGTATTTCCTAAATTATTACAGTCAAACACCTTCAATAAAGTGATGCGCTAATAGTTTTATGGGAAAACACTGTTATTTTACAGGTATTTCCTAAATTATTACAGTCAAACACCTTCAATAAAGTGATGCGCTAATAGTTTTATGGGAAAACACTGTTATTTTACAGGTATTTCCTAAATTATTACAGTCAAACACCTTCAATAAAGTGATGCGCTAATAGTTTTATGGGAAAACACTGTTATTTTACAGGTATTTCCTAAATTATTACAGTCAAACACCTTCAATAAAGTGATGCGCTAATAGTTTTATGGGAAAACACTGTTATTTTACAGGTATTTCCTAAATTATTACAGTCAAACACCTTCAATAAAGTGATGCGCTAATAGTTTTATGGGAAAACGCTGTTATTTTACAGGTATTTCCTAAATTATTACAGTCAAACACCTTCAATAAAGTGATGCGCTAATAGTTTTATGGGAAAACGCTGTTATTTTACAGGTATTTCCTAAATTATTACAGTCAAACACCTTCAATAAAGTGATGCACTAATAGTTTTATGGAAAAACGCTGTTATTTTACAGGTATTTCCTAAATTATTACAATCAAACACCTTCAATAAAGTGACAGCACTAAAGGTTCTAATGACAAACACTGTTATTTAACAGACCTTTGCTAAATTATAACGATCAAACACATTCAATAACTTGTCAAGACGTGCTCAAGGTTGTACATTAACAGTTTTATTTTTGGAAGACAAAATAAGTCTGTAAAAAAAAAAAAACTGTATAAAACGGATTTAAATCATTTCCGTAAACATATAATCTAAATTAAATGGAATGATTCAGTTGAAAATTACAGTATATATCTTAAATTAAATACAACGTTTTAACTAGTAGTTATAGAACAGTTATCAAATTCTCAAACTTTAGGATTAAAGTGAAATTTTCTAAACATACTCTACACAAAACTGATACATACAAGATTTCACACCACTATTGATTCTAAACATTAAAGGGTTAGTTCACCCAAAAATGAAAATGATGTCATTAATGACTCACCCTCATGTCGTTCCAAGCCCGTAAGACCTCCGTTCATCTTTGGAACACAGTTTAAGATATTTTAGATTTAGTCCGAGAGTTTTCTGTCCCTCCATTGAAAATGTATGTACGGTATACTGTCCATGTCCAGAAAGGTAATAAAGACATCATCAAAGTAGTCCATGTGACATCAGTGGGTTAGTTAGAATTTTTGAAGCATCGAAAATAAAGTTTTGTCCAAAAAAAACGTTATTCAGCATTGTATTCTCTTCCGGGTCTGTTGTCAATCCGCGTTCAAGACTCAGCAGCGTCACAGCAATCCTGCAAGCGCCAGTAATCAACTGGATCCTTGGTGCATCTGGGAGGAAAAAAAACACACTATGATTCTCTTAAAAAGGATGATTTAAATTATTTTTGTTTCCTTTAAACAGGCTTAATAAATTGTATTTAAATTGTCTGTTTGTCTTCTGTTTTGTCTGGTATCTAAAACTTGTGTCTGATGTGACAAAAATGTGCATCACCAAAAGAAGGAACATGTAGATTCACAACAACAATGGATTATTTCTCTCAATTTTCTCAATAAAGGATTGATGATGATTATGCGTTAAAAAAAAAAAAGGTCTAATCTCCTTGAGTGCGATTATTAAAGTACTGGAGATAGTTCACCCAAAAATGTATATTCTGTCATCATTTACTCACCATCATGTCTTTTCAAATCTGAAATTTCTATTTTGTCAAGCATTAAAAGTAGATATTTTTGAAGAATGTTGGCAATCAAAATGCATAAATGTTTGGAATAACATGAGGGTGAGTAAATTATTTGGGAGAATGTGCCAAACTCCTGGAGGGCCAGTGTAACCTTGCATCACATTGTAATAGTTAGACTTTGTTCCCTGTATTTATTAGCACAGTCTACAGCAGCGGAGGAGTGATATTAAGTTACCTAGAAAACCTACGTCCCTGACTGTAGTGCGCTTCTGTTCTGTTTACTTTCCGCGCAGTACTAACCGAGCAAAGTATAATTCCGCCGCTGCTGAGAAACTAGTTCCAGTAAATGTAATGCAAACATTGAGATGCAAGTGTAGTTTGAGTTCTAACATTATTCTTTCAACAGACATTTACATCGGTAGTCTGGCATTATAATTGATTTGCTTTTGGTGTACTGTGGAGTGGGTAAAACTGTTTTAATGGCAGGCTACAGGGATCTATTGACTCGCGCTAGCCTAGCACCGGCTAGGCTAGCGCGAGTCACACATGCAACTATATGGGCTTATATCCCGCCATCAACAGTAGATTCAAAAACCTAGTTTGCAGATTCTTCTAGAGTCAAGGAGTAACGTTATGGTTCGAGTTCCTCTCTGTCTAAAAAGACAATGTTCTCATTTCACTCATTGTAAAGCTCCTATGCTAATCTAAATAACTGTTAGCTGACAATATTTACACATGCAAACAACACATTATATTAGCATACTACATTGAAATATGTAATCGCGTTAGATTATCAACTTAACACACTATATTTTGATGTAACGCTAGCAGATTTTTTTTATAAAATAAAAAGTTATTTAACGTTACCTTCGGCAGATTGCATTATGTCCTTTACGCCTTGTTAAAAAAATGTTGTCCATCTTCCGTGTTTGTTCTTCATTTACATCCTGCAACTCGCTCAAAATAAAAATGTAGCAGTCCGATGTAAACCAATCCATGTTTAAACAATATAAAAAGCCACAGAACAGAAGTAAGTTAATACTGAATATCCCGAGCAGCAGCACCTCACGCACTCACTCACTCACTCTCTCACTCACTCACTCACTCACTCACTCACTCACTCACTCACTCACTCACTCACTCACTCACTCACTCACTCACTCACTCACTCCAACTGACGTATTCAAATTTGAACTGTAAAGGCGCATAGTTGTTATTGGACAGATTCCTGGATCACACTCAGAATAACCAATCATTAAGCCTGTAGTCTCAGACTAAAATGCATGTTTGAGCTGTTTTACCTGAAAGCAACTTGCACTGACATGTCTTAAAATATGTCAGTGCCATTGTTTTGTCTCAAGATGCACACATAATGTATTTTTTTATCTAAGGCACATTTTTAAAAGCTAATCGCATGCCCTAATTAAACTAAGGTCTAATCCTGTCTTAATCTAAACTGGATATAAACCTTTAATATAATGAGCTACACATTTTTATTCTAATTTTACACAACTTTGTATGTAATTTAAGAAAACAGAAAAATACTGTATAAATAATATGGTAATTGTACTGTATAAAAAAAATATTTACTTTAAAATAACAAGGAAATATGTTAGATTGTTAGTATGGATATATTATTGTAATTTTACACAACTTAATATGTAATTTAAGAAAACAGAAAAACACTGTATAAATAATACAGTAATTGTACTGTATAAAAAAATATTTACTTTAAAATAACAAGGAAATATGTTAGATTATTAGTATGGATATAAACCTTTAATATAATGAGCTACACATTTAATTAAACTTTATTATTGTAATTTTACACTACTTTATACGTAATTTAAGAAAACAGAAAAATACTGTATAAATAATACAGTAATTGTACTGTATAAAAATAAACATTACTGTAATTTGACATTACTGATATAATCCTTAAATTAACAGACAATTCATTAATTTACAGATATTGTTTGTAATTTTACAGAGTTTTGAATGTAATTAAAAATAACAGAAAAATACTCTAAAAAATTTACAGTTATTTTCTGTAAAATTAGGATTTTTTTTTACAGTGTATGTTTGAATTCAAAGGCCCTGTCCCTGCAGCAAAATTCCTTACTCCAGCCGGTCACCGCCGCATCATCACTTCCACCACAGCTGGAGAATTTGCTGCTGCCTTTATGAACACCACTCTTTACTCTCAGGACGAAGTGGACTTCCCACTCTGCACAGAAGTCTTCATCTCCTCCTTCAACTCCACCTGCTCAGAGATTTTTAACATCATTGCTCCTTTCAGGTGCAGAGCTGTCAGGACTCAACTAGAGCCTTGGCTTAATGACACCACCCGTGCCCTTAGACGGAGGTGCAGGCAGGGCGCAAGTGGAAAAAGGACAAGCTACATGTTTCACTGGGTATATTGAGAGACAGTCTTACTGAATATCAAAATGCAGTCAAAGCAGCTAAATGTCAGTATCTGTCTAATGTCATTTCCACCAGCTCTAATCGTCCTAGAGCGCTATTCAATACAATTCAGTCTGTTATAAATCCATCTAGTAATGCTCCACAGCAGGCCTCAAAGTCAACCTGTAATGATTTCCTCCATTATTTTGTTGATAAAGTAGCCTCTGTTAAACAGAGCATTAAGAACATGTCTAACACTTTTGACTTGTGCACTTCTCCTGTCCTCTCTGTGTTTAATGTGTTTGAGCCAGTATCACTCTCTCTCCTCTCTGATGTGGTCCAGGGGCTGAGACCGACCAACTGTCCTCTGGACATTATCCCATCTAAAATGCTTAAACAGGTTTTTAACACAGTGGGCCCATGCCTCCTCTCATTTATAAACAGCTGTCTGAGTTCAGGTTCTGTACCAACTGTATTCAAGCACGCAGTGGTCAGGCCTCTGCTAAACAAAACCAACCTTGATCCTACTGTTCTGTCAAATTTTAGACCTGTGTCCCATTTACCTTTTCTATCCAAGGTTTTGGAAAAGATTGTTTTCTTACGGTTACAGTCTTTTCTGGAGAACAATCAGATCTTTGAAAAGTTCCAGTCTGGCTTTAGGACACGACACAGCACTGAGTCCGCTCTTCTCAAAGTACAAAATGACATTTCCCTTGATGAGAAAAAGCCAGTGCTGCTCATAATGTTGGATCTTACTGCAGCATTTGACACCGTGGACCACTCAGTCCTCCTGACACGTCTGGAACAACAGGTTGGGCTTCAGGGACCTGTGCTGCAGTGGTTTAGGTCGTATTTAACAGAGAGGACTTTTTCTGTCAGGATTGGTGACTTCTCCTCCTCCTCGGCTCCCTTGTCCTCTGGTGTGCCACAAGGTTCCATTTTGGGCCCTGTTTTATTTTCCTTGTATATGTTGCCGTTAGGTGCAGTTATTTCAAAGCACAAAATGTCTTTTCATCTGTACGCAGACGATCTACAGGTTTACCTTCCGGTTGTCCCTGCTTGTCCTAATAGTCTTCAGTCCATCAACAGATGCTTAGAGGACATCAGATTGTGGCTGTCCCAGAATTTCCTCTGTTTGAATGAGGATAAAACTGAATGTATTGTGTTCGGCACATCCAACCTGCCCAGTGTCTCAGCTCCTGGTCTTTTTGCTTTGGCCCCTCATCTCAACCATGTTGTCAAAAACCTGGGGGTGAAACTAGACAGCAGTCTAAGATTTGATAAACAAATAGATGCGGTGGTTAGGGCAAGCTTTTCTCAGCTTTTCTCTCCTTTCAAAGGTCAAACCGTTTTTAAGTCGTGCTGACCTGGAGAAAGCCATCCATGCTTTTATTAGCTCCCGTAGACTACTGCAATGCGCTCTATGTGGGAGTTAACCAAACTGGACTTCACCGTTTGCAGCTTGTGCAAAATGCTGCTGCCCGACTGCTAACTAACAGTCGTAAACACGAGCACATAACACCTGTCCTGTACTCCCTGCACTGGCTCCCTGTCCAGTTTAGAATTAATTTTAAAATCTTAATGTTTGTTTTTAATGCACTCACGGGCCTTGCACCTTCTTATTTGTGTGAAATTCTGACCCCTCACAAACCCAGCAGAGCTCTATGTTCTGCTGGGCAACATCTGCTGAAGGTGCCCCGGTCCCGGTTCAAACAGTGGGCGATCGTTCTTTTGCAGTGGCCGGTCCTAAACTCTGGAACTCGTTGCCCATTGAGTTACGTTCCATCACTGACCGGCCTCTGTTTAAAGCCAAACTTAAAACCTTTTTATTTAAAATGGCTTTTGGCACTTAATGGCTCTGTGACACTGATCTGTTTTTATTGTGTAAATATGTTTTAAACCTATTTGTAAATATGTTTATTTTTTGCTAATGTTGTTAAGCACCTTGGTTCAATCTGTGGTTGTTGGAAGGCGCTATATAAATAAATATTGATTGATTGATTGATTGATTGAACTGAAGCAGACTTAGCCTGCGACCCCATAACGTCTATACAGGCACTCAAAAGTTTGGAAGCAGATAAACCCAAACACTCAAGAAACCAAGCTATTCAAGCCAAAACTCTAACAACAAACTCAAGTAATTCAAGTTACAATGTGTCTACATGCATATTTTGCAAAAGGACTGGTCACTCTATTGACTAATGTCGCAAATTTGCAGAAGAAAATGTTCAAGATCGCGTCAAGTTTGTACAAACAGAAAAGCTTTGTTTTGGATGTTTAAGGACAGGACATCACTCGAAGAAGTGCGACAAGAGAAGCACATGTGATAAGTGTCAAAAGAGACATCCAACATGCCTGCATGATGACAAATTCACAGAACGTAGAAGAGCAGCTCCTGTGAAAACAGACAATGAGTCTCAAGACAAGACAGGCATTCAAGTAAAGGTTGATCATAAAGACACACCTGCAATTGCAACAACCAATAGAGTTGCTCAAGAAACCCTAAGCACGTTGACATCATCCATATTACCCGTTTGGGTCTCGTCTACAAAGAACCCAAATCAAGAAATATTGGTGTATGCGCTCCTCGACACACAGAGCGATACATCTTTTATCTTGGATGAAATAGCCCAAGACCTCGACACGGACAAAAGCAAAGCAAGTTTACGGCTATCAACGATGTCTGCCAAGTTAACAGTCATACCATGTGAAAAGCTGTTAAACCTGCAAGTAAGAGGATACCACAGCAAGCAAAGAATTGCATTGCCACCAGTCTTCACAAGAGAGTTCATCCCAGTGAATAAGTTGCACATCCCTACATTCGAGACGGCCTTAAAGTGGCCTCACCTCGAAAGGCTGGCAGATAAGTTGCCTCCTCTACTTGAATGTGAGGTTGGCCTACTTATCGGCTACAACTGCCAACAAGCCCTTCTACCAAGAGAAGTCCTGGCCGGCACAGAAAACCAACCCTATGCGCAACTAACGAACCTTGGCTGGAGCATCGTTGGTTGTTCTTACCAAATACACAATCAAAGTGATGCTATTGGCACTAGTCACAGAGTCATTGTGCGTGAAGTGAACCCCACAGTGCAACAATCAGTTGAGCTCAAGCAAGAAGTGCACTTTGTATGCAGAACCCAAGTAAAAGAAGTCACTCCACTGGACGTGATAAAGGCTCTGGAAGCAGATTTCGCTGAGCACACAACAGATGACAATCCAGTCTCTCAGGAAGACATACTGTTCATGTCAAAGGTAAGCAAATGCATTAGGCAGAAGGAAGATTGCCACTACGAACTTCCACTTCCATTCAAAACAGACAATCCAAATCTCCCAAATAACAAACAGTATGCAGAACAGAGACTGTGTTCACTGGAACGGCGTCTCAGAAAGGATAATTAATACTACAACGATTACGTCAAGTTCATGGGCGATATTGTTTCTCGTGGAGATGCAGAAAAGGTCCCAGAACAAGAGCTAAATAACAAAGTAGCTTGGTACATCCCACATCACGGAGTGTACCACCCACACAAGCCCGACAAGATCCGTGTGGTTTTTGATTGTTCAGCCCGTTTTCAGGAAACCTCCCTCAACAATCATCTTCTGACAGGACCAGATCTTACCAACGCATTGGTAGAAGTGTTAAGCCGATTCAGAAAAGGTCCAATAGCAAAAATGTGTGATGTAGAGCGGATGTTCCATCAATTCCATGTCATCAAGGAACATCAAGACTACCTAAGATTTCTTTGGTGGGACAAAGGTAATCTGAACTCCAAACCATCAGTGTATAGAATGAAGGTCCACCTCTTTGGAGCAGCTTCGTCCCCCGGATGCTGTAACTTTGGACTCAAACATCTCGCAGCACAAGGCCGAGAGAAGTTCAGCAAAGAAACCATTCAGTTCATCCAAAGAGGTTTTTATGTAGACGACGGACTTGCTAGCGTAACATCAACAGCTGAAGCCATACAGCTAGTTGAAGAGTCAAGGGCTCTCTGTAGGACAGGCAATCTCCATTTGTATAAGTTTGTGTCAAACTGTCAAGAAGTGCTTGCGGCAATACCTCAAGCAGAACGAGCTCAAGCTAAGGATCAAGACATGGATCTAGGAGAAGCCCACATTGAACGTGCACTGGGAGTACAATGGTGTATCGAGGCGGATGAGTTCCAATTCAGAGTCTTAGTCAAAGAAAACCCACTAACAAGGAGAGGGGTGCTATCGACAGTTGCTTCAGTCTATGACCCTCCTGGGTTTGTCGCACCGTTCATACTGATTGGAAAGCAAATACTCCAGGCGTTGTGCAAAGACAAAGTGAGTTGGAACGATGAACTACCTGAGCATATCCTGCCACAATGGGAATCATGGCCTGCCCAAACTAGCAGCTCTAAAAATTCCACAAAGTTACTCACAGAACACCGTCATTGCACAATACAAACTACACAACTTCTCAGATGCAAGCCTAAATGGTTATGGTGCCTGCTCATACCTCAGAGCAATAAGTAGAGAAGGACAGATCACCTGCTCACTCGTCATGGGTAAAGCAAGAGTTACACCCACTAAACAAAAGACCATCCCAAGGCTTGAACTGTCTTCTGCCGTGACTTCAGTCCGTAATGCAGATGTAATCAAGCAAGAACTTGAAATCAGAAATCTCCAAGAGTTTTATTGGACAGACTCACAAGTTGTACTAGCCTATATAAGCAACGATGCCAAAAGATTCCACACGCTTGTTGCAAATCGTATACAACGAATAAGACAAAGCACAAGTCCCGACCAATGGCAACATGTCATCTCCGAAAACAACCCAGCTGATCACGCCTCGAGAGGCCTAAATGCAACTCAGCTTAAGAACTCAAATTGGTTACAAGGTCCCGTGTTCCTTCTGCAACAAGATCTTCCAGTCAGGAAAGAAATGGTGGGAGAAATGCTTGAATCAGATCCTGAGCTTCGTAAAGGGCACACACACACCATGCAAACAAAGGAAGCAAACACCTTGCTGGAACGTCTAAAGAAGTTCTCAGACTGGTCAAGAGCAGTAAGAGCCATTGCTCAACTTAAAAGATACATCAAAGAGTTTAAAGGCAAAACAAAGCACAAACAAAGCTTCTGATCTTGAAGAGAGAAAGGAGACAGAAATCTTCATTATCAAACAAACGCAAAGAGAAGCCTTCGCTGAAGAAATACAGAATATAAGATCACAAAGACAAAGTCATCTACACAAGCACAACAAACTAAAAAAGTTAAATGCTTTCCTGGACAAAGCAAATGTTCTCAGGGTGGGAGGACGGCTATCCCAATCGGCCTTACACCACGAAGTCAAACACCCCGCAATTCTTCCCAAGGAATCTCACGTGTCAGCTCTACTCGTCAAACATTATCATGAACGTGTATACCACCAAGGAAGAGGCATGACTATAAATGAATTGCGTGCTAATGGAATATGGATTCTAGGATGTGGAAATGTGGTGTCTTCGCACATCCATTACTGTGTGAAGTGTAGAAGATACAGAAGAGCTACAGATGTTCAACAGATGGCAGATTTGCCAGAAGTGAGAACAGAAACAGCCCCTCCATTTACCTATTGCGGCATTGATTGTTTGGCCCTTTCATAGTAAGGGAAGGAAGAAGGGAAGTCAAAAGATATGGACTATTGTTCACATGCTTTTGCTCATGTAGTGTCAAAACTGACCCCTCAGTCTTTGGCACTATTTGTGTGGAATAAGTTGTGAACGCAACACCAGATTTCCATGCCATAGAGTCTTTATTGTTTCACAGCCAACACAATAATGACCCGAGTAGACTATACCCAGCTCTACTAATGTTTGAACAGTAGACATAAGCTTTTATACAGTTTTGATATCAGTAAAGTAATAACTCTTTCTGATATCATTGTGCAAACTCTGGGCCTGATGTCATTTCTGTCTGGCCTTGAGCTACTCCTTGCCTGGCTCTGTCTCCTCCCGACGACAGACACCTGCGTCTTTATCTGGTCCTTCCTGTGTGTGTGTCTGACATTAGGTTTTGTCTTTTATATTAATATGTTTAAATGAATAACTAACTGGGTCTACATAGTTTAAAACACATAACATATAAAATATTACACCACATATCCCCTCTTCGAGACCTCTAGGTCTCGTCTTTGCTAAACATTACAACTGGTTCATAATACATGTGCATTACAATCATCACACGGATCCAAATTATACTTATTTAGCTCAAACAATTCCCAGTAGATCCCCCTTCGTCTTTACCATAACAACATATGGTTAACTTGTCGTACCTTCACTTAACACTGTTACAGCATGCAATAAGAATATATAATTACTCATTTTAAATATAATACTCATGAGTACAATTGTCATGAAATGAACACTGGTGAAGCATGCAAGAATATATAATTACTCATACAAAAATATGCTTATGAGTACAAAAGTGTAATAAAAAATTTCAGTTCTTGTATAGTAGAACTAGTATCATTTTGCTATTCATCCAAGTCCCCTCTTATGTCAAATCTAAACAACATTTTCTAAATCTACTACATTTCCAAATCACATGTACTGCTCACAAACTGGAACTCCTCCTGTCGCCATGGAAACAGTCCAATAGATGACGCTATGAAGTTTTCTTTGGGCTATTCTTCTCGCTCCCTTGGCTCTTTGAACTTCCTTGACTATCAGCTTCACGTCACTTCCTCTCCTTCGTCCGCTCTGCCGCTGACCTGGAAACAGCTCAGTCTTCGCTGTTCAGGTCGTCGTCCACAGGTCACATCCAACACCGTTCTCCTCATGCCGGCCTCTCCTCTGCAAATGGCCGCCTCGACCACCGAGCGTCGTCCTTCTGTCAACTCCATGTCGGGAGCGATGCATCTCAGCTCCATTCTCTCCAGAACAGCTCAGGTAAGCCTCTGATTTCTTAAAGCTTTGCTGGAAAACCCTCTGATGACGTAGGTCTCGACCCCATGGAAGTTTCCAGTGTGGCGCTAGTCCCCTCTCAGATCAGTTTTTCAAGATGTTCACATTAACTGAGAACAAAAGCCACAGATTACGCAGATCATATCAAAACAATTTAATGCGGGCTAAACTTTTATTATTTTCCCTTATGTGTCCAATTCTTTTGATGTCTTTTTCCAATTTAAAGTTTACTATACTTTCCTCAGTGTTATATTTAATAATAACAAGTCAATTCCTAGTTACTGTCACTATTTCCCTTTGGTTCTGGTGAACAAGAATACATATCCCTGCAGCAGAATTAACCCTATCATATCTGTTCATTAAGAAAATGTTCAATGACTAACCTTCTTAATAATGTATAAACATGTTTTTACCTCTTTTACGTTCTACTAACTCTATATTAAACTGAACTCTACTGAAGTGCAGCAAAGTATAACTTATAATTAATACATTTTATATCTGACTAAATTAAGATAGGCCCATAAAGTAATTTATTCTAAAACTTCTCACAGTTCCTCGTTAAAATATCCAACACCTTTGTCACACAACTAACTATTCTTTTAATAAACATCAACAACAAAATAACCATTACTATAAACCTTGCCATTACCAAATAATTTCTCCATATCAACTTTATCATAAAATCCTTTAAATCCTTAATACAATCCTCATGTGTGACATGTCTAACTTAAATCTCCTCCACTAATAAAATAAATTATCATATGGATCAACTTTTTTTCAGTTTCTTCCCTAAAGTATCAAAATAACCTTTTCTTTCTATTCTTCTATTTTTAATCTTCACTAATTTTGTTTCTTAACTTGTAATTGTAATTTCCCATCATTACATCTATCTGATTAAATCCACTTCTTTTAAGTAGATGACCTCTTTGTTTATGCATTATTATCTTATTTGCTCCAAACCTTTAATTCAAACAATTTAATCATATGCAAGTTACTTTTAAATTGTTTCCTAATGTTAAATCCTCTGCTACAGCTGCATGTATGTTTAAAACTTAAACTACATCTACTTTGTTCAAAACCAGTATATTCTTCCATATATCTCCTACACTGATTAATTATTAGTCCAATTATCGTCAAAATTATTTCTAAAGTCATAAGCAGTTTGTCCCTTAAACAATCCAAAGATCCAATCCAAACATAAACTAACTAGAGTTCTGACGACAGCAGCATGTCTCTGAGCTGCTCTCACAGAAACATGTTAAATAGCTGCTCTCTCACTGACTCTGTCTGTCACAAAGATAGAGTCTTTGCTCTGTTAAATGCCCTGTTTACATTTATTCAATAAGCCGCCTGTTGTTAACAATGATACAAACTAATTCATTCAGTTTCTCTGAGTTTCACTGACTCCTCCCTCTGAGCGTTACCATGGAGATCCAGACAAGTCTTTACTCACCACTGTGATCTATATCAGATGAGTTTGTAATAAGATGCTGTTGTGTTACTACTGTAGAGTTTTATTCAGTAAAATAAACCCTATATAGAAGACTATCCCAAAATTTAATGTAGATTTGTGAAAGTATCATCACAACTAAATCATAATCTAAATAATTATCCCTCTCTTCTGTTGATATTTTAAAGTCCTCTAAACCTTTAAGCTTAATAAACTCTAACTTCACATACATCCCCTCTTTGATTCTTTTTCTTAAGAATCATTGACAAATCATCAATATTATTAATCTGTTTAATTATTCTGTCTCAGCTGGACCTCTTCCTCTCACAGTTCTAACTCATTTCTCAAGAGCAACTACTTGTTTCTAATAACCCTTAATTACTTGGCATTGTATTTGCTTCCTTTAAAATTTTAATAATTAATCTTTTTTACCTGATTTGATGTGTACAGGTCTCATGAGACATTCACTGTTCTCCCAGCGAACCTGATGTTTGAACACTTTTGATGAAGACTCCTCTCAGTGTTGATCTGCAGCAGGAAGGTGTTGTTTCTGTAGAATTCTCCTCAGCACCTTTTAATCTGTTGGAATTTAACTTTGTATTTCTGTTAGGTGTTGTCTCAAACATTATTTGTTCCATAAATCTGTTTTATGGTCTCTCTTGAGAATCTTCAACTCCTTGATGACTCAGTGCTCCCCATAACTCTTATCTCAGACTCTTTCTAAGGCTATGTCCACACGAAGCCAGTGCATCTATCCGATCATGAGGCGAGCGTCGTCTCAAGAAAATATCTGCGTACACACGGCCGGCTAAAAACGATGTAGTATATATGCCCGACCAGTATGGGGCGCTGTAATTCTGCCACAGATATACACTATACACGAAGAAGAAGACTTTGAGCATGCGCATAACCTTGCGCGCTGCAGAAGAAGACGAAGACCTAAATATTTATTTTCTAATAAAAACAAGTTCTCAAATTGTTGCAGTCATATATTTAGAGTGTAGTAATTGGTGCCCTCATGTTTGTTGTTTGCTCTTCAATATACGGACTGAGTTCTGAGTGCTTTGGACATGCGGAAATTCTCTCTCCATTCATTTTCTCCAGGTTGCTCTCCTGGTTCTCTTTCGCGGTGGATCTAAGAGCATGTGGCGTATGGTGTTGTCCATTATCGCTTGTTGCTCACCACAACTGCATAGAAGCAATAGATTTTGCTGTAATAAAGCTAGTAGGCTTAGTAGCTTCTGCAGCACGAACTCAATCATGTAGTCCGCCATTATTGTTGTTGCTGTTACGTGTGACGAGGCCGACACGTGATGCGATGACATCATCGTTTTCACAAAATATACGGATTGGCTGTACACACGACACCGCAAAGGTGTTGTCGAAAGATTTATCCACTTTAGAACCCTGTTTCAAAAAATAGCGGATTCAGTCTCCCAAAACACCGGATCCGTGTGGACGAAAGGCCAATACGATACAAAATGTATATGGATACAGTGATTTGTGTCTCCGTGTGGACAGCCCCTAAGTGACCTTTTATGACCTCTCTGTGTTTATTCTAATTTTAGTTCAGGCCTTTTTCTCTGGACAAGGCTTAACTTGTCAACATTGATTTATGTCTTGTCATCTTCTCTCATTAAAACTGAAGCCTAACATACTCCAGACCATTTTGTGAGATGTTCATTTTTAAACCTTTAACATTTCTCACTCCTCAGTCGATGCTTTAATCTCAGACACCTACAGCAAACAATGCTATGTTAGTTTTTTAACCTGTGTTGTAAAAGTATTATCTGTTTTCAGTTTTAGAAATGTATTTGTTCTTCTTTGTCCTGAACTGTTTTTTTTTCTTGTTGTTTTATTAATTCAGAACTGAAAGTATTACTTCATATATTGTTCTCGTCTGTGTTAAGATAAATTTAGGACTTGTCAGAAATGTGTGTAACTGATGTGTGGTTTACATTGTTACTGGAAAACCCCTGTTTTCACTGAAGTCTTTTGAATCCAGTCACTGAAGCTAATTATTTGTAACATTCTTCATTCTTCAATATTGTCTAATTTTAAACTATATTAAACTATTGTTTTCTTATACTACTGAGGTATTGTGCATCAGTTCTTCTGATGGGTATCCATCTCTCTGCTGTGTATAGATGGAACATCTTTATTTTAATCAGAATTTCCAAAAGCTAGTTTATTCAAATGTTTTCTTTTAACACAGACAATGCTCTGTCTGACTCTTTATTCATTTTAAATAAGTCTATTATCACTTTTGGTCTGCAGTTTTTATCAGAACTCTTAATGGAGACATTAATACAGCAACATCACAATCCACAACCTGCTATAACCTGTTATTTATAATAATGTCAACATTTGTCCAACAGTTTGTTGCTTCAAAGCATTTGTAACAGCCTCGAAGTGAGACGGAGCGATTTTCCTACATTTCTCACTTAACTTTTAGTCTAAATATTATTTCTGTTTGATAACTTTTATACAATTTTATGCTTTGCAAATACTAAAATTTGTAAACTGTGATGAAGTCTAACTCACATCACTGTTTTGGTCAGACTATAGATCATCTACACTAGAGCTCTGTACTCACTACGTTCAGGTTGAATTTGATGAAGATAACTTTAGGTCTTTCAAGAGTCGACTGTAAGACAGACTTCTTTTTCTTCCGTCTCAGTCGTGATATGTAAAACAAAAGTAGCATGAGTCAGAATAATACAGAACTTAAATCCAATACTGTTAGCCAATTTCAATTCAGGCAGAATATTAGACAGAATCAAAAACCAGATCAGAAACCATAGACATTAAATTGTCATAGGACATTCAATATCTACAGTTACTCTTTTCAGCCTAGACTACATCGCATGCTCTTAGTGATATATGTATATACATATACACACACATATATATATATATACATACATACACACACACACACACATACCCATATATATATATATATATATATACATACATATATATAATTTTAAATATTAATTGATCTTCTAAGACATATAACTCTTGAATTTAGATATTAATGTTTTCTTTTTTACGCACAGTACAGCTGTTAACTTAGGTTTAAGTGCACAAGACTCCAGTCCCTCTGTCACTAATGCAACAGAAGGAGTTGAGTTCTTGATCAGAAACCAAGTCTCAAACTGGGTAAATAAGAGGTACCACCATAGCTTCTTGCCTTCCCATGATCCACAATAATGTCCAGTTGATCTTTGATTTTTTTTCAACTGAGTTTTATTGAGTCTGTAAGTCGGGAGGCCTCCTTTTCTTCAACCATCGTCTCCCACATTTCTTGAATATTTTTTCATAAGCCTTTAGACCTGGGCTGTATGAGGTCTGTTTGGGATCAGAAGGCTGAATGTTGATGATACGCTTTAATGCGTCAGCTCCAAAAAAACTCTTCCGTGTTTTAACACTTTCTCTGGCATTTTTGTTTTTATCTTCTCTGTCAAGTTGGAACTGACTTCTTGTTTTATCCAGTTCTTTGAATTCTTTTATTTCATTGTTTCTACAGTCAGTCACTTTTGAACAGGAGCGGGTCTCATCACAAATCTCTGTCTTATCTTTCTCTTGATCGGGGGTGCTATTCCCAGAAGGACAGACACTGTTGGAGCCACTCCCATCTCCTCCGACTAATGCTCCACTCTCTGGTTCAGTCAAACCTAGTTTGAATTGTCCCGTTATTTCAGACAGCACTTTTATTGGAAACTGTTCAGGAATGTCTTTATATTGAAAAGGCAATAGGGCTGAAGGTTCAGTACAAGTCTTAACAATTATTTCTGGACCCACAACAGCTGACTGCACTGGTTTTGTTTCAATTAGTTCACTTAGTCTCAGTTTTGACTCGTCTCTAAACCATCCCAATATTTCGCGTCCTTTTATACGTTTTTTCTCTCGTTTAAAACTTTGATCCTTAGCCTTGTAAAGTTTTATATTACTCTCTATTTCATTGCAGCACATTGGGTTAAAGCTGCCCGTAATAGGCCACTGTAAAGCCCCATACGTTCTTTTGTGCCATTTCTTCATATGATTCCTGATCTGTTTCTTTTGAGCTGGTTTCTGTCCAATAATCACCTCTAATGGAGTCAAAACATCTCCAGTTTTAGTATTTTTAGTGAATTTTAGTCCCATCTTGACTCAGCTGAAGGAAGGAGAATTCCTTTTGCCTTCTTTTAATTGTTCATATTAATACAACTTTCTTTTTTTTAACAGTTATTCTCATCTTGATGTTTTGCGGGATTCAATACTAGTTTTTCCTACTTTTTTTCTCGGGCATTTAACTGCTCCCGAGTCTTCCGTCTCCACAGAGTTTTTTTTTAACAGCGGCAATATCAAGCCATGGATTTGCAATGTCGCCAGAAATTCTAAATGTCTCTCTAATAGAATAATTGAAGCGCACCCGGTATGCACCACAACTAGACCTACTTTGAGATTAATTCAGACTTTCTTGAGACCACCGTCCCTTTGTATCTCTAATTCTCCGCACGGCCTTTAAATTGAGTTATTTTTACGGCTAATTTAAGGTAAGGTAAGGTAAGGTAAGGTAAACTTTATTATCCCACGAAGGGAAATTTGTCTTGGGCCATCACCCATGCTGCATTCAGTACAGACAAACAACAAATCGACAGACTAAACAACAATAATAGTGATAGAAATAAAAATTCATAAATTACAACTCTATAGCACCACTATTTAACATCTTTACGGACACTGGGATGAATGAGTTTTTAAATCTGTTCAATCTACAGCGTGGGACTCTAAACCTCCTGCCAGAAGGCAGCAACTCATATTCTGTGTGCAAAATATGTGATGTATCACCCACAATCTTTTTAGCCTGCAATAGAGTAGCCTGTTCATAGAGAATCTGCAGCGATGTCTGTTCTTTCACTCCAATAATTTTCCAAGACGCCGTAAAAAATGCAACCGTTGTAATCTACTGCAAAGACCATCTACATGGATGTTCCATGTCAGTAAATTATCCATGTCAGTAAATTATCCACGGAGACGCCAAGATATTTATACGAGGAGACCTGTATAATGGTTTCATTGTGGATAATCACAGGCCTGTGATCACCGACATCTCTGGGGTCAAACACCATCTCATTTGTCTTATTGACATTCAGAGCTAGGTGGTTATCCTCGCACCAGTTCCCAAACTGTTCGATCTCTAATAAATATTCAGACATGTCCTCTTTCTTTTTCAGTAAACCTAAGATTGCAGTATCATCTGAGAACTTAATTATGTGGTTATTAGAATAATGCCTTCTACACTCATCCGTATACAAAGTAAACAACACCGTGAGCTAACACAGCCCTGAGGGCTCCTGTGCTTAACGTTCTGAATTCAGAAAAAGTACCATTGACATTAACCTGCTGCCTGCGATTGGTCAAAAAAGAATAATACCATTTTATAATAGATGGATGGACTTTAAAATCATTCAGCCTTGCAATTAAAGATGTGGTTGCAACATGTTAAAAGCTGAACTAAAATCTACAAATAAAAGACGTGCATATGAGCTAGGATCCTCTAAATGCTTATTTATAAAATGTGTTATGGCTATAACAGCATGCTCTGTACTTCTATTACTTCTATCATAAATTGTAATATATCTGATAGACCACTCACGTCAGTTTTAACAAGGTTAATCATAATTTTTTCAAAACACTTCATCACTATTGAAGTGAGTGCTACTGGACGGTAGTCATTATTCTCCTTACAGCTAACCTTTTTTGCGACGGGGATAATAGTGGAAGTCTTCCAAATAGAAGGAACTGTATGCGTATCTATAGATTTTTGATAAATGGGGCACCAGGCTTTGGCTAACTCTTTACTACAGGATTTTAGTAACTCGCCCAGAGAGGCCCTGGCCCAGAAGCCTTGCTAGGACAAACCTGTGAAAACAATTTCTCCACCATGATCTTGTCAATAATTGTTTTAGGGTAATCCAATGTAGGCAAGGCATCAAGTGCAGCTAGCTGCTCCTGTGAAAAATCTCTTACGTCAAATCTGCAATAAAAATCATTTAACTCATTTGCTTTTGCCTCCTCATCTATCACATTAATAGATCTTTTGGCTGGAGCCATATTAGTCATATATTTCATAGAATCCATAGTTTTTAGTGTTCATATTCAAACAATGGGCCTCAAATTTCTCCCTCTCCTTACGCCTAGCTTTCTTTAGTTTAAAATTGAGTTCCTTCTGTGCATCTTTCATAGCCACAAGGTCTCCTCTCTTAAAAGCCATTTTTTTCTGTACTATACACTCCTTAATTTCCTTGGAGATATAAGATTTATTGTTTGGATATATAGTTATTATTTTTTGATCTAAAACATTATCTTTACAGAAAAGTATGTAATCTGTCATAGTCTCCACGGCCTCCTCTAGATCCAAACTTTGAAAGACATTCCAATCAGTACAATCAAAGCATCCTTTTAAGGTTTCAATTCCATCATCATTCCACACATATAGAGTTTTAGTTTGTGGTTTACTGCTCTTAAGCATTGACTTATATGTTGGAATTAAATGGACAGCATTGTGGTCAGAGGAGCCTAATGGTGGTTTAACCTAAGCTATATAGGCATTCTTAACATTCCCATAACATTTATCTAAAATATTTTTGCCCCTTGTATTACAATCCACATATTGATGGAATCCAGGCAACACAGTATCAATTTTACAATGATTAAAATCCCCTAAAATGAAACAAGGTGCTTCAGGGGTACGACTCAATTGTCTATGGACACAGTCTGCTGTAAGTTTAGCTGCATTTGCAGCATTCCCACTCGGTGGGATATAAACAGTGCATACTAAAATGTTCCCAAACACGCGTGGAAGATAAAAAGGCCGAAGGCTTAAACATACCAGTTCAATGTCAGAGTTACAGAGCCGCTCTCTCACAGTAAATTGCGAGCACCAATTTTGGTTGACATATACACAAATGCCGCCCCCTTTGCTCTTGCCTGAGTTGTTGTTCCTATCAGAGCGTACAAGCGAGAAGCCTTCCAGAGCAACGAGCGAGTCCGGCACGTCATCTCGTAGCCACGTCTCAGTGAGCACAAGCAGGCATGAATCCCGGTACTCATGTCGAACTCTGGAATTGACTCTTAGCTCCTCAGCTTTACTTCTTAGGGAGCGAGTGTTGCAGAGAAGCATTGAGGGTAGTGGTGGCCTTTCTGCCCTTCTCCGTAATCTCTGCCTTACACCACCGCGTTTTCCCCTCTTCCGCGTCCGTTTCCGACGGCTTTCCCCCGGTGTTCTCGCCTGTAAGCCTCTCGGTAGCTGGGGGGCGAGTGTTTGACTAGGCTGGAGCAGTAGGAGTTGTTCACGGGTATAGCGCAGGCTCGTCTGCGACATCCGCAAATCCTGATTCACCAGCATGGCATCGCATATAGGTCCGTGTATCATCCGATCATTCAATTATTCAATTTAATCTGGCAAACCAAAAACGAAATAACGAATCAATATTTTGTTTTTCTGTTTTTCTGTATGAACCAAATATGAAAAACTGACGTTTGTTTCATCGCTTTCAGCTCAAAACGGGAAATATAATAAACAAGGAAACCAAAACGAAATAATGGATCAAATTTACGTTGTCTCATTTTTTCTTTATTTGTGTAGCAGGTTTAACTATTTCCCACGTTGCCGTCCTGCTTGCTTTGCGCATGCGCAGTGGATAGTTTCAAAGGAAAGGAAGGAGTAGGTCGCTGAGCGCCAAAAGCGGAGGGTCCGGTCCCAGTTGATCAAATTTTCCAGTTCAAATGGCACTCGAACCATACATGTCTTTTATTGAGGACATGTTTATTAATGGAATGCCATATCATGAGATCTCAGTAAAGATGCGAGAAATGGGTGTCCAGCGTGGAAGCTCTGAGATCAGCATTCGGAGACTACTTGCCAAGCATAATATGCGTAGAAAAGGACACACTTCTGATTAACAACACTCTGAGCCTAAGCAGTCCTTCAGAATGCTCTATATTACATGTAACGTTGCATGCATACTGTATGTAGTGAGTGTAGTGGTGCTGTGTGTTGTCAACACTGCATACACTTCTACTACTGTGCACACACACACACACACACACACACACACACACACACACACACACACACACACACACACACACACACACACACACACACTTACAGGCCAAGGAAGCCGAAAACGTCATTGCAGTGCTTCACAACCCAGACGGGGTGAATTTATGAATGAACGCATTAAAGTTCTGTCACAAAACAATGTGGTTACGTATCATCTCGCTATTATAAGTGGGTAACGTTATACGGAAATCTCTGACCGTTAGTGGGTATACAGCGTAACGTTATACAGGCAACCTGTGTATCACGTAGGCTACACCACTGGTCTAGTACGCTACATGTTTTACTTTTTTATATCACGTAACGTTACCTCATTTATTGCTCGAGACACAGCAATGTCAAGCTCTGAATCAGAAGTGTGTCCTTTTCTACGCATATTATGCTTGGCAAGTAGTCTCCGAATGCTGATCTCAGAGCTTCCACTATGGACACCCATTTCTCGCATCTTTACTGAGATCTCATGATATGGCATTCCATTAATAATCATGGCCTCAATAAAAGACATGTATGGTTCGAGTGCCATTTGAACTGGAAAATTTGATCAACTGGGACCGGACCCTCCGCTTTTGGCGCTCAGCGACACCGCGGTGAAGTTAGATTGACGTTGGACATTCGGCTCCGCACTTTCACCGGGAGGTCCGACTAGTGGGTCATTATTGCGGGGAACTCACTCTCGAAACACCGCCCTTAGCACGGAGCAAAGAGACTTAGGGACCGTCAATAAATGACGACCACTGGAGCAGTAAATAAATAAATTCAATAGCTTCAAGATAAAAAAAAAATATTTTCACTACTTTAAAATAATCTAGTGGCACCATGCACACTTCTTTTTTTCACTTTTATGTTTTTTTGGATTTTATATGAATTTTATATATACAAATATGGATTTTTTTCAATAGCTTTCAGGTCATGTGACCTAGTTTCTTCAATCCACTTCATATTCATAGTACTAGCCTAGTATTATCATGCACACCACTTATTTTCCAATTTTCTCTTTTTTTGAATTTTATATGAATTTTTTATGTACAAAATCAAGGATTTTTTTCAATAGCTTTCAGGTCATGTGACCTAGTCATTTCAATCCACCTTATATTCATAGTACTAGCCTAGTAGTACCATGCACACCTCTTTTTTTCCACTTTTGTCTATTTTATGAATTTTTGATATAAAAACTCTTTTTATTTTTTCAATAGGCACTCATGGCACTCACCTCAAATAACTTGTTTACTTTAATATATTAGTCTGGCATAATTATTTTAACATGTCATCTTACAAAAATGAAATACAATATGCAAACTGTGTAAATACATTTCCAGAGAATACCTACAGGCTCAAAAAAAGCAAGATGGTAATATAGACTGGATGGACATGAAGTGGAAAAGAGGAGTAATGACTCATCCTTTTCAACAGGATCAAAACAGCTGCGGGGTCATAGTTGTAAAGGTTGTGTCCTCTAATATTTGATAATATTGTGACAAAACACCTTTTATTAAAGATATTTTTGTTTAGATGGCCAGAGCAATAATGGAGAACTTTCCATTGAACTCCCAAATCCTGTTTGACAAAAAAAAAGTTGCATGGCAAGAGAGCGCATAGAAATGGCTCTTAAAATCCTTCAATGCATTGAACAGGCCAAAGAAATCTGCAGGTGCAAGTGGGAACAAGAATAACACTGACTGGGTAAGATAGAAAGACTGATAGATAAAGTGATTAAATTTCCAGATTTACAGTGTTTCTTTATCATACAACAGATGGAGTGTGACAACTGTGACCGATGGTTCCATGTAGCGTGTATTGGGATGGATGATGAAGAAGAGACAATGAAAATGAATGGAATTGTGCTTTGTGCAAATGAATGTTTACTTTATATGTACATAGCTATTAGTAGTAGTAGTAGTAGTAGTTAAATTACACTTTAGTGTTTATTTCATAAATGGTTATAGCTAAGCAAGAAGAAATCTTTGCAAACTGCTAAAAGACTTATCTTGTAAATACTGTGTTGGTTATATAAAGGTTATATAAAAGTGTAAATAGTAAAACCCTCAAATGTGTGTGTGTGATTCTAATACAGTGGCATGAAAAAGTATCTGATGCCTTTGGAATTTCTCACATTTCTGCATAAAATCACCATCAAATGTGATCTGCTCTTTGTCAAAATGACACAAATGAAAAAACAGTGTCTGCTTCAACTAAAACCACCCAAACATTTATAGGTTTTCATATTTTTAACTAGGATAACATGCAAACAATGACAGAAAGGGAGGAATAAGTAACTGAACCATCACATTTAATATCTGGTTGCCCCCTTGGCATCAATAACTTCAACCAGACGTTTCCTGTAGTTTCAGATCAGCCTGGCACATCGATCAGGATCAATCTTGGACCATTGCTCTTTACAAAACTGCTGCAGTTCAGTCAGATTCCTGGGATCTCTGGCATAAATTACTGTCTTGAGGTCATGCCACAGCATCTCAATGGGGTTCAAGTCAGGACTTTGACTTGGCCACTCCAGAACGTGTATTTTGTTCTTCTGAAACCATTCTGAAGTTGATTACTTCTGTGTTTTGGTTCATTGTCCTGTTGCAGCATCCATCCTCTTTTTAGCTTCAACTGTCTGACAGACGGTCTCAGCTTTTCCTGCAAAACATCCTGATAAACTTTTGAATTCATTTTTCCATTAATGAATGCAAGTTGTCCAGGCCCTGAGGCAGCAAGACAGCCCCAAACCATGATGCTCCCTCCACCTGCTTCACGGTGGGTGTGAGCTGTTTTTCCCTCAAATAATGATGTTGTGTGTTCCTCCCAAACAGTTCAACTTTTGTTTCATCAGTCCACAAAATATTTTGCCAGACGTTCTGTGGACTGTCCAAGTGCCTCTTTGTGAACATTAAACCTGCAGCAATGTTTTTTAGACAGCAGTGGCTTCCTCCGAGGAGTCCTCCCATTAACACCATTCTTGGCCAGTGTTATACATAAAGTTGATGTAAGCACAGAGATATTGGACTGTGCCAGTGATTTCTGTGAGTATGAGTATTCTGCGCTGAACTCTTGTTGTCATTTTTGATGGATGGTCACTCTTTGGGAGAGAAGCAACAGTGCCAAACTCTCTCCATTTGTAGACAAATTCTCTAACTTGTAACCTTTCCCGGCTTTAGACAAATCAACAATTCTTAATCGCAGGTCTTCAGAGTGCTCCTTTGAGCGAGCCATGGTGCACATCAGACAAATGTCCTTGAAATTCCTTGATTTTGTACATAAAAATTGATATAAAATTCAAAAAAAAAGTAGAAAAAAAGTGGTGTTCCTTTCTATCAATTCCTTTCTTTACAAAAAAATAAAATAATTCTCTTATCCTTAGCTTTGTATACTGTGCTGGGTTTAAACCGACTAGTTTTTGTGCACTTATGCTTTTGTACCTTGTGTTGTTAAAATTGCTTCCATTGTTTTACTCACTTGTAAGTCGCTTTGGATAAAAGCGTCTGCAATGACTAAATGTAAATAAAATTATTAAATTAAAATATTTATTAAATAAAAAAATGTATTAAAATATGTATATATAAATATAAATATATATATATATAAATATAAATATATATATATATATAAATATATATATAAATATACATATATATATATATATAAATATATATATATATATATATATATATATATATATATATATATATATATATATATATATATATATATATATATATATATATGTAGGGATTGTATGTACATTATGAACAGAGCAATGAAGGATTATATATACATATGAGTATGAATAGCAGGAACGTGAGAACAGTGGTAATAAATACAGTTGAATGAGTGTGCTAAAGTATTGTTGAACAATGTATTGTATGCAAAATAACAGTAGTGCAATGATTTTTGTAGAAATAGTCTACTGTGCTTGTACAGTAACCACTTAGACAGTTTATAGTGTAATGGATTAACCATGTGCAGTCTGTGCAAAATATGAGTAGTGCAATACATGTATGTAAAGTACTGTGACCAGTGCAGTAAAAGAGCAGGTGCAGGTTAGATTGGTGGTGTGGCGTTCAGGAGTGTCACAGCCTCAGGAAAGAAGCTCTTCCTGAGCCTACTTGTTCGAGAACGTAGGCTCCTGTAACGCCTGCCGGATGGAAGGAGGGTGAAAAGTCCATGGTTAGGGTGAGAGGCATCCTTGATGATGTTTCTTGCCCTGCCCAGACAGCGCTTCTGATAAATGTTCTCGATGGAGGTTAACTGGGTGCCGGTGATCCGTTGAGCAGTTTTCACCACCCGCTGGAGTGCCTTGCGGTCAGATGCAGAGCAATTGCTGTACCACACTGAGATGCAGTTTGTGAGTATGCTCTCAATGGTACATCGGTAGAATTCAGCATGGATCCTGGGACTGAGGTGAACTTTTCTAAGGCTCCGTAAGAAGTAAAGGCGCTGCTGAGCCTTTTTGACCAGGGTGGAGGTGTTTAGGGACCAGGTGAGGTCATCTGAGATGTGGATGCCAAGAAACTTGAAACTGGACACACGCTCCACTGCAGCTCTGTTGATGTAGATGGGTGTGTGTGCATGATTCCTGGTCCGCCTAAAGTCTGCAATAATCTCTTTTGTCTTCTGGGTGTTTAGTTCCAGGTTGTTGGTGGCACACCACACAGCCAGGTGCTGCACCTCATCCCTGTAGGCTGACTCATCGTCATCCTTGATCAGACCTACCACCGTGGTGTCATCTGTAAATTTGATTATGGTGTTGGAGCCATAAACAGGAACACAGTCATGGGTGAATAGGGAGTACAGGAGAGGGCTAAGTACGCAGCCTTGTGGCACTCCAGTGTTCAGGGTGATGATGGAGGAGTTAACATAAATGCATACTCCACCACCTTTGTATATATATATATATATATATATATATATATATATATATATATATATATATATATATATATATATATATATATATATATATATATATATATATATATATATATATATATATATATTATTATTTTAAATTTTTTTTATTTAAAGATAAATATAAAATCAGCCAAGGTCCGCTTAGACCTTAGTTAACTTTCCTCACCGTGAGGGGTCCGGAAATTTTTAATAAAAGGATATGTGTTTGAATATAATTCTTTAAAGTAAAGTCTCATTTATTCCACACCTACAGCCTCTTAAACAATATGGGGATGAATGTTGATAATCCACTGTTTTCTGTATTTTATTCTTTGGTTACATGAGGAGAATGTTTGAGTGTTTAGCTTTATAAACACAGCTCACAGACAAAAGGAAAATACTACAAAATCAAAAGAAGCTAAAGCTAAAGCTCAGGACCTGGTGGTTTAATAACAACAGCCTGGAATCCTGCATATTATGCCTAGTACTCCTTCATGTGTGAGAACATTTTTAAATACAAAATCATCAATTCAAGCCAAATTATTTTCTGATTAAAATAAACGTTCCCTCCCGTCTATAACGTCAGTGAATCTTCATTATGTTTTGCCAAGGCTTTTAAATTTTAGTTGTTTCTAACTCATTATCAGGCTACGCTAAACATGTTGAAATTTCCGCTGCTCTGTCCGTAACCATAGTAACCTGAGGACCGCGTGTGTTGACATAGCCGTCCTAGAAGTGCAGGTTCAAAAATATGTTTGACACAATGCGCTTGTAATTATGAATAATGTCTTGCGGTCCAGATCGCGGTCCACCTTTTGAAGACCCCTGATGTAGTGCACTTGTTCAAAGGACTCTCAGATTGTCATACTTTCAGAAACCAATAGTGCAAGTAAAAAAAAAAAAAAACTCGATATCGATACTCGGTATCGATACTTGGTATCGAAACTTCGGGAAAGGAGTATCGTATCGTTTGAGATATTTCAGTATCGATATTTATCGAAATATCGATATTTTTGACAACACTAGTATATATATATATACATGGGGCGGCAGTAGCTCAGTGGTAGAGCGGCCATCCTTCAACCGGAAGGTAGTAGGTTCGATTCCCGCTCGCCCCACAGTTCATACTGTCGTTGTGTCCTTGGGCAAGACACTTAACCCACCTTGCCTCCAGTGTCTGTAGCACTGGTGTATGAATGTGTGTGACTGTAGAGGTGTAAAGCACTTTGTGATCTATATCTGTGAAAGGTGCTATATAAAATAAAATAATACTTATACTTATATATATACATATATATATATATATATATATATATAAGTATAAGTATACTTATATATATATATATATATATATATATATATATATATATATATATATATATATATATATATATATATATATGTACTTAAAGCTGGTTGTTTTGTCTTCAGATTTCACATGAGTTCATACTAAATATTAAAATCTAGAAGAGAAGCAATGGCCTAATAGTAATTTAGGGTCATGGGTTAATTACAAAAAATAAAATCCAACATCAATATTAACAATATATTTATTTATTTTCTTTCCAATCAGCTAACATTGAAGTCATTGTTAAACGTCCAAGCAAAAAACTGTTGATTGATTTGGCGAGTCAACCATCCATCAGCAGCAGCAGCTGTTTGGGTCGACCCAGAGGTTTAGTGGGAGGTTTGGGCTTTTTGTTGTGAATTTGGACGTGCTTTTGATAACCCTGAGAGTAGTAGAAGCCCTTTCCGCAGGTCTCACAGGTGTAAGGCCTCTCTCCGGTGTGGACCCGCAGGTGCACTTTCAGGGGGTGCGCTTTGGAGTAACTTTTCCCACAGACTGAGCACAGGTATGTCCGCTCTCCGGTGTGGGTTTTCAGATGGGCTTTGAGTGAGGCTGGCTTGGAGAATGCCTTTCCACACTGGTCACAGTTGAAGTTCCTCTCTGTGGAGTGTGTCAGCTCGTGCTTTTTGAGTAAATCCGGTGTGGCCCACGGTTTACCACACTCTGAGCAGATAAATGCCAGTCCATCGCTGTGCATGCGTGTGTGTTGTTTAAAATAGGATTCATTTTTAAATGTCTTGCCACAGTCAGAACATGCATAGGGTTTCTTGTGAGTCTCTCGATGTTCCTCGAGCTGTTGGAGGTTTGGGAAGTCCATTCCACAGTCACAGCACACGTGAGCTCTAACGTTTCTCTTGAATTAATGCCCAGTTTGGGACTTTGTATATATATATATATATATATATATATATATATATATATATATGGAGAGAGTTTACTGCACTGAAAGTAAAGGGGGCTGAATAATTTTGCACGCCCAATTTTTCAGTTTTTTATTTGTTAAAAAAGTTTGAAATATCCAATAAATTTCGTTCCACTTCATGATTGTGTCCCACTTGTTGTTGATTCTTCACAAATAATTACAGTTTCATATCTTTATGTTTGAAGCCTGAAATGTGGCAAAAGGTCGCAAAGTTCAACACTGTAAAATATGTGCACAAGTTACATATATTTTTAGGTACCAAAAAAAATGTATTAAATATTCAGATGCAACTGTTGGTAAGCTATGTTTTTTAATAAAGTGGCCACCTAAAGTGCCCTTCCAAAATATCTACTATAATCCTAACCCTTATATACAGTATATCATATAAGGTTTTTGAGCAAGTTATAAATGTAGAGAAGTCCTGACCTTTGTGAACTTTCATGTGTGTTTTCAGGTTTCCGCTCTGAGTAAAACCTCTTCCACAAATAAAACACTTGTATGGCCTTTTGCCCGAGTGAATGACCAAGTGTCTCCTCAGAGCGCTGCTGTTGGAGAACATTCTGCCACAGGTCAGACAATCGTAGCTCTTGGCCCTGCCTCTTGGCCCCTGGTTCTCAACATACTTCTGTGAGAGGATTTCTGAGGATTCCTCAGGTGATAGCAAGTCATCATCATTCTCCACTTCTGTTTCAGCTAATGAGAAAAAAACATGTAATTAATAATTACACTCAATTACAATCTTTTATTGTGTGTGTGAATAAAGATGCATAAAGTAAAATGTATAGTTGAACAAAATGTGTTCTATAGTGTATTAAAGACTCTTTTACATTTGTCTGTCTTGGAATAATAATAAAAAATAGGCGGTAACAGAGTAGGGGGCACATTTTATTATGAATTCATGCTGGACTCATGCATTGGTACATGCCTTAAACTTTAATGAAACACTAAAAATGATTATGTTTCATCCTTACCCTAACTGAAAACCCCTAACCTTAACCGTATGCATGTACTCATGCATGAGTCATGCATATAGTCATGATAATATGTGCCCCCTACTCTAAAGTGTTACCAAATAGGCATTTAAAGCTTCACAGTTGCATGGATGTATTATAAGAACTGCCTGTATCACCTATTCTGTCTTTCAGTTGTGAAATAATGTTTTATTCCCTGTTCAGTCACAAGAGGTCAGCATTGTCATTCGGTCATTGGTTATTTGAATGTGCTTACCAATGCCATCTAGCAGCTGGTCAAGCAGCAGTTAAATTAGTAGACAGACCAGTTCTGAAACGCAGTCATGGAGAACACAAAATGAATGGCTGTATGTTGTCGATGAGTCTTGACAAGACATAGTCTGTAAGTTTATGAAAACTGTTTTGTTGTTTACAGGGTTTCCGCGGGGTCATAAAAAGTCATAAAAAGTCATAAATTTAACAATAAGAATTTAAGGCCATAAAAAGTCATAAAAACGTCCGGTTTTTCCATACAAAGTCATAAAAAACATTTAGTCACGTCTTAAATTGATATGCTTGTCCATTAATTTGTTCTTCCATCAAAATGCGCTCGCGGCGGCAATGGCATTAATTTGTTTTGCCTGTTGTAGTTCTGTGTGAGGAATCTGGGTGGTATCACACTGGTATCACAGCGCTCTAGAACTACAAGGTCCATGCGGCAGCATACAGACTTGTCAGAAGGACTTCCCAGAAACCCGGGCGAACTCCGAATATCATACTCCGAATATATCATACTGTCACTGCTTAGTTTAATTGATCACAATGGGTAAATGTACGTTTAATGATCTGTGGCTCGAAGACGGTGCGTTTAGTAGCTGGCTTAAGCCCGTCGCAAATAATCGGTATCAAGCCTACTGTACTCTGTGTAAGAAGACATTGGAGATGTCTAGTTTAGGCATAAAAGCCTTGAAGTCGCATGCAAAGTCGGAAAAGCCTGCAGCGAGTGCGTGCGATCCGTCAGTTTTGTTCGGCTCCGTCACAAAGCGTTACCGCTCCAAGTACAGCGCGGGATTCCGTTTCTGTCGCATCCAGTGCCACACACAGTGGTTTCGGATCAACCTCCACACTGAAAGCGGAGGTCCTGTGGGTGTTAAATACTGTGACTAAACACCAGTCGTACAATGGGAACGAGGATATTGCCGAACTTTTCCGAACAATGTTCCCAGACTCTGACATAGTCAAAACATTTATGTGCGGGAAAGATAAGACCTCATACATCACCCGGTTTGGCTTGGCAGATTATATAAAAAAAAGACCTCATCTCCAAGGTCTCGGGGCCTTATGTTCTCATGTTTGATGAAAGCTTAAATCACACAAGCAAGAAGAAACAGCTGGTCATTTTTTTTTCACCATTAAGGGAGACAAATGTAGACAGACACTGACTGACTGACTTGATATTTTGGAAAGTAATGCAATAGAATAATTGTTAATTTACAATGTTACTTTACAATGTTACAATTGTTAAGTGTTTCTGTGTTCTTGATACTCAAGAAAAAGAAGGCGAAGGCCAGTTTCTTAATCTTAAGTAAGAAATAATAGAATTACTCTTTACATAATAAAACTTGTTACTTTCAATGAAAGTCAATAATAAAGACTTTTGAAAGGAATTTTAATGACTGAAGTTATTTATCGTAGTTTGTGTAGGTCATAAATTCAAATCATAATGGTCATAAAAAGGTCATAAAAAGTCTTAAATTTGACTGATTAAACCCTGCAGAAACCCTGCTGTTTAGTACTTAAATGCATTTGTGGTATAAGTACAAATAATACTTGTAACATCAAGCTAAAACTGCTAGCTTCTGCTACCATGTCAATGCTAACTATTAAGATGGAGTTTCGCACACGTGTTGAACATGCGTGAGTAGAATTGCTACCTTGTGTATTTATGTATTATGTGTATACAACTCATACTGTCTTTATTTGTATGTTTACAGTTTTACAAAGTTAAATGGTCTTCAGTAAAGACAAAAAAGAAGAAATCAGAGTCTTGTCATTGCTGGAGCCATTAGGTGTTTAGCTCGCTGCATAGGTTAAGTACAGACACTTATCCGAGGGCAGAAGATCACCTAATCCACCAGTGGTCACTTGGAAAAAATGTAAAGAAATGACTTTCACATACTGCAATGGTAAAATATTCTGGCACATAGCTGACAGTGCTCCTAAACCTCTGAAATGGCCTGTTTTCATATCTTGAAAACTTTCTAATGTAAAAATTTTCTTAATAGATAAAACATTATTATCATTTATTATGATGTCACTGCTTTGTTCTGCCTTCGAGCCTGCTGGTCAGTACAGATTATGTAGAATTGATGATGGGTAAAACATAGGACCACATATGAGAGGGCAGTAGTTCATCTGTTCTAGTGACCTCTTTTGCCTTTCTGGTACAAATGGCCCTTCTGGGTTAAAAGAAAGCTATTTTAAGACTATCTTCTATAAACTTTAATTCCAATGTAATGCACTGGTGTATTTTTGGCTCAGTAAGTGAATGGTTGTCAATTACCTGTAGATGTGCTGCTGTCGTCCTGTTCAGGAGTCTGTTCATCAGTGAGTCTGTCTTCTGGTCCACAGCTGCTCACGGCTCCTTCCTTTGACACAGAAGTAGGTGCTTGGTATAGGCTAAGCCCCATGTCTATTGGCTGTACTAAAGTGAAGGTCTCATAAGGCCAGAGAGAACGAGCTGCGATGGTTTTACCCAAGTGAGGAGACAATAACAAAGAGATCCCACAATTGTTTTGTTTTACACTTTGTGAGTTAATAGAGACCCCAAACACACTGTAGGAGCAGAAAAGATGTTTAAGTGTTTTTTTGCATTGAATGTTCCCTTTAACATTATCTCTACAACAATTATCTGAATGCCTCTGCCATCTGAAAGTAAGTGTTCTTTTTGGAGGCCTGAGCTCCTGTACCCATGTAACTCCAAATGATTGAGGTGGTCAGTTTTAGAAACTACACTGAATCATTGTCAGAACCTGTTTATATATTGAGTCATAAGTCTCAGTGTGCAATAGATTGTGTTTATTTTTGTATTGTGTACCACTTGCCTTTTTATTTTGATGCTGTAACTGAATTTTTGTCTTTCAAGATAAAAAAACTGTTTTTAAACTAACTGTTTTTGCTGGAGTTGTGGTACATAAATTTAACCTAAATAAATTCAGTTGGACATTTACAGCTTATTTTATTCTATCTGTCACAATGACCCTGTGGCACTACACAACAGTTCATAGTAATGATCAAATAAAATGGTCTGCAGCACTTTATCCCTTAATCTTTATTAATATTACTTAATAAAACCACACTGTTATTCAACCTTCACATGAATGTAACTTACATTTGGATGTGGTGCTGGCATGTCTCTGACAGATGAAGGGCAGTCGTTGCCCAGATCCTTTTCTACAGAGTCCATTATACGATTAGTTAGAGGTGCCTCTAGGTGTTCCTGCTTCTTTTGAGCCTCACATGACCTGTCACAATACAATTATCCTATGAAATTTTAAAAGATTGTTTAATTTAACGCATAGACACTACTTACTGCACAGGTGCAGAAAGCTTGTCACCTTCGTATTGTTTGGACTCTTCAGTTGTTTCTTCTGACACATCTTGATTGTCGGGATCAGATGCCTCATCTTCTGATTCAATACTGAAAAGAAGAGAGAATGTTATTTTCAGATATTAAACTACTACAACCCAATAAAATATCTGCAAACCTCTTTTGGGGGTAATACAAAATAAAACCTATAATTACTACACCTTTCACTGAGTTGTCCATCAGGTGGATCCACAGAGTTGTTGTTGTGCCACTCTTCATCACTTTCACCAGAAATGTCATCTCTGCACAAAATAAAATAATCACTGAATCTTTCTTTTATCAGGACATAAAAGCACTACAGAAAAAAAAGTTTTAAGTATGGCATTAGTGGTTACTTTAGCTTTCTCTGAGCTAACTCCAGTGCCTAATTAAAATGATAAATACATTCCTCTTCACTTCCTGCTCTCGGACCTGGCTCCTCCTCCCTCTGCTCCTCCTGCTCTATGCTTCCAGTGTATGCTTCTCTGTCTCGTCTCGTCATACTCATTTTTTCTCTTATTTCTGCCACTGCTGGCTGGACTCCTAAGAACTGAAATGGATCTGATTACCTGGTCTCTGAGCGAAATTGACACAATTTTTTCACCGGGAGAACCCATTTGCCCTGGCGGGACCTTTGCGGCAGGCTACTCACAGGACGCCTGGAAGAACTGGCAAGTTCTGTGTTTTGAAGTTCTGTCCGTTGAGAACGTTGAGGATGTATATCTTTTTTAGATTTATGATAGTGGGATTCCTGCTCATTGGTCTGGGGAATGCCTTAAACTATCGGAAAATTATTAAGACAGCTGCTTTAAAACCTACCCAGCCGCTGTCTGATGAAATTAAAAGTGCTTCTGTAACGTGGGTGACTGACTGAAGGGATTAGAACAAAGTGATGCACAGTTTGAGGAGCTGACCCGCGACCTCTCAACACCAAGAGTCAGACCTGTGGGCTGCTGCGCGGCTTAACGGATATGAAGGGGTTACAACAATGGGGCACACGAATCGAAGAGCTGATTCGCAACATCTCGGCCCGAACTGAGGACATCCAGAGAAGAGTGGACAACACCGAGAAACAGACCGGTGAGCTGCTACAGAGTGTTACTGGTCTGACCATGAAACAGGAAACATCAAGGTTACTCCACAAAATGGACGCACGCACTTGACGCTGAGAACCAGAACTGATTGATTGTGATCCGGGATAAATTACCGAAGATCTAAATATATAAATTATAAATTTCTGTCTCCTTTACCTCTGCCCAAGTCCCCTCTCTCGATTAGAAGCCTAGTAGTGATGGGAAGTTGGGAAGGCAGTAGCTCATAAATTATCAAGATATATAAGGTTATAAATTCTGGTCTCGCTCTGCCCAAGTCCTCTCGACAGAAGCCTGTTCTGACGCTGAGAACTGGTGAACTGTTGAAGGCAGTAGCCTCAGTGGGTAGAGCGGCCCTGGGCAATCGAAGGTAGTAGGATATTCCCACCTTGCCTCCACAGTTCATAAATTGTCGATCTTAGACACTGGTACTTCGCTTCCAAGTGTAACACTGGTCTGAATGTAAAGTCGCTCACATAAAGCTACCGCTAAATGAATAAATGTAAATGTAAGTTCGGATCATTTTACTGACTCAGTTCTTTAAGTCTCGTTCAGCAAAATGAACAAATCTTTTTTCAAGTCATTTCGTTCATTTCGTTCATTTCAGCAGAATCTAATTAAAATGTTACATATTACATTTTTTAATACATTTAGTACTTTTGGAATAAAAACTATAATAACTGTAAACTAATGCAGCCATGGCCAAACTTTAAAAAATAAATTATAAATTCATTGCAGCTTACTTCAGGCAGAGAGTTCAACTCACCTCTTAATCCAAATAGTTTTTTTCCTTTGTCACTTCATATTTAGTAGCATTAATTCCTGGCTAACATGTCTGGTCTGGGCCGTGACAGCCTTATGTAGCTGTAGCTAATACATCCGTCCGTCCGGAAACAGAAAGGACTCATTCATCTCCCGAGTCGTTTGTTCGTTTGTTCGTTCACCAAGACCCAGCCCCATAGAGAAAGAGTATGCAGTTACCGGAAACAGAAAGGAACTGTTCATCTCCCGAGTCGTTCATTCAAGTCCCCGTAGGCTGAACGCAGAAACAGAAGGACTCGTTCATTTCATGAGTCAGTCTTTGGGTCTGAGTCTCGTTCATTTGTCACGCATTGGATACAGAAACAAGTTAATACATACATATATTTCACATAACTGTATAAACAAACGCAATTCTTTTATTTATTTTTTTACTTTTACAGTTATGTGATGCGTTTCTGGCCTCAAATTGTATCTTTATATTTTTCTTATCCGGTGGAAATCACTGATAAAGCAAAGATTAGGACTTTACAGTGGATTCTAAACTTAGGTAATAATTTTATAGTTTATAATAGTTTAAATAATAATAAAAAAACAAAGTGGCACTAACATTTAACACTAAAAATAGACTGACAGAAACAAATGGAACTTTTTTAATTTTCAGATAATGTTTATTGCAGATATATTTTGATAATTTTATAATAATTCCTAAACATAATAAAATACAGTCAATAATATGAGTGTAATGATGTTGCGAGAGACTGAAGCGGTCACGTGACAAAAGAACGAAACTCAGACCCGAAGACTGACTCATGAAATGAACGAGTCCTTCTGTTTCTGCGTTCAGCCTACGGGGACTTGAATGAACGACTCGGGAGATGAACAGTTCCTTTCTGTTTCCGGTAACTGCAGACTCTTTCTCTATGGGGCTGGGACTTGGTGAACGAACGAACGAACGACTCGGGAGATGAATGACTCCTTTCTGTTTCCTGTATGAGATGTGGTGCAATGCGCATGCGCGGGTCTACACAAAAATGAACGACTCGCTCTCTGAGATGACTAGTTGTTCCTGAGTCATATTAAAGACTCGTTCAAAAAGAACGAATCGTTCATGAACGACTCATCACTAAAGCCTAGCCTGCAGCTGGGTCTTATCTTATCCTCTTGAGACTTCCCGTACTCCCATCAAGGACAAGGTCACTGAGCTTACTCTAACAGCAGCCTAAACCCCGCCTCACAGAGGCCTTGGCTTACCATCCTAACATCAGCCTTTCTAACTGTCTGCCATTTGAAACCTGTCTGACCCTGTACCCCACGTAAAAAGCCACTGAAAAATCCCATCACGTGACCACGTGTGCTGTTATCCTGCTGTTGTCTGATGTCTGTATGTTGTAACAGCTACTGTAGTTATAACTACTTGTTTGTTATAACTACTTGTTTGTTATGTCTGTACAATTACTCTATTTCATTTTCGTTAAGATTATTGCGGCTAAATGAAATAACTTCGGGCTGCATGGTGTGGGTTGTAATCTTGTTTGTCCATTTATGTATACATGTCTATGATCCACATGAAATAAATCTCCCCTTGGGGATCAATAAAGTTCTTCTAATCTAATCTAAAGACTGCTCAAAATTGGTCATCCATGTCATTGTGTCAATACCTTAGATCCACTTGCTGACTTGTGTCATCCAAAACCTCTTCAATTTCAGCTACTGATGAGTCATCATCCCTGCACATTCAGATAATCACATTATGATATAATAATGATTCTCTCAGTTACAGCCACATCAGGAGACAGTTCTTACACTGAAATACAGAGATGGGAATGTTTGGGGTGATATACTGTGTGCAAATGATATATATATATATATATATATATATATATAAAGTGTATATATATATATATATATATATATATATATATATATAAAGTGTATATATATATAAGTGTATATATATATATATATATATATATATATATATATATACATATATACATACATATATATATATATATATTTATATGTGTATATATTAGCGCTGGGCAACGATTAATGCATTTAATCGCGATTAATCGCACAATGATCTGCGATTAATCGCGATTAATCGCATTATACACAAAATTAAATAATGAATTAAAAATTAGTGTACTGCATACTTTTATTTTAAAAGAACACTTTTTACAGCAGTTAAAGGTTAGTGGCAGTTAAAATATTTCTTGTAAATCTCAACTTAAACATTAATGCTCTTGGCCTACAAGACCACCTCTGGTTCTGCACCCTCATATCTCCACTCACTAATACAGACCTGCGTTCCTACCAGATCCCTGCGCTCTGCAAATGAACAACGTCTGGTGGTACCGTCCCAAAAAGGTAAAAAATCACTCTCACGTACCTTCTCTGGCTCTGTTCCACATTGGTGGAATGATCTACCTGCTGCTACAAGATCAGCAGATTCTGTAGCCATCTTTAAAAAACACCTGAAAACACATCTCTTCCGTCAACACCTGACTGACAAACAGTGAGTTCTACTTCCTTTCTATCGATTCCTTTCTTTAAAAAAAAAAAAATTCTCTTATCCTTAGCATTGTATACTGCGCTGGGTTTAAACTGACTAGTTTTTTGTGCACTTAGGCTTTTTGTACCTTGTGTTGTTAAAATTGCTTCCATTGTTATCCTCACTTGTAAGTCGCTTTGGATAAAAGCGTCTGCTAAATGACTAAATGTAAATGTAAATGTAATGTAATCAAATTAAATATTAAATCCAAAAATATTTGCCACTGCCAGGGCATTAATATTTTGTTTAGTTCGTTATAGAAAAACAAGTTATGTCCAGAGCCTCAATCATAACAATATAACAATATAAACAATATAAATGTCTCTCTTGTGTTTTCATTACATGTGAATGTGAATACAGTTCTCACTAGGGATGCTCATTTTGATTAATTTTCCCGACCGACAACCGCCGCTCCTTAATCAATTATTAACCGTTAACTGATAAGATTATAATATTGAATTGGCATTAACGGCTTAGTGTACAACGTCCTGGTCACCCCAACAATATATATACCAAATTAAAGCTTAAAGTCTCATCTTTCAGACGATATAAACCATTTTAACACGTTACAACCACACCGCCGACACCATCAGCTGTGACATTTTTTGTCATTTCTATTGATAATAAAAGCCATAAGTCCTTTCGAGACCGCGAATAAAGCTACTAAAATGCTAACAGGAAGTGTTAGCCTTCGACCGGGCGGAACCTGCATATGCACCAATGGCCGCACAGACATCTTCAGGCACGTGTCACGTGTGTGGTTGAGCGTGCCGACGCGCTCCGTGAGTTAATAAAAATAAGCTATATAGTAGGCTAATTTATTTTTAAACCATGCAGCAAACAAACAAAAAAAATAACCTTAAAAAAAAAACGTTTTAAACCGTTAACTGATAATATTAATCGGTCAAAATATTTACTTTAGGTTAACGGTTAAACGGTCAATATGAGCATCTCTAGTTCCCACGCGTTTCACACACCCTCTCCGGCCATGTTGAGTTGAGTTGTGCACGTTTCACTCAAGCCTCTCCCATGGTACCTCTTAAATGGTTGTCGTGTAAGGGCGCCGCCATACGGTGATTTTACAGCAAAATACAGCGATATACCTCCGTCCACCAGAGGGCAGGCTCCAAAAGCGGAAATATAAGGAGAAACCCAATGGTGACTTTACAAGAGTAAAACTCATGTTTACAGCCTGGTACAAAAGATGGCTCCGGTCTCTATAGCTAAGTTTTTACTACGTGACAACTCTGGGGGGGGTGAATTTTTGAAAATTACGTTGGTTTATGCTATCTAAAAACTATTGTTTTACTATGGAGTAAAAGCCGAAAAGCCCGGATGTAACGGCCATTTTATTGCCCATTTGTAATGACAATATTGGTGAATAGGGGACCAATGGGCGGATATCATCCATAATTATACAATCTATGGTTTCACTTGTAAAACTCAAGGGTGTATGGGTAATGTAGTCTCTGCTGTCGGTGGGACAAATTAGGATGTGAGCATTGTTAATGGCGCTCTGGAAAGCCGCAGCTCAGACAAAGGATTAAAACCTCTATTAAAACAGATGTCCAGATGATCGATCGGTAAAAGCACGTTCTGGGCGCACGGAGAAGTGGCGGTACTGAATTCTAGTATGTGAGCGGTGCGGAGGAAGGGGAGTGGGAGCGGAGCTAGGAGCGGAGTTGTGTGATTTTGCCAGGTGCGAGGAGCGGATTTTTAAAATGTTGGAGCGTTGTGATTTTCTCCCGCTCCGAAACGCTCCACTATCGCTCAATTACCAATCACGAGCCAGGAGTCCCTGCATCTTCTGATCAGACACTGGTGTTATTAAAAAAAAAAAAAAAAAAAGAACCTGGAGCGAGGAGCGGAAAATTGTACACCCAGAGCGGAGCTTGAGCGGAGTAATTATGAAATATTTTGAGCGTGGAGCGCAAATTCTTCCCGCTCAGCTCCGCTCACATACTCCAGCCCACTTAAAGCACTGGATGAGGGCGGCTCATACGTGCAGTCATTCGTTGCGATCCTAAGAATGTTCTTCAGACTGACATCTTTCACCATACTAATCGGCCAATTTTAACGCGCAATAAAATAATTGTCGGCGTTAATTCATTAATGCGTTAACGCAAAAATAACGCGTTAACTTGTCCAGCTCTAATATATATATATATATATATATATATATATATATATATATATATATATATATATATATATATATATATATATATACACACATATATATATATATATATACTGCAGAACCCGACACACCAACCTGTGCACTGCCTGGATTGATTACAAGAAAGCATATGACTCAATGCCACACACATGGATCACTGAATGCTTGGAGATGTACAACATCAACAGGACTCTAAGAGACTTCATTGCAAACTCAATGAGGCTGTGGAAAACCACCCTTGAGGCCAATGGCAAGCCACTTGCACAAGTATCCATCAAATGTGGCATATACCAAGGAGATGCTCTATCCCCACTGCTGTTCTGCATAGGCCTAAACCCCCTCAGCCAAATAATCGACAAGACTGGCTATGGATACCGACTCAGGAATAGGGCCACCATCAGTCACATCCTCTACATGGATGACATCAAGCTATACGCTAAGAGTGAGCGGGACATCGACTCACTGATCCACACCACCACGATCTACAGCTCTGACATTGGGATGTCATTCGGGCTTGAGAAGTGTAGTCGAATGGTGACGAAGAGAGGGAAGGTAGTCCACACAGAAGGGGTCTCACTCCCAGAAGGAACAATAGCAGACATTGAGGATGGTTACAAGTACCTTGGAATACCACAGGCAAATGGCAACCTCGAAGAGGTAACAAGGAAAACAGCAACTGCCAAATACCTCCAACGAGTAAGGCAAGTCCTAAGAAGTCAGCTCAATGGCAAGAACAAGGCACGGGCAATAAACAGCTACGCCCTGCCAGTGATCAGATACCCTGCGGGAATAATAAGGTGGCAAAGGAAGAGATACAGATCACAGACGTTAAGACACGAAAGCTCCTCACCATGCATGGAGGGTTCCACCCCAAATCCAGCACCCTGAGACTGTACGCTAGCCGTAAAGAAGGCGGCCGTGGACTAGTGAGTGTGAGAGCCACTATCCAGGATGAAGCATCCAAGATCCACAAGTACATCAAAGATAAGGCCCCAACAGCTCAGTGAATGTCTCAGGCAATGGGGAACAGAGGAAGAGGAGCTGGAGGAGGGACCATCATGGGAGGACAAACCCCTACATGGGATGTACCACCGGAACATAACTGAAGTGGCTGATATCAAGAAATCCTACCAATGGCTAGAACGGGCCGGACTGAAGGACAGCACAGAGGCACTCATCATGGCTGCACAGGAGCAGGCCTTGAGCACCAGAGCAATAGAGGCCCAAATCTACCACACCAGACCAGACCCAAGGTGTAGGCTGTGCAAACAGGCCCCTGAGACAATCCAACACTTAACTGCAGGGTGTAAGATGCTGGCAGGGAAAGCATACAGGAGCGCCATAACCAAGTGGCTGGCATAGTGTACAGGAACATCTGGGAGTATGGACTGGAAACCCGAGGTCAAAGTGGGAAACACCCCAAAGGTGGTAGAGAATGACCGAGCCAAGATCCTGTGGGACTTCCAGATTCAGACTGACAGAATGGTAATGGCAAACCAACCAGACATTGTGGTGGTGGACAAACAGCAGAGGAAGGCCGTTGTGGTTGACGTTGCAATACCAAGTGATTGCAACATCAGGAAAAAGGAACATGAGAAACTAGAGAAATACCAAGGCCTCAGAGAAGAGCTGGAAAAGGCTTGGAAGGTGAAGGCGACAGTGGTGCCTGTGGTCATCGGAGCACTCGGGCAGTAACCCCAAACTGGAAGAGTGGCTACAGCAGATCCCTGGAAGAACACCAGACATCTCGGTCCAGAAAAGTGCAGTACTAGGAACAGCAAAGATACTGCAGAACCCTCAAGCTCCCAGGCCTCTGGTAGAGGACCCGAGCTCGAAGGATGAGAGACCACCATGGAGGGTGAAGGACAAAGTTTTTATATATATATATATATATATATATATATATATATATATATATATATATATATATATATATATATAATATATATATATATATATATATAATATATATATATATATATATATATATATATATATATATATATATATATATATATATATATATATATATATATATATATATATATATATATATATATATATATAAAAACAAAAAGGTTGCACATGGCAGAGTGGTTAGCACTCCTGCCTCACAGCAAGAAGGTCGTGAGTTCAAAACCCGGCCTACTCTTGTCTTTCTGTGAGGAGTCTGCATGTCCTCCACGTGTTACTGTGGGTTCTCTACGGCAGCGGTTCCCAAACTTTTTTTCCTGCGCACCCCCTTCTATGTCCCAACCGGGTTGGCGCACCCCCAATCCCCACTAGCGCTACAAAGCTTTGTTTTATGTTTAATCATGCGCAAATAACCAGAACACGCATGACAATAACAACATCAACAAAGTTTCAATATAATGCAACAAAGCTACGCACGAGCTTCCACTTTAAGAGGACTAATGACAGACACAGGCTCAGTAACAAAAAGCACGTTTATTTCCAGCCGCATAAAGAAACATTGCAGCAAAGACCTATTAAATGACCGTGGAGCTAGCATCATTATCATCATAACACAACAGTTATGTAAATTAGAACGACAGTACATTTTATTAAATTGCAATGACGTTACAAACGATCCACAACATTAAAGACAATAAGCTCCGAAATAGATAAAATAAATAAAAACGAGGATCAATCTGAAACTTTTCAAGTGCGAAAATAAAATTAGCCTACACACGAACCACAACATAATTAAGTAACAAAGAGTATAGGCTCAAACATAAAATAAATTTAAAGAGGATAAAAGAGGATCCATCTGTTACTTTTCAAGTCCGGCGCAAAAGTCGCTCAGCCTGCAGCGAGAGAGAGGGGGGTGGGGGAGAGACGGGGAGGAGAATGTGTTAGTATTCCCAGTAAGCCTATATGTGTAGCAATAATATCAAATACTTACCCATATTAATGCGAAGGGTGGGCTAGCATCTTGGCACAAAGCTCTTCGAGGTTTGGTGCAATGGAAGACAGTTTAAGCCTCAATTCCTTCTCAACAACATCCAGTCTTTCCGATGTTTAGTTTTAACTGCGGCCATAGCAGAGAAACCAGCCTCGCAGAGATAAGTTGTGGCGAAGGGCATCAAAACTCTCAAGGCTCGCTTTGCCAAGACTGTGTATGATGTCAGTGACTCGGTCCAAAAATCCACAAGTGGCTTTCGTTTGAACTGTAATTGCAGTGCTCCATCAGATGACAGCTCTATCAGCTGCTCCTGCTCGTGAAATGACAGCTGCGGGACGGGCAGGGAAACTTCTTCTACGCCGTAGAAGAAGACAGCAGCTGTCATCTTCTTCAAATCAAAAACTAATAAATTATAGTTTTTATTTAAAATAAAAGCGATTACAAAGGAAATGTTTAATGTTCAAGTTTTTTTTATTGTATGGCCATTACATTTTTTCTCTCGCGCACCCCCTGGTGGCAGCTTGCGCACCCCTAGGAATCCCTGCTCTACGGGTACTCCAGCTTCCTCCCACCGTCCAAACACATGCATGTACAGGTTAATTGACAACTCTAAAGTGTCCCTAGTGAATGAATGTGAGAGTGAATGGTTGTCTGTCATTGTCTGTCTCTAAGTGTTAGCCCTGTGACTAACTGGCCACTGTCCAGGGTGTACCCCGCCTCAACAGGCCCAAAGCTGCTGGGATAGGCTCCAGTCACCCGCGACCCCTAACGGGACTAAGCGGTAGAAAATGAATGAATGAATGAAGGATATATATATATATATATATATATATATATATATATATATATATATATATATATATAGCTGGTTTCATATGTGTCAGTTTTATAGATAAAAAAAGGAGCGACACCTCTGCCTTACTCATTATATTATGTAAATCATAAAGGGCTATAGCCTACTATGATATCACTAACATACATGTAGAACATTATAGACATTATTACAACATTATTACATTGCCATAGTAGACATGACTCTTTCAGGGGCCCCAGTGCCTCTGCCCTGGCTGCACTGCAGAGGTACAAAGTGGGGCCCTCGCCTTGACACTGACCCAGCAGCTCTACATAAGTCACTCACCGGTCAGGAAAAGACTCTGTGGGGGGCGTTGTCCGCTCGGTGCTCTCAAACCTGCCAAAAAACACAACTCACTCTCATCATGTCCAAGGGTCTGAAAAAATACTATTTAGCCAATAACACGTGTATTGTAGCCTGCATTAGAGTCCAGGCAGTGTCAGTGTCACACAGCGGACAGACGGACCACAGCGGTGTAAACACGGCTACAGCTGCGTTAGCATACTGCTACACCGAGCTAGCTTTGTGCAAACTCAGCTGACTGTCTATCCAAAAGCTGGTCATAACTGTGTTTATGACATACATATCCAAACCGACCTGTCCAAAAGAAGAAGTGCCAACATAGCGTCACTTCTCAGTCCCCTGCTCTCCCTCAGTTTTCGCCATCGTGGGAACGCCGCCCCAATGTTGACTCTCGTCTGAGTCCGTTCTCTTTCCAGCCTCTTTTTGGTGAGAGCCTTCTCCATAACCGTCTTTCTCTTCTTATCGGTCAGCGCTGGGAACAGAAGAGACCGCGGTCGAGTTTTTCCCTGCACCTTTTGCTCCATGTTTGCAGTGTTAGAGGAGTCTGTGGTGTTAATCCTCTCCCTGAGTGCAGGCGCGCGGAGTTGATTGGTCTGCTCTACTCTAACACCTATGGAAGCCCCAAAGGCACCACATGCTAGTTTACTGGAAAATACCTAATGCTAGACTAATAATTAGATGTTGTATGCATAATTTTAATTTAAGTGATTATGACTATATTGTGCAAATGTTATAAACTTGACTGCTTCATGATTAAAGATCTGGTTGTAATGTAGATTAGCACATTTGTTGGTCTAATAATAATAAACCCAGAGGTGGAAAGTAACTAATTACATTTACTCGCGTTACTGTAATTGAGTAGCTTTTTTGTGTACTTCTACTTTTTAAAGTAGTTTTTAAAATCTGTAATTTTACTTTTACTTAAGTATAATTTGTTTGAAGTATTGTACTTTGTTACATTTTAAATCATATCCGTAACTGAGTAAAAAAATAAATAAAAAAAAAATCAAATGGGGAAAAAAAAAAAAATCGCGCTCCGGAAACTACTCCACTGATTGATTGATGGGCGGGAGAACAAACGCGCTAAACTAACAGGAACGATGGAGACGTTGTAGAATAATGTTGTAGGTGTAGTAAAATTAATCTTTGCTGTTTCTGTATTAACAGAAATATCAAATATGCATTTTGAAATACTGGTCTATGTAAGACAACACCTTGACCAGATGGCAGAGGCAGCGGTGGAGCAAGATGAGTAACATTCATCAGATGAAGATTTCTTCTCCTCAATGAAGTCCAGGAGGTCACAAGGTACAGGGGATTTATATTATCTTGTCTTTTTTTGAACTACACTACCCCCACCCCAGCTGTTTAAAAAAAAATAACGCAGTAACTTTTACTCTGAGTAAATTTTTAATGAGCTACTTTATACTTTAACTTGAGTAGATTTTTAGACTGGTAACTTTACTTTTACTTAAGTAAAATTTCAGTGAAGTAACAGTACTTTTACTTGAGTACAAAATTGTATTACTCTTTCCACCTCTGAATAAACCTACCTGTAACAGACAGGTGCTCATGAGGCCCTCTGAGGAAACAAAAAATAAAACCAAACTGCCCATGTTTGTAAAATGGTGTATTATGTCAAAAACACAAAACAATATTGAGCATCATCCACATTTTGGTGTGCAGGATACAAAGGCACTCAGTGCAGAAGTGAGCTACTCAAGTGAACTTCACCTCTACTCTGCAGCAAGGATGTAAAGACACTGAGGGAAACTGACAGAAACATCCCAACATACTGTGGTTTTTTCAGCTCATTACTTGTGATTTATTTTAACATTATATGATTATGTTGCATTGTAATGAGATTCTCAGGAATTGTAGACAACAGCATCTGTGTTCAGACAACCTGAGTGAAGTTCATGTGCCCAGACAAAAGAGAAATAGAGGTGAACAAGTTTGTCATTAGAAATCAAAGAGCAGAGAATTATTAAAATAATGTCTGTTAAAACTGACCTCAAAAAGAAAACGTGTACAAAACTGATCAAAGTTAGACAGGAAACCAGTCCAAAGAGGGGATGACAAAATAAACTGGGCCGAGCGGGGAGTCAGACCCAGGCTGCTCTGGTAAGTGAGAGGAGGTCATGTACAACACTGATTTATAGGATCCTGTTTGACACAAAATATTAATTTATATTAATGTTGATTTATCTCATGTCAAAAGCCAATGTGAACAATTCATGTTGTGTGTTTATGTCAAAGTGAGTTTTCATTGTCTTATAATGAACACCGATGGTGTGTTTTTGACCAGAGTAAATCCTGCTGATAAATTTGAGATCAGTAAAAGAGCAGTGTCAATGGAGCTTAAAGTAAAACTATGCAACACTCCAGGAATAACCAGTAAAGGACAAAAAGAAACTAACAAATGTAGCAAAACTCACATGGGGTTGTTAACCTACAGTCAGGTCCATAAATATTGGGACACCGACACAATTCGAATCTTTTTGGCTCAACACAATGGATTTGAAATGAAACAAACAAGATGTGCTTTAACTGCAGACTTTTAGCTTTAATCTGAGGTATTTACATCCAGACCTGGTGAACGATGTAGGAATTACAACAGTTTGTATATGAGCCTCCCACTTTTTAAAGGGACCAAATGTAATGGGACAATTGGCTGCTCAGCTGTTCATTGGCCAGGTGTGTGTTATTCCCTCATTATCCCATTTACAAGGAGCAGATAAAAGGTTCAGAGTTCATTTCAAGTGTACTATTTGCATTTGGAAACTGTTGCTGTCAACTCTCAATATGAGATCCAAAGAGCTGTCACTATCAGTGAAGCAAGCCATCATTAGGCTGAAAAAACAAACCCATCAGAGTGAGAGCAAAAACTTTAGGTGTGTCCAAATCAACTGTTTGGAACATCCTTAAAAAGAAAGAACACACCGGTGAGCTCAGCAACACCAAAAGACCCACAAGACCACAGAAAACCACTGTGGTGGATGACCGAAGAATTCTTTCCCTGGTGAAGAAAACACCCTTCACAACAGTTGGCCAGATCAAGAACACTCTCCAGGAGGTAGGTGTATGAGTGTCAAAGTCAACACTCAAGAGAAGACTTGACCAGAGTGAATACAGAGAGTTCAACACAAGATGTAAACCATTGGTGATCCTCAAAAACAGGAAGGCCAGATTAGAGTTTGCCAAACAACATCTAAAAAATCCTTCACAGTTCTGGAACAACATCCTATGGACCGATGAGACCAAGATCAACTTGTACCAGAATGATAAAGTTTGATTTATGATTGTTAATCTGTCCCATTACTTTTGGTCCCTTAAAAAGTGGGAGGCACAAATAAAAACTGTTGTAATTCCTACATCGTTCACCAGGTCTGGAAGTAAATACCTCAAATTAAAGCCAAAAGTCTGCAGTTAAAGCACATCTTGTTTGTTTCATTTCAAATCCATTGTGGTGGTGTATAGAGCCAAAAAGATTAGAATTGTGTCGATGTCCCAATATTTATGGACCTGCCTGTAACTCAATATCCATATCCTAATAAATATCTAACCTACCCGGATGGTTATGTGTAACTGTGTCAATGGACCTGTTCCACATGTCCATCGGAGGTGCCACAGTTCCACAAGGCTACCATGGAAAACGTTTGCAAAGAGAAAGTTGGGCTGATATCCTGATCAATGATGAATCACAGTTTAATTTAATCAGAGCAATGCCATGTTGTTTACAATAACAGTAAAACGTATGCTACATCGTCAAACCCAAACACGTTTATACCTGCCAATGCTACCACATCATTGGTCCAAACTGACAGTGGTGCAAGAGCAAATGCTTTGCCGTACAAGATGGATTTTTGTGAGTTAATGAACTCACAAATCTCACAAGAATTGAGCTGCTGTGTAAGATAAATAAATATCATTCATTCATACATTTTCTACCGCTTAGTCCCATTAGGGATCACGGTTGACTGGAGCCTGTCTAGCTTTGGGCCTTAGGTACACCCTGGACAATGGCCAGTTAGTTGCATGGCATATTTATCATAGTTAAATTTAAATTGATGTGATGCCTTTTGGCTAAATATATGTTATGTCAAGAGATGGTAGCGTGCCCTGCAAATCACAGATACAAAGTGTAGTATCCATTAACCCGGGCACACATGCTCTTTAAAAAGAGGGCTTAGTCTCCTTACTTCATGCAAAGAAACCATCACATGATTTTCAGGGTCAACTATTACATAGTGTTGCGTTAAGTCTTTTAAAGCCAACTATTCAAGTTCATGTCACTCTTAATCAACAGACACCGCCCCATTGTAAGTCACAACCTGTAGCATATAAACTTATAAGACTGTGTAAAACCTTAAAACACAAAGGTTTAGTTGTCCAGTAGGGCCTGTTGTTTAGGTCGGCCCAGTTGTCTGGTGGGACCCATGCGCCGCCCCGCGTGAGTGCGCTGGTGCTGCCGCAGACCCTGGCGATAGATGAAGCTCTTCCCACACTCTCCACACTGGTAGGGCCTCTCTCCGGTGTGAAGTCTGCTGTGCACCTTCAGCTCCTCAGACCTGGAGTAGCCCTTCCCACAGACGCTGCAGATGAATGGCCGGTCGTTCATGTGCGTCTGATAGTGTGTGGTCAGGTACGACTTAACACGAAACCTCTTCCCACAGATGGAGCAGGCGAAAGGCCTTTCCCCCGAGTGCTGCGTCTCGTGAAGCTTGAGTGAGGAGGAAGTGTGGAAGCCTCGACCACACTGGGAGCACAGGTAGGGCGTTTCCCCCGTGTGGATCCTTTGATGGACCTGGATGTAGCTCTGGTTTATAAACTTCTTACCACAGTCAGGGCACGAGTAGGGCTTGTCTTTAACGTGACTCTTCATATGGTCCTCCAACTGGTATTTTTCTTTAAACTCGATGCCACAGCGGCGACAGAAAAGAAACTGTGGCTCCGTGCCTGCAGCTCTTTGGGAATGTGTTGTGATGTGGTGAGCTTGTAAGGCTGACTGGCTCTCGCAGTCTTTACCACACTCCAGACAGTGCAGGGAACTTATCCTGGACTCACCCGGTAAAGACCTCAGGTACTCGGAGAGTTCTGGTGTGAGGGGATTCAGATCATCATTATTATCATCATCATCATCATCATCATCATCATCCAGAAACCCTTTATGACCTTCAGAGGGAGAAAGGCAAAACAATTATTTATTCTTCTGATGCTGAATACAAAAGTGCTGTAGTGTTGTATTATACTTCACTGACTTTCAGTGTTATGTTTTTGCTTTTTGGGTGCGTGTAACATCCCCCTCCCTGCCATTTTAAGTTGAAATCTCGTGGGGCTTACTGCTAAACTGCTAAACCATCCAAATCTTGTTTAAGAAGATTTAGCACATATTTGGTGGTTAATACCCTAAATGCACCAAAATTATATCATGGTTTGTTGAAATAAATGCAGCTCATATTGAAAGCAGAAGGTTTATAGCAGGTATTTCCTGCTATAAATGAAACGCTCCAGTGCATTCAGTGAATGCTCTATCCTTAGTTTATAATATTATCATAAACCAGACGTGTACAAAGGGAAGGCGATTTCATTTGTTCTTATCTCACCTAGGTGGACTTTGTAGTGTGTTTTGAGGTTTCCTTTCTGGTTGAAGCCCCTTCCGCAGATGGAGCAGCAGTACGGCCTCTCTCCGGTGTGGATCAGCTGATGCCGCTCCAGTTTGTAGGCATGAGGGAACCTTCGGCCGCACACTGGGCACTGGTACTCAATCTTCTCTTTTGGCTTTTTCAGGAGCTCAGGAGGGATCTCCGACAATAAAGTCATCTTCCTGCCAGGACGTTTCTTCTCTGTGCAGGCAAAATGAGAGTTCAAATGACACTTTGCACAGTGCATCAGGGAACACTCACTACCTACAAACAGTTACACTCAAAGGATAAAAAGATCAAATTAGGAGATGAATATAAATACTTAGATGTCATTTTAGAACCAACATTTGGATTTAAAAAGCATGTCAAAAAATGTCTAATACTTTGAAATACAATATTTCATATTATACATATTTTTTAGACATATTCGACAAATGCTCACTTATGATGCAGCAAAACTATATCTGGATGCAATGATTGTTTCTCATTTTAACTATTGCATTTACTGTTGGTCTAAAACAAGTCTAAAACAAGAGAACCATTAAGACATCATCATTGTCAAATTTTTAGTCGGTTAAAAATGCTCAGTTTTGAGAATCTAATTGTGTACTCAAATGTACGATTAATTTTTAAGATCCGTAAAAACAGTGCACCTCCACCACTGAAGCCATCTGTTCAGCTGTGCTCAGAACAGAACCAGGACAACCAGGTCCACGAGTCCAAATGACTGCAGATTACCCAAAAGAAGCTCTGCCTTTGCACAGACAGCCTTCTCGTTCAAGGGGTTAATGTTTTATCTGCCCAGGAACTGCAGAGCAAAGCATCTTTTCTTTTGTTAGATTAACATGTTTGTACATGGTCCCTGTCAAATAAATAAATAAACTAAACCTCTCCAAGCCAACCAATGAGACTCTGTCAACTGCAAATGACACAAAAGGTAACTCATTATAAATACCATACTCTTTTTTTTATCCTCATACTTATTTTGCTTTAGGTGAAGGGCTGTACTAATTACTTCGGATTTCAGGGAGCTACCACCCTAACCCTTGTTAATTGTGTCAGCTTTTTAATTATATTATAATTAATTAATGGTATTATCTGAAGGAATAAAAAATGAATTTAAGAATGAATAAATGTTACCCAAGCAACTTTCTTCGGGTGAATTGAAAACAGTGTCTCATTTATTATTATTATTTCAGACGATGAACTGCATTTACCAGAAGCAGCTGTGGATTTCACTGGTCGTTGTTTCATAGGTTTTCTTTTTCTGGAAGTTGGCTCTTCTACTGCAACACAGAAGTCTGGGTTTATACCGAAGAAATGTGTAAAAGAAAACAGGAGGACCACATCCTACCACATGCTGCATTCAAGTGTTGTCAAAAACAATAACATAACAAAAACGGTAAACTCACTTTCAGGTTCTACCTTCAGCTGTTTCCGGGGACGCAGAGTACGACCTAAAGTCTCAAGAGCTGTTCTTTTAACTTAAAAAAAAAAAAGCTCAATTTTAATATACTGTATATACAGTGAAAAAAGGAAATGTTCCACTCACACAGACTGTCTGGGGTGTTTGAAGACACCATTGTTGTTTCTGAAGTCTTGTCAGGTCTTTTCTTATTTCCTACATGATGTAATACACAAATATGAATTTAAATCTATCTTACAACCAGATCCACATTTCTTTTAGTATTTTATAATCACCATGACCAGACGATGTAGCAGTAGCCTTCCTTACAGCTTTACCCCCCCTTTCCTTTTCCTCCTCCACAGAGTCTCCTTCACTGATGTTGCTTCTGTCCCTGTGGCACACAGGCTCCAGCAGGACTCTGTCCTGAGGAAGACCACACAGAAAGCATCTCACATCTACATCTGCAGGGCAGTGTAGATGTATAAACTGAGGTCACAAGAATTTTACTGCCTTGTTTAAACTAAGGTTCTGAAATGTTCCTTAATAATCAACCTTAAACTGTCTAACATGTAATATATTTCAAAGGTATATTGATAATGAAATGTTTATTTACCTTGTTTGGATGTGGCCCTTCTTTATGGATGTCAGTCCAAACAGAACCTATGTAAGAATGTTTCCATATTTTTAAATAATCTTCAATGCGTTTTTCAGATATTTTATACGAGACAAAATGAAGACATACAATTACATAAGAGCATAAGCACCACTTACTTCTGCCCCCTTCCCCAGCAGCACCCTGTTGTCCCCCCTCAGGCTCATCCGGGTCAGCTCTCTCACTCACAGAAGGGTCCTGGGAGCGTTCTGATGCTCCACTGTGTCCAGCTGATGAACCAGGTCCGTCTTCAGGAGAGCTCTACAACAAACAGTGAGAAAGAGTTTGTGTTCACTGCCTGACCAGAGTGTGGACATGAAGTCCCTGACAATGGTAAAACTAGACATGTTGTACTGGCTTGTACATAGGAAATAATAGTACATAGACATATTAGGCCAAAAAAAATAGCAGAAAGGTCTTAAAAAGGAATAGAGGGTTGGAGAAGGGCAGAAAGGGTTTAAAAGAGGGATTAAAGAGCCTAAAAAGGCAGTAAGGGCTGGAAAATACAGAAGATAGAAAATCAAATCAAATAGATATCAAACATGAAGATATTTGTTTGGACCCGGGACAAAGAGCTTCAATTAGAAATGACACTGGAATAAACAGTCACTGTAGAAGGTGGACTAATCCAGTCCACCAATTCAGTTCCTGGTCTAAGTGTGGTCCTAGTCTTGTCCTGGACTTGGTCTTGTCCTGGTTTTGGGTCAGTCCTGGTCTTGGACAGAACCTGGGGTAGATGTGGTCTGGTCTTGGTCTGGGTCTAGGTTCTGGCCTTGGTCTGGTTTAGTTCTGGTCTCGGTCTGAATGCAATGCAGTCTGGGTCTGTCAAGGTCTTGGCCATAGTCCTGGTCTTGGTCCTGGTTCAGTCTTGGTCTTGATGTGGTCTTGACTGGATCTGGTCTTGTCCTGGATCTAGACTTAGCTGAAGTAAAAGTAAAATGTCTTTATGTAAAGAGAGGCATTGGAACACATCCTTCTGACACTGGGACTAACTCTATTAATGGAGCTCAACACTGAACATTTAGAAACATTAAGGCCACACTTCAAAGGATGATGTCATCAGGTTAATTACTAAATAGTAAGGATGTAACGATTAACCGTGAGCCTGTTGAAAATCAATTCACATATGTGATGTTTCCAGTCGGTTGAGATGTTAATTCAATCGCGTTTCATGTTTTGAACAACAGGGGCCGCTCTGTTTACTGCAAACTCCCTTTCAACAGGTTGTTCCAAACAGTTTCTAGCATGGTGACGAGAGTGTGGATGTTGATATTAAGGAAGTCTCATCCTCATTGAAATCAGAGGTGTGGCAGCATACATAAATCCACTTTAGCAAAAGCCGTTCACTAGCTCACAGTGTGACTCTCCGCTGCTGCTGAGACTGCTCCCGGGCTGAGTCGGCACCGTGCGGACTGAACCATCTTTGAGCCATAAGTTATTATTTCATAACACAGTCAGACCTGTCGCAAATCTGGTCCTTTGTAAAGTTCTTCTGGTCCTCACATTATTACTGTTAATACATTTTTGCTATTATTAATAAATAACAGGAGAAAATACATAAACACAGACACAAATCGCACAATGTTCTGTGATTAATCGCGATTAATCGCATTATACACAAAATTTAATAATGAATTCAAAATTAGTGTACTACATACTTTTTTTGAAAGAACTGCTATATGAACAAAAGTGCAATAACATTTGGTTTGCACTTTAAACAACACTTATAGGTGTTGTACACAATAAGGTGCTTTTTACAGCAGTTAAAGGTTAGTAGCAGTTAAAATATTTCTTGTAAATCTCAACTTAAACATTAATGTAATCAAATTAAATATTAAACCAAAAATATTTGCCACTGCCAGGGCATTATTATTTTATTTAGTTTGTTATAGAAAAACAAGTTATGTCCAGAGCTTCTATTATAACATTATAACAATGTCTCTCTTATGTTTTTATGTGAATGCAGTTCCCGCGCGTTTCACACACCCTCTCCGACCACGTTGAGTTGTGCGCTTTTCACTGTAAAACTCAAGGGTGTATGGTAGTGTTATATATCGATATCGATATTTTGATAAATATCGATACTGAAATATCTCAAACGATACGATACTCATTTCCCGAAGAATCGATACCAGCTGAGCTTTGGATTTTACTTAAAAATACAAGTTTTTTTTTCTTACTTGCACTATAGGTTTCTGAATGTATGACGATGTGAGAGGCCTTTGAACAAGTGCACTACCTCAGGGGTCTTCAAAAGGCAGACCACGAGACATTATTCATAATTACAAGCGCATTGTGTAAAACATATTTTTGAACCGGCACTTCTAGGACAGCTACGCCAACACGCGCGGGTCCTCAGGTTACTATGGTTACGGACAGAGCAGCGGGAAATTTCAACATGTTTAGCGTAACCTGATAATGAGTTAGAAACAACTAAAATTTAAAAGCTGAGCCTTGGCAAAACATAATAAAGATTCACTGACGTTATGGACGGAGAGGGAACGTTTATTTTAATCAGAAAATACAGCTCCGTGTCAGTGTCAAAGCTGAACAACAGCCCTTTATCCTCTAGTCCCGACTGCTTTGATAATCAGAGAATGAATCCAGAACTGAACCAGGACTGGACAGTTTTCAAATCGGGATTAAAAAGACTCTAGCTCAGAGGAAAGTGAGGACGTCTAATGTGGTGAGTTGTACATTTGTCTGTCAACTTCTTTATTCTGTTGTAGGTTAAGTATTGACTCGTTTGTCGCATATTTGACCTCATTTACAAACAACGTGAGTAATTAGCTCACACAATTCACGTTCATTTGAACCCAACACATGTTCATTTGGGTGATTAAAAACAGAAAAGGTGTGAAAGGAGGGTTTGGAGATGAGTGACACATGTTAAGTCTTCCTTAAGTTGTGTCAGTTTCTGTGTGAATCCTAAATCCTGTTACAGAACTAATCATAAGCATTTTAATTAAAATGTTACCCCACACGGGGAAAATACAGGAAATAAATATTTCTATTCTAAATTTTGAAAATGTTTAAAGATGAACCTGCAAATTAAACAATAACAGTTAATTATTAGCAACAGCTAATGCTAAAGAAATGCATTCAGTGCATTTTTCCCTTGTTCCTGTTGTTTTAATAGAAATAGATTAATTATGACAGGCATCTTTGTCAGATTTGTTTAACAAATATGTTTTGGCTTGAATTGATAATTTTGTATTTAAAATGTTCTCACACATGTATGAAGGAGTATTAGGCATTATATGCAGGATTCCAGGCTGTTGTCAATAAACCACTTTAGCCTCTTTTGATTTTGTAGTATTTTTTCTTTTGTCTGTGACAAACATCCTTCTCATGTAAACAAAAGATAAAATACAGAAAACAGTGGATTATCAACATTCATCTCCATATTGTTTAAGAGGCTGTAGATGTGGAATAAATGAGACTTTACTTTAAAGAACTATATTCAAAAACATATCCTTTTATTAAAAATTTCCGGACCCTTCACGGTGAGGAAAGTTAACTAAGGTCCAAGCGACCTTGGCTGATTTTAATTGAAGACCCCTGCACTACCTCAAGACATTTTTGTTAATGTAAAATATACCTCATTGTCATGTTCTATATAGACATGTTATATTTATCTTTAAATAAAAAAATAATAATAATATTGTGACAGTTGTTTTTCTTTGGTATCGAAAATGGTTTCGAATATTGATATTTTTGAAGGTATCGTATCGAAGTTAGAAATTCCAGTACTGTATCGTGACAACACTAGTGTATGGAATCTCTAATGTAGTAATGTAGTCTCTGCTCTCGGTGGGACGAATGAGGAAGTGTGCATTGTGAAGGGCGCTCTGGAAAGCGGCAGCGCACGCAAAGGATTAAAACCTCTATTAAAACAGATGTCCAAATTAGCGGTACCGCTAATAGCGCGTTCTGGGCACACGGAGAAGTGGCGGTACTGAGTACCGGTGCGTACCGGCCCACTTAAAGCACTGGATGAGGGTGGCTCATACGTGCAGTCATTCGTTGCGATCCTAAGAATGTTCTTCAGACCGACATTTTTCACTGTACTAATCGGCCGACGTTAAAGCGCGATAAAATAATTGTCGGCGTTAATTCATTAATGCGTTAACGCAAAGTTAACTTGCCCAGCACTAGTTTATTTATAAACTTACAAATGGACAAACTTTAGACTATAGTATATTAAATAAATATATAGTACTCCTTAAATAAAAAGTAATAGCAATAATGTCTCATGTTTTAAAGTTTGAATGGCAAAAATCAGATAAAGGGCTGAGGAGTTGAAACGCGCCGAGAATTGTCGGAAAAGACATAATAAATATATACAAGAACAATAGGTTGTTAGTCTTGTGGAATATGGAGTGAACTCCCCGAGACAATTAGGTGTCACTATAATCACACCTAATTATTATATAGTGATTTACAGTGCCTTGCGAAAGTATTCGGCCCCCTTGAACTTTGCGACCTTTGCCACATTTCAGGCTTCAAACATAAAGATATGAAACTGTAATTTTTTGTGAAGAATTTTATTGGATATTTCAAACTCTTTTAACAAATAAAAAACTGAAAAATTGGGCGTGCAAAATTATTCAGCCCCTTTAACTTAATACTTTGTAGCTCCACCTTTTGCTGCGATTACAGCTGTAAGTCGCTTGGGGTATGTCTCTATCAGTTTTGCACATCGAGAGACTGAAATTGTGAACAGCAGTTTTCAGTTCTTTCCACAGATTCTCGATTGGATTCAGGTCTGGACTTTGACTTGGCCATTCTAACACCTGGATATGTTTATTTGTGAACCATTCCATTGTAGATTTTTCTTTATGCTTTGGATCATTGTCTTGTTGGAAGACAAATCTCCGTCCCTGTTCAGGGTGATGAGCTGTGTTGCTTTTACGCCAAACATTTTGCATTGTTGCCAAAAAGTTCGACTTTGGTTTCATCTGACCAGAGCACCTTCTTCCACATGTTTGGTGTGTCTCCCAGGTGGCTTGTGGCAAACTTTAAACAACACTTTTTATGGATATCTTTAAGAAATGGCTTTTATTCTTGCCACTCTTCCATAAAGGCCAGATTTGTGCAGTATACGACTGATTGTTGTCCTATGGACAGAGTCTCCCACCTCAGCTGTAGATCTCTGCAGTTCATCCAGAGTGATCATGGGCCTCTTGGCTGCATCTCTGATCAGTCTTCTCCTTGTATGAGCTGAAAGTTTAGAGGGACGGCCAAGTCTTGGTAGATTTGCAGTGGTCTGATACTCCTTCCATTTCAATATTAACACTTGCACAGTGCTCCTTGGGATGTTTAAAGCTTGGGAAATCTTTTTGTATCCAAATCCGGCTTTAAACTTCTCCACAACAGTATCTCGGACCTGCCTGGTGTGTTCCTTGTTCTTCATGATGCTCTCTGCACTTTAAACGGACCTCTGAGACTATCACAGTGCGGGTGCATTTATACGGAGACTTGATTACACACAGGTGGATTCCATTTATCATCATTAGTCATTTAGGTCAACATTGGATCATTCAGAGATCCTCACTGAACTTCTGGAGAGAGTTTGCTGCACTGAAAGTAAAGGGGCTGAATAATTTTGTACGCCCAATTTTTCATTTTTTTATTTGTTAAAAAAGTTTGAAATATCCAATAAATTTCGTTCCACTTCATGATTGTGTCCCACTTGTTGTTGATTCTTCACAAAAAATTACAGTTTCATATCTTTATGTTTGAAGCCTGAAATGTGGCAAAAGGTCGCAAAGTTCAAGGGGGCCGAATACTTTCGCAAGGCACTGTATAGTGCCAGGAGGCAGTTGGGCTCTTGGGACTTGTGCTGCAGTGGTTTAGGTTGTATTTAACAGATACGAGTTTTTCTGTCAGGATTGGTGACCTCTCCTCCTCTTCAGCCCCCTTGACCTCTGGTTTGACACGGGATTCCATTTTGGACCCCGTTTTATTTTCTTTGTCTTTAGGTGCAGTTGTTTCAAAACACAATATGTTCTTTCATCTGTACGCAGGCGACCTGCAGACGACCTGCAGGTTTACCTGCCGGTTGTCCCTGCTTGTCCTGATAGTCTTCAATCCATCAGCAGATGTTTAGATGACATCAAATTGTGGCTGTCTAAGAATTTTTTTCTGTTTGAATGATCAAAAAAAATGTTCGGCACATCCAACCTGCCCAATGTTTCAGCTCCTGGTACTTTTGCTTTGGCCCCCTACTTTAACCATGTTGTCAAAAAATTGGGGGTGAAACTAGACTGCAATCTAAAATTTAACACACAAATAGATTCTGTGGTTAGGGCAGGCTTTTTTCAGCTTCGCCTCCTATCAAAAGTTAAACCCTTCTTGATTTGCACTGACCTGGAGATAGCTCTTCATGCTTTTGTTAGCTCCTGCACAGATTACTGCAATGGGCTCTATGTGGGAGTTAACCAAACTGGTCTTCATTGTTTGCAGCTTTTGCAAAACGTTGTAAACATGAGCACATCACACCTGTCCTGTACTCTCTGCACTCTAGTCAGACCCTTCTCCTGGAGAAGGGTCTGACTATTGTGGGAACTTTGCAACAGAACACGCCAGACATTCCTCCAGTCATGAAGGCTTCCAGGTCCAGAGAGGTCCACAGCACTGAATTTGGGTTCAATGGTAGCATGACCATTATCAGCTATGAGAGAAAAAAGGGAAAGGCTGTTCTGATGCTTAGCACACTTCACCACAGCAAGATGGTGGATGAAAACAGCCCAAAGAAAAAAAAAACAGAAGTGATCCTCTTCTACAACCAGACCAAAGGAGGAGTAGATACTATGGACCAGGTTGACAACTACAAGTCCAAGCTTATTCTAACAGATCACAGTGGATCTCATACAGAGGAATGTCGGCCACACTGAGAGGTGTCCGAGGCAGTTTCGGAGAGTAAGACAGGCCAAAAGAAGCGTCTGGTGAGTACTGCCCAACCCCCATTAAAACTTTATCAAATACCAGGAGGTGCTGGATGTGTGAGCAGTGAGCACATCCAGAGAGAGAGGGCCTTGTTAATATAACAGCAGGGAAGAAAAGAAATGAAAAAGAAGAAAGAAAGAAATTCATCCTGTGATGTACTGGCTGAGATGACCACAGGATTCAGAACTAATACCGAGATAGAATAAAATGGAAAGAATACAAAGACTATTTAAAAATTCACGAGTGCCGAAGACGCAGTTATACTGTTCAATGATGTACAAATAAAAAAGATAATATGGACTATAAGAGTTGGAAAGAAGCAAGTGAAAGGCAAAAAGCTTTCTATTACAAGTCAATGTATATATATTTGAAAGGCAAGAAGCTATGGTGGTACCTCTTATTACCCACTTTGAGACTTGGTTTCTGATCAAGAACTCAACTCCTAATTTTGCATTAATGGTGGCAGAAGGACTGGAGTCTTTTGGAATTAACAGGTGTACTGTGCGTAAAAAAAAAAAATAAATCTTTGAGAGAGGCTGGACTCTCCACTACTCTGGAGTTGCCTGAGAGGCGGTGGGCTGGTGTGGGCTTGCTCCGGCTCAGCCGCCATGTGTTGGAGTTTACCCCGGTGGAAGAGAGGGTCGCTTCCCTGCGCCTTCGGGTTGGGGATAGGTCTCTCACTGTTGTTTGTGTTTACGGGCCAAATGGCAGTGCAGAGTACCCAGCCTTCTTGGAGTCTCTGGGAGGGGTGCTGGAAAGTGCTCCGACCGGGGACTCCTTCGTTCTACTGGGGGACTTCAACGCTCATGTGGGCAGCGACAGTGACACCTGGAGGGGCGTGATTGGGAGGAACGGCCCCCCGGATCTGAACCCGAGTGGTGTTCTGTTATTGGACTACTGTGCTAGTTACAGTTTGTCCACAACATACACCGTGTTCATGCATAAGGGTGTCCACCAGTGCACGTGGCACCAGGACACCCTAGGCCGGAGATCGATGATTGACTTTGTAGGCGTTTCATCTGACCTCCAGCCGTATGTCTTGGACAATCGAGTGAAGAGAGGGGTGGAGCTGTCAACTGATCACCACCTCGTGGTGAGTTGGATCCGATGGCGGGGGAGAAAGCTGGACAGACTTGGTAAACCCAAATGTACCGTGAGGGTCTGTTGGGAACATTTGGCCGAGTCCCCTGTCAGAAAGACCTTCAACTCCCACCTCCAGCAGAGCTTCGAACAGATTCCGAGGGAAACTGGAAACATTGAGTCCGAGTGGACCATGTTCTCCTCCATTGTCGATGCGGCCACTCGGAGATGTGGCCGCAAAGTCTCCGTTGCCTGTCGTGGCGGCAATCCCCAAACCTGGTGGTGGACACTGGAAGTAAGGAATGCCGTCAAGCTAAAGAAGGAGACCTATCGAGCCGGGCTGGCCGTGGGATGTTTGTCTGTTTTAACCCTTTAAACCCGAGCCTGTTTTTTGGTGTGTCTGCTCGAAAAGGACATGTCCTCAGTAAATTGACTGTATCTCTGTAACTGCAAGGTGTATTTCAATAATTCTGGAGTCAAAATGTAGGCGGCACTTGTGAGATGTCAACATTTACCTGCACCAAATATAATTCTTCTAATGTGAAAAAAAAAACAAAAAAACTATTAAGATTGTATTATGGAATAGTCAGACATTTTATATTATAAACAATAGGGCAGAATTTTTCCGCCTGTTTTTGCTTGTACTTTGTTCTGTGTTTGCAGTAAATGTAAATGGTAAATTGTAAATTGTAGCTGAGTCTCAGATGATCAATTTGATGTGCTTCTTTGCCATATTAGGCTTAGAATGTGTATTGTCCCAAAACCTATGGCCCCCCAATGTGAAGCTCCCGGGCTAAACAGGTTAAAAAAACTGCTCTGTATGAAACTAAAGATCATCATTAAATGTTTTACAACAAACAACAGCACAGTGTGTGTGTAGCAAGCCTCTCTCATGGAACCCCTTAAAAACATCCTCGAATAAGGGCGCCACCATACATGAATATACCTCCGTCCACCAGAGGGCAGGCTCCAAAAGCAGAAATATAAGGAGAAACCTAATGACGAATTTACAAGTGTAAAAAATCAAGTTTACAGCCTGGTACGTGAATCTTTGAATAATATGTCCGTTTATGCTGTCTGACTATTAACTATTGTTTTACTATGCAGCAAAAGCCCGGATGTCGCCGCCATTTTTTTGCCCTATCATAAGGACAATATCGGTGAATGTGGGACCAATGGGCAGAGGTTGTCCATAGTATATACTGTCATTGGTCTCAGACATTATAAGCAAGTGTGACAATTTTACTGTTATTTTACTGATGTGTTTATAAATTGAAAATTGACAACGTTTTGGATCTGCCTTTTAAAATGATGTATGAAAATTTACTATGACATTTATATTTTATTTTAAATTTATGTTTAACTGTATAAAAAATTATATCAATATAAAAAATGGAAATGAAAGAACATTCCCTAAATAAGGAATTTTGAGCAAGAGTGTAATTTTGACATTCATTTGTAAATGTTTATGTTGACACATGTTCCTTTTGAGTTGTATAGCTGATTTTATAATTCATGTTTTTTATAAATGCTTCATTTAAATTTTATTTTAATGTTTTGTTTATTGTTGTATAGCATTTATAATTCATGTTTTTTAAACAATTGTGTGTAACTCAAGGTATAAATGCTTCTTTATATTTTAATGTTTTGTTTATTTTTATATACACCGAATGTATTTAAAAATCCACTGGTGGAATCCTCTGTGAGGACAGCACAAGAAGGTATGACCGGTACATGCTGGTCCAGGTATTCCAACACCACCTGACCACACTGCAGCAGACTGGTCTTATCTTATTTCATAGCTATACCTTGGGCATCTCTCTATAACAAATATTCTCTTCGAGGGACAGTGAGCTGCAGTGAACCTGTTGAGGCAAGAGTTTTTTAACTCTAGAGGGAGACTTGAAATCTCTGAATGAGAAGTTCTCCACTTCATAGGCAAAGCTACTCGCGTCCCTCCAGTCGCCATTTTTGTGTGTCTGACAGCTACTGTCAATCAATCGGTCACTGCGGGTCTCAGGTCCTGCCCCCCTCCCTTGGTTTGTCCCCTCTGTCTCTGCTGGGCTCTGCCCACTTTTCCAGAAGTTTTCAAATATTATCAGTGGGTGGAGTTAGGATCTGACCAGGGGTTCAGTTACACTTTAAACTGAACACACGTTTTGAATAAAACGAGTGAGAGACACAAGTTTGACTTTCTGTGGAAATGTAATCCATCATAAATTATCAATAAACCATTGCGATGTAAAATCACTGACATTAGTTTACCTTAAATCATACAGACGGACATTTTAGAGATTTCCCCTTGAGGCATAAAAACGAGGCATAACCTTATTTATATTAATACTTATAACACATGTGCGCCAGAGTCACGTGATTAATGGCGACCAAAAAAACAGGCGTGTAGTGTCCGAAACTGTTGTGCAACATACAAACAACTATATGGTGCAACACTAAATAGTTATTGAGGGATTAAGGACTAGGGAGTGCATTTGGACACAGCCATAGATAACATTAATCTCAACGATAGAACTACAACAGGCACTATGTAGTGTTACTTGCATATTAGCGTTACTTGCAAGATATGTAGCATATAAAACGTCTTGCAAACCAGCTTAGTTATGTTGTGGAAACAATAAAATGATCTTGTACTCACTTGTACTTTTTGGCTCTTGCTCTGAAGGCCACAGAGTTTTGTATAGCGCACAACTAAAAGTGTAGACTTAACTAAATTCTAAACAGGGCTCCACACACTGTAAATAACCCTGAATATAAGCTATAATTGATTACTACCTGACCTGATAGCACTGCATTATCTGCATAGTCATAAATCAAATCAAATTACAGTGGGGATCGAAAGTTTGGGCACCCCAGGCAAAAAAATTATTAATGTGCATAAAGACGCCAAGAAAAGATGATAAAATCTCCAAAAAGGCATCAAATGACAGATTAGACATCCTTATAAGTCAAAAAAAAGTTAGATTTTATTTCCATCATTTACACTTTCAAAATAACAGAAAACAAAAAAATGGTGTCTGCAAAAGTTTGGGCACCCTGCAGAGTTAATACCTTGTAATACCTTTACAGCTTGTAAACGCTTTTTGTAACTAGCCAAGAGTCTTTCATTTCTTGTTTGAGGTATCTTTGCCCATTCTTCCTTACAAAAGTCTTCCAGTTCTTTGAGATTTCTGGGCTGTCTGTCACGCACTGCTCTTTTAAGGTCTATCCATAGATTTTCAAAAACACCATCGTGATGCCCTGCCCCCGCCCCGCTGCGAGTCTTGTGAGTCGAGTATGTGAGCGGAGTGGAGCAGCGGCAATTTCCCCTCCGCTCTATGCATTCAAGAATCACTCCAGCTCCAGCTCAGGGTTTACCATCTCCCGCTCCCCGCTCCACTCCTCACTCACTGATATCAGAAACACCGCTCCAGCTTCGCGCTGAGGAAATTTGCGGCGAACTGCTAAAGTAGTGATCCATCTGTATCAAGCTGGTTGTTTAAACCGTGTGAGTTCTGAACACTGCACTATGCTTATTTAAATCTTTTCGTCTCTACACATATTAGGCTACATATTTCTCATGTCTGTAAGGCAAACCTGCTGAGTTTCAGTATTATTTGAGACGTGCTCCAGTTCATGAGCAATGAAAGCGATCGCTTCCGCGACCTCATAGTCTACTTATTTGCTTCTTATTTATTAAATACATGCAATTGGCCGAAGAAACCTTTATTAAAATTAAGAGACAATTTGTACAAAACGAAAGAAAAGCTTTTTACAAAACAAAACTTAATATTAAACTAAATATAACCACCAAAATCATTTCTGACCCACTCGCATCTTTGCACTTATAGTCTATCATAATCAGATGAAATTTAAAAATAATAATATAATATTTAAACATAAATATGAAAGAAAAAAAACATGTGTTTAATGGCTACAACAAGTATAGTAAGCTAGAGATTTATGTCATGTCTGAGCTGGATTTGAACAAACATCATTTTACAGGTGGGTTCATGAGCGCGCGCCTGCGGATTATTGAGCTGAGCTCATTAGTCATTACAGGCTCGTTCTCCTCAGAACGCCCACGTATTAAAAAATGGTCGGGTTTAAATAGGGCTCGGGCTCATAATTAAAGTTAATGTGTCGTGCAGGGCCGGTCTCTCGGGTGCACGGGCTCGGGTAGGGTCGGGCTTGATTTTTTTTGAGTCGATCTAAGCTCTAGTTCTGGCTAAAATGTAGTTATTATGTGCCGCCCGTTGGCATGAATTGTACCCGTGATGGAGCGGCAGTGGAGTGCTCTCAGAGCGAGTGAAAACCACAACGCTCCGGCTTTTAAAAAATCTGCTCCTCACTCCATTCATAATCTCGCCGCTCCCACTCCGCTCAGATACTCTCTTACGTGCAAAAAGCAACTTTTTCCCCTTACTTGCAACCTATTGGAAAGGCCAGATGTGTCATTAGTTGGGAAATAAAATAAATAAAGTAAGATAACGAATAATAATTATATAATAACTAATAATAACGAAAATTTTATTATTAACCCCCCCCCAATATCATCGTCCATCGCGATGTTTTACTGTACACATCGTCAGCTGCCAATTTAGATGACATCGCCCAACCCTATCGTGCAGTCAAACGTGGGTTTTGACTTACTTTTCTCACAATCCTGCGAGCCGTTCTGTCTGATACTTTTCTTGGTCTTCCAGATCTTGCTTTAACTTCCACTGTTCCTGATGACTGCCATTTCTTAATTACATTCCGAACAGAGGATATTGGCATCTGAAAACGCTTTGCTATCTTTTTATAGCCGTCTCCTGCTTTGTGAGCGTCAACTATTTTCAGTTTCAGTTTTCTAGACAACAGCTTAGAAGAACCCATGGTGCTGATTGTTGGGGGAAGGTCAGATGAGTCTGGACATTTAAACCCTTTGAGATTGACATCACTTGGTCTATCCAGACGATGACTGAGAACAATCCATGACACTGTCAGGTCCTAGCTTGCCAAAGGGGGCAGTACAAGGTATTAACTCTGCAGGGTGCCCAAACTTTTGCAGACACCATTTTTTTGTTTTCTGTTATTTTGAAAGTGTAAATGATGGAAATAAAATCTAACTTTTTTTGACTTATTATAAGGATATCTAATCTGTCATTTTTTTCATCTTTTCTTGGCATCTTTATTTACATTAATACAATTTTTTACCTGGGGTGCCCAAACTTTCTATCCCCACTGTATGTCATTGGTAAATAGGAATCTATTTTAAGAGACTGGGTTATGGGTTGATCTGGTATAGATCAACCCATAACTGGGTTGATCTATACCAGAGATCGGGAGAAAAACACTCCCGATAAGAGGAAACATCACCAACTATGTCACGATTTATATTTCTACATTAGCTTTATTATTTTTGTTAGCACAAAATCTGGTTTGTGCAAGGGAAAAAGGTTTGATAAGGGTGCATGGAAGTAAAGACATCAAATGTAAAATGAACCTACTGTACTGGCAGGTGTTTTTTTACACCCTAGAGGCAGTTGGGATATGTGCCAGGGTGTGCCTTCTTTGTTAAGCTGCAGCTCCAGGTGGGACGGCAGTGCACCTCTGCAGTGTCCAGAGCTCTGAAGATCACCTCCTACATGTAGTAATCTCTGGAGGGAGACACGTACTGTCTTCTGTGTGTGGATACATGGAGGTTTGTGACTCACCGCAGACGAGCCGTGTGCACAGTCATTCAGGAGAGCATATTCAGAAGTTTTATTCACAGAGAGTAGACTCTCCCGTCCACGTGATCCATGTGCTCCGAGTGTAAAAGCATCCCCTTTTTCCTTTTCTAGAAGATTCTTGTCTTCAAATAACAAGGTAAAATATAAACGTCATGTATTTTTTCTTTATATTAAACTGTAATCAGATTAGTTATATGGATTTCCTGTTCCACTCACAATGTTCACTCACGTCCTCCTCCTGTTTGACCACACGATGTTCTGCTGTGTCGTGTTCAGGGCTTGATGGGGCTTTCTGCGGATCAGGTCTCATTAGAGTCTTGGAACCAAAGCTTGGACAAAAGAGTTGTTCAGGGCCCTGCAAAATAAAAAAAAACAAAGAATTTGTTTTGGAGTGCAAAACAAACTCATAATTAAAGATGTCAAAAACTACAAAACTTTTGTAAGTAGTTATTTACAAGATTAAGTTCACTTTAGAAGAATCATCACATTTTTGTTACAACCCACAATCAAAATAGAAGCAATATTCATTTTAATAGTGATGTACTCAAAACTGGCCTTGGAATTTTTTTTGTAGTCTTGTAGACAAATGGACAACAACAGTGATGAAGAGGAGAAACCATACAGAAAGCCAAAGGTAGGTGTGAGCTTCCAGCTGTATTCTGTTTATCCATCTTATAAAAGGATACCAAAAAAAAAAAATACATTTTACATACGTACTCATAAAAAAAAAGCTATTTATGTTTTTACTGGACTACTAAACAATTTTATTAGGACCTTGTCACACTCTTCTTGTCACAACCGAGGGCTTAACTGAACTTAACTTAGGTCAAATGCATAGTTTTGTCACTGTCTAACTAAGGCGAGTCTTTAATATTGATATTTTAAGGAATAATATCCTTCAAAAGAGAAATCTTTTTGTGAGTGTTTGACAAGAAACATCTACAGTGGCAAGAAAAAGTATGTGAACCTTTTGGAATTTTATGGATTTCTGAATAAATTTGTCTTAAAATGTGATCTGATCTTCATCTAAGGCAAGGGTATTACAATAATTACAATCATGATCTTTCATGTCTTTATTGAACACATTTATTCAACATTCAAAAGGGCAGTGGAAAACGTAAGTGAACCCTTAGGATTAATAACTGATTGACCCCCCCCTTGGCAGCAATAACCTCCTGTAGCTGTGGATCAGACCTGTAGCCCACTCTTCCTGCACAATGGCTTTAGCTCTGTCATATTCTTTGGACGTCTCATGTGTTTGGCTCTCTTCAAGTCAATCCATAGCATCTCTAGTGGTGAGGTCTGGGCTGGGCTCTGACAAGGTCACTCTAAAAAAGGCTAATTGTGTTTTTCTGAAGCCATTCTGTTGTGGACTCAACAGAGTCCACACATTCAAGAATGAATGTGTGAAAAAGTTTGGTTGATGGTCGGAGAGTAGACTTATGAGTAGCCTCATGAACATGTTGCCATCTGGCCAACATCAAGTTGGCACCTTTGGCATCAACATCTTTGGCTGTCATTCAGAGTTGTTTCTTGTTACCTCATTGATGAGTCTTTGTTGTGCTCTTGGTGTCATCGGGCGCCCACTTCTTGGTAGAGTAGTCTAAAGCGTCTCCAGCTCCTCTGAAAGCTCTTTTTGGCGAGGCATGGCTCACATAAGTGTGTTCTTCTTGTGCAGAGCAAACTCCAAAGGTTTGAGGGTTTTTTTTCAGTCAAAGCAGTCCACACCTCCAAACATATTATCTTAAGGAGACTCCAGGTGTGTTAAAACCTGACTCCAATTAGCTTTTTGAGGTCATTAACTCAAAGGTTCAAACTATGAGGTTGTTTGGTTGTTCTCAATAAAGACATGAAAGATCAGAATTTTTGGGGGGTAATTATTTTTGGACACATTATGTTTATTATGACTCATTTATTCAGAAAACCATGAAGTTTCAAAGGTTCACATACTTTTTCTTGCCACTGTACATTGATAAGATACAGCCCATGGTGTACGTTGTCAGATGTGAAAAGCTCAGCTTCATTTGGGTTGTATTTTATAACCCTGGGATGTACTGATGCAAGAATATTATAACACAAGGGTGACAGCATGTCCCGAATTCAAATATTTGAATTGTGATAAATTGTATTTAAGAGCTAATGTGCTGCTACACAATTGTAGCTGGAGAGCTGCTAGTAATGCACAGACTGTGTGTAATGCACAGACTGTGAGAGCTCCGCTCCGAAACACAGCGTCTGTCCTGTCCACTGGGGGTTACCTCACACCGGGCGGGGCAGCTGTCACTTCGGCTGTAGGCTGTCATCAGTGAGGCTGCTCCTGGAGCTGTGCAGAAGACAGGCGGAGGCTACAGGCTTAGGCTGGGCTGCTCTTCTTCTTCTGGATTTTTACAGCGGTGCTCGCTGGTTTAGGTTTGTCTGGTCCCAGGCTGAAGAAGTATACCGCCCCCTGCTGATCACACTCAGCACAGCCACATCACAGCAACAAGAAGCATCAATAGTGTCAACAGGTTCAAGCCTGAAGTGCAAAAACACACATACAAAAATCACTTTTTACATTGTCAATTCATGTTTTAAACAGCTCAATCTTTACATAAAAACGCAGCTCTTATTTGCTGACAAAATTGGTCCTTCAAATGATTTTTTTTATAAGTGATAAATGTTGTAATGCGTTTGCTGACAACACTAACTCTTTTCTCTTCATTTTTACTTTTGTATATGCTTCAAAATATCTAAAGTTTAAAGCTCACAGCACAAATTGCAGGACACTCTCCAATTTCTCACTACAATGAACAGAGACAGTGTGTCCTGCATTAGACTGTGGTTGTGGATTAACTTTACCTGTCCATCTCTCACCTGAGACTCTGCTCTAACACTGTCACTCTGTCTCCCATACTCCTCCATTCCATACTCCTCTGCTGTCAACCAAAAGGAATGTAAAAAAACAAATCTTCATTTAATTATGTACCCACTGGAGATCTGATCCTGTTTTTGCCCTCATTTACACATTCAAATGTTTAAATACCCATTTGGTCATCCGTGCCACTGTTTAACACACTAGAGCTTAAACCACACACTGGGACCTAAGGTGCATTACAGAGGTTTGACTGGTTCAAATCATTTTTGTGACCCATACATGAATCAGCAAAAACCTGACATGCAGAATGAATTCAGAATTCTCCGCAGTTGCCCCATTACAATCAATTAAATGAAAAGGATTCGGGAACAAAACTCCTGCGCTGTTTCAGCAGACGGGACCTAATGCACGTGCAAGTTCAACTGGTCCTGACTTCCTGATTTGCCGCCATAACTAAACTAAGCAACGCTAGTGGCAAAGCCGATAATTAATAAGACCAAGAAAAGAAAGGTTTTATCAAGTGTCACCAAAAAAGGTAAAATGGAGTCCACCGAGGGTAATTTCAACAAAAAAAGAGTAAAGCGGAATTTCCATTTATGGAACAGGATGGCACATTGCTGCCATCTGCTGATCAGGTCTGGGTCTCAGTGTTGTGTTAGGTTTGCAACTCTTGCAAAATTGGACAAATTAGAAATATAAGTTACTTTTATTTAAAAATAAATTTATTTAAAAAGAGACTATATGTAACTTTTTAAGATCAAATAACGTTTTTATTTGCACAAATATGAGACCTTCTTTGTTAAAAACTGTTGTCTATGAGCCTGTAGGCTTATTTTATTGAGCAGAATTCGGGCAGGTTTTGCCGGGAAATCAACCTGGATGTGACATAGTGCGCTCCTGTTTACAGCTTTGATTTCCCAGTAGAGGTCTGATACATTTTTTTTTATTTTATTTAACCTTTATTTAATCAGGACAGTCCAACTGAGATTACAAATCTCTTTTGCAGGGGACTCCTGGTCCCATGTGTGTTTGGGGGGGACTATTGTACATGTTTTTGGTGGTAGGGGAAACTGGAGTACCCGGAGGAAACCTACGCAGACACAGGGAGAACATGCAAACTCCACACAGAAAGGCCTTGCCCTGGATGGGAATCAAACCCAGGACCTTCTTGCTGTGTGGCAGGCGTGCTAACCACTTTGCCACTGTGCCGCCATTTGCTGTCTTGGCTTTTCAAATTATTTTTTCAAATGTCTTGACAAAGCAGCTAATGCTGCCTCTGTGCCTCTGTCACATTTCTGGCATTGGTTGTCTCGTTATGTTACTGTTTGTTTATAGTAACAAAAATCCCATCAGTTTGTCTCGCAGTTGTGATGAACATACTGGGTTAGGAAAAGTCAGTTTTGCAAATGGCAGAAAGAGGGCTTTCCTGCTCATTGGACAAAATATCTACTTTAAAACATGTTTGACATGATTCTTCTTAGTTTTTTGATTTGCTTGTTACGTGTAGCACAGGACTCAAACGCTCAACACAAGGTTCCAAACAAACTTGATTAAATACTAGTGAATAGCAGACAGCAGGGAATCAGAACTGGAGCTGGAACTGTTGCTGGAGCCGGAGCTGGAGCATTGGACTGAGCGGGGACTGGCACCAGAGCTGGAGTGTAGGTAGGTACCGAGCTGGAGATCTGGCTGGAGTCAACTAGAGGATGCGGGCTCAATGAACAGGCAGGACTCTGCTGGACCAAAGCCGGTAGCAGGACCAGGAAGCAGGACCAGGTAACTGGACCGGGTTAGCAGGCACAGAATCAAGCAGTACTAGCCATTCACTCATGGAGTCAGAACAATCTGGCAGAGACGAGTAGTGAGGTGGCTGAAGGACAGAGCAGACTGATAAGGGAATGAGTTTCCGGTGTGCAGACAGGGAGAATCTGGAGTGAACCCTGTGGACTTAAAGTCTTTCCTTTCCACTCAAATGTAATTATTTTTTATTCTTGGAGCATTGAAAAGACCATGTCATTTTATCAGACATTAAATGTTTGACAAATATTTAGACTTCATTATTAATATACACCTTTTATTAATGAATAAACCTGTCTTTGTTGACCCAGTGTAGTTGTGAAAGATGATAGACACTCCGACAGTAATAAACGTCAGTGAGAGCTGTAGGTTTAACGGCGGACTCAGGACCCAAATGCACGACAGGTTCATCCTCTCTGTATGTCCATTGCTCTGTGGATTGAATGACTAACTGACGCTCCAAGGAGGGAACAGAACTCCTTCCAGTAAACAGAGGTGAACTGGGGACCTCGGTCAGAGAGACGATGTCCAGGGGGAGACCATGTAGACGGAAAACATTCTGTAATAGTAGCTTGGCCGTCCCCTTTGCCGAGGGAAGTTTGGGTAAGGGAATGAAGTAAGTCCACTTGAAGAAGAGGTCAACGATGGTGAGCACAACCGTGTTGCCCTTGGAAGGAGGTAACTCTGAAACAAAGTCAAAGGAGATGTGGGACCAGGGATGATGCGGGACCGGGAGAGGCAGGAGGAGACCAGCCGGGGCTTGATGCAACGTTTTGCGCTGGTTGCAGACAGAGCACGCTCTTAAAAAATCCCTGAGCCTGGATGAGTGGCCCCACTGGAGCACTTACGACCGAAGAGCCTCAGGAACATAGAGACCACCCTCAGGTCAAGAACTGGGTCCCGCCTCGTCAGTCTGGGCAACCTTCCCCTTCTCCTCCACACTCAAGGAAGCGATTGGGAGGTAGGATGGGTTCTGGTTCCCTTACTGCTTTTTCCTTCAACTGGAACTGCCTGGAGAGGTCGTCTGCCTTCTGGTTCTTGGAACCGGGATGGTAAGACAACCGGTTGAAGAACAGAGCCCCTCGCGCTTGACGGGAGTTCAGCCTCTTAGCTGACAGGCTGATTCAGGCCCTCCAGCCTGTGCCACCATTCTTCCAGGGCCAGCTTAACCGCAAGAAGTTCCCAGTTACTGCTGTTGTGGTTTTGCTCTGCTGGTGACAAACGTCGTGAGCAGAAGGCACATGGGTGGAGCTTCTGGTCAGCTGCCGAACGTTGGGATAGGATGGACCCTACCCCAACATCCGACGCGTCCACTTCTACCACGAACTGCCGGCCAGGATCAGGGAGGATCAGGATGGGAGCAGACGTGAACCGGCTCTTCAATTCGACGAACGCCTTCTTGGCTGCAGGTGACCACAGGAACAGAACCTTGGAGGAGGTGAGGGCTGTCAGCGGGGCCGCCACTGGACTATACCCCAGTTGAACCACAGATAGAAGTTGACAAACCCAAGGAACCTCTGCAGTTGGCGCCTGCTGGGGGGTTGAGGCCAGTTTAGAGGGATTTATCCCGATGCTCCCCTCCGAAACCACAAAACCCAAGAAAGACACTGTAGACATGTGAAATTCGCACTTCTCAGCCTTCACATAGAAGGCTCCAGGAGTCTCTGCAGGACCGCCTGGACATGGAGGATGTGCTCCTCAGGAGAGCAGGAGAAAATAAGAATATCGTCTAGGTACACAAAAATTGAGCAGATCCCAGAGCATGTTGTTCACCGGGGCCGGGAAAACTGCGGGGGCCTTGGTGAGACCAAACGACATCACCAAATATTTCTAATGGCCATTGGGCGTGTTGAAGGCGGTTTTCCACTCGTCTCCCTCATGAATATAAACCAGATGATAATCATTCCGCAGATTCAGCTTGCTGAAAATGGTGGACCCCTGGAGCAGTTCGAAGACGGAGGCAATGAGCGGGAGGGGGTAACGGTTCTTAACGGTTATGTTGTTTAAACCCCTGTAATCGATGTAGGGCCGCAGCTTGCAGTCCTTCTTCTCCGCGAAGAAAAACCCAGCCTTGGTGGGAGACAAGGAAGGACGGATGAGCCCCAATGCCAGGGAGTCGTTGATGTATGTCTCCTTACCCTGGAGTTGATAAACGCAGCAATGGTCTCGGGGTCTGAGGGAAGAAGCAACTGGGCGTGCACCAACGGCCGAAGAGGGGAAAATGGACCTAATGTTTGGCTCAACAGTACTCCCCCTCTTACTGTTGAGCTCCGGCTTTTACCGGACAGGTGTGAATGTAACGTCCTTCTTTGCCGCAATAGAGACAAAAGTTTCCCCGCCGACGGCACACCCTCTCCTCTGGACTCAGCTTGGTGCGACCAAGCTGCATAGGCTCAGGCGTCTCTGTGGGGCTAGCAAGGCAGGAAGCGCCAGAGGACGGGGCAGAGCAGAACGTGTGTGATTCTTTTCCAGCCGACGGCTCGAAACCGCTGATCCACCCGAACAGCCAGAGAAACCAGCTCCTCTAATCAAGTGATTTAGAGGGTCTAACCCAGTTGCCAGCTCATCCTAGATGTAATCGGCCAGTCCATTAAGAAACATGGCGTGGAGAGCTGGAGCATTGAAATTGCTCTGCTAAGTGTCTTGCCCAAGGACACAATGACAGTATGAACTGTCGGGAGAGCGGGAATCGAACCGCCTACCTTCCGGTAGACGCCCGCTCTACCACTGAGCCACTGCGCCCCGATAAAGACAGAAGACTCAGGTCCCTGTAACAGGTTAGCCGAAACAGGTAGCTGGATCAGGTAACTTTGATCAGGGTCATTTGAGTAGTTTCTGTTGTCATTATGATTTAAAAAGAGTAAACACAATTGTTTGACAATAAATGGCTATACCCATCTATGAGTGAGAGAAATGTTTTCGTGTTATCATTCATATTCTCTGAAAAAAGGCCAAAAAAATCAGTCTGTCAAAAGGCATTTGGCAGCCAAGTCATCTTCAGCCCAGTTTACCAAGTCCAATACTGGAGTCCAAGCTTTTGTCTTCTGATAGGGTGTCACCCCCATTTCAATCAAGATTGCCAGAATAGGAGTAGACCTTTTGTCTGAACTTTATTAAGCTTTTAAAGGACGGTTTTCGCCAAAACCCCTAAAACAAAACTACCATAATCCAAAAAAGACCTCATCATTGCTCTGTAAATCATGCGCATCATAGACTGCTCTGCTCCCCATTTACTACCTCCCAAACAGTAAAGTAGATTATTTATCTAATTAATTAGATAAATAAATAGATTAATTAATCGAATTAAGTTTTCTCATGTGAGTGTTCCAAGTTATTTTTTCAATTTAAAAAATGACTTTTTCTAAAGGTCATTCATGTTTAAGGTAAAGGCTGGAGATTTTCTTTTCAAACCAAAAATTCCCACTTATTAGACCATTTAAGTACTTGGCCAAAAGCTTCCTGGGCCTCCTCCTCCAAATATTGCCATTATCTGCGAAAAGGGATCTCCCATATCCAAAATTAAGATTTTTATTTATCATAATATTAAATAACACAGGACTGATTACTGAACCCTGTGGGATACCATTAAAAATACTTGCTACTTCTGAAATTTCTTCTTCTATTCTAACCTATGAAATCTATTACTGAGGAAATCCTTAATCCAGGAAAACAACCTGCCACAAACACCTGCATTATGTAATTTAACCAACAGGCCCTCTCTCCACATACTATCATAAGCTTTCTCAATGTCAATAAAAACAGCAACCACAATCTCTATGTTCATTATAGCACGCTTAATATCCTGATCAAGGACAGCAACAGAATCCATTGTATTCTTTCCTATTCTGAATCAATTTTAATAAATTATAGTTACCTGATGTAACTACAGTTCTACAAGTGTGTGCGTAGCCCACCTACGGGTTTCGCTAGTGGTTACCTCTCTCTGGCGCGAGCCAGACTTCTGAGAAAGATCAAAGCATTCACCACACCAACCATGCCAGTGGTACAGCCTCAGGGGCTATATAAACCCCCTCGCCCAACGCTCTCCCTTCTTCGATACAGCTCAAAAGAGAGAAGCAGTCCAGCTGCTTCCCTGCGAAGAAATGTCTGAGAGACTTTCATCAATATGTTACGTGCCCGACCAGACAAAAGAAGACACTGGACTTGTGTTACGGTTCCATCAAGGACGCACATAAAGCTCTCCCGCTCCCCCCGCTGGTCGGGGCCGACCATAACTGTGTCCAGCTCATCCCGTCATATCGCACGGCCCTAAGGAGGGGAAAAACCCTCATCAAACATGTTAAGAACTGGACTGAGGAAGCAATCCTGAGTTTACAGGGTTGTTTTGATTGCACCGACTGGGACATGTTTAAGGACTCCTGTACCAACATAAATGATCAGATTTTGTTAGTTAGTTATGCATACTACAGATGTTGTTAGTTGTTATGCTTCCTTTTGTGTTGATAATGTAATCCCTGATAAAATTGTACAGGTATATCCAAACAATAAGCCATGGGTAAGGAAATCACTAAAGCTGGTACTAAACAAAAAGAGGCAAGCATTCAGGGAAGGAAACTTTTTAGAATTAAATAAATTGAAAAAGGAAATAAGAAGTGAAATAAGGAGGGCAAAGCAGGGTTACAAAGAAAAAAATAGAGAAAGACTTAGGTGGAATGGAATTTACGTTCAGCCTGGGATGGTATGAGAACTGCTATCGGCACAAGGAGAGAAAAGAATGTCAAGGTTGTGTTAGAAGGGTTTAGTTGTGACAGTTTGCTTGCAACAGAGCTAAACAAATTTTATTTTAGTAATGTTATTTAAGAACAGAAATCACATTTTTATGGAAATGGTGTTGTCCCCTTTTTTGATGAACAAGCTGTGGTCAATATGTTTAAGCACTCCAGATCAGGAAAAAGCCCTGGGCCTGACAATATAAGTAGTCGCCTGCTCATCTCTTGTGCAGAGCAGTTAGGTCCAATTTTTCATTATATTTTCCAGATGTCCCTAGAGCAACAGAGAGTGCCGAACATATGGAAACAGTCAACAGTTATTCCAGTGGCCAAACTATCATTCATTCATTCATTCATTCATTCATTCATTCATTCATTCATTCATGTGTTTCGAAAAACTGGTTAAAAAAGTCATACTCACAAAAACAGAGAATCTCTTAGATCCACTACAGTTCGCTTACAGGGCAAAGCGAGGGGTAGATGATGCCACCACTAACTTGTTAAACTTACTATTCAAACATCTTGAAGGTAGTAAAACACACGCATGGATCTTATTTGTTGATTTTTCATCGGCTTTTAATACAATACAACCACGTATTTTAGTTGATAAGCTCTTAAAGAACTTTGATCTCGATTTTAATATTGTGGGATGGATTCTTGATTTTTTTAACCGACAGAACTCAGAGAGTGAGGGTAAACGGTTGCTTGACTGAGGAGATGTCATCATCCACTGGGTCTCCTCAGGGTTGTGTCCTCTCACCTCTCCTTTATATTCTTTATTCTGACGATTGCCGCAGTCAGCATGAAAATAGACATATTTTAAAATTTGCCGATGATTCTGCTTTTGTCAGTCTCCTCTCTAATGAGGAAAGTGACCATGGTCCTGTTGTGGATGATTTTGCACTTTGGTGTGATAGGGCATTCCTTAAACTGAATGTTGAAAAGACAAAGGATATGCAGTTTGATTTTATGCGAAAGTCATCAACTCCACAGACCACTATTATAAATGGGAAGATGGTGGAATTCGTAGAAACATATAAGTATCTAGGCAGTTTAATTGACAATAAGTTAACTTTTATCTCCAACACTGAAATGCTTTGCAAAAGAGGCCAACAAAGACTGTTTTGTCTTCGCAAACTGTCAAAATTTCGTGTTGACAAGACTCTCATGACCCTTTTCTATAAATCATACATTGAGTCTGTTTTAACATTCTCATTAATTTGCTGGTATGGTAGTCTTACTGTCAAGGCCAAATCTGCCCTTTCTAATATAGTGACGGTCAGTAGTAAAATTATAGGTGTCCAGCAGAGTAGCCTTTCTGACCTGTATGATAGACAGGTAGTTAGGAAGGCTAACGCAGTTATCTCTGATAGCTCCCACCGCCTTCATTCTGAGTTCAAGATATTGCCTTCCGGGTCTCGGTACAGTTTACCTACAGTTAAGAATAACAGATATAAGCATTCATTCGTCCCGAGAGCCATCTTGTTTATGAATTCAGCCCGAAGGAGTAGATAGACTTTAACTATTAAATAGTGATGGTGTTATTATTATTATTATAACATGTATAGTATTGCTTGTTTTTGATGATGTTGTTGCTGAAATGGGGTGGGTTATGGAATATACTTTACTATATTATGGAAATTGTCAGATTTTACTTTACTTTAACAAGGGCCTGTTACATAAGTATTTCTTATGTGTTTTTTGTCTTGTATTTGTGCATCTGTGATTGTTCTGTGTTTATCTTGCTGCAAAACCAATTGCCCTATAGGGACAAATAAAGTATAAAGTAAGTAAACTGGGCCTGAGAGTAGGTGGGCTACGCACACACTCGTAGAACTGTAGTTACATCAGGTAACTATAATTTCTACTTCGTGTGTGCTCCGCCCACCTACGGGCTTCGCTAGTGGTTACCTACCAAGGCGAAGGCCATAGGGGATAAATGTACTCCCAGCTGTACAGGTTCACAACGATTGGCGCGGGAACAAACAATGTCAGGAGCAATGCGGCCCTCCTCTCCCAAGAGCTGCCAAGCACGCCCCACTACAGGCCACGGCGTCCAGACCGCCTCTCCCAAGAGCATCCTGGCCCCCTGTTCAACCCAGGACCCATGGTCGGGGGATGGACCGCCTCTCCCAAGAGCATCCATCCTGCCCACCGAGCCCGTGACCACCTCTCCCACACGGGCACACGGGCCCCCACACGGCTGCGCAGTCAAACACACCCAAAAAGGAACCGCCACTAGCTGCGGTACAAGTCTCCTCAGCCGCAATAACAATAACATCTGCAGTGTGCGCCAGCCTAGGTGACAAGGTTCTGGCCTCTATTCAACACTGAATTAGTGACAGAGTTCGCAGACACGTCCATGAGATAGGACCGCACAAACGTGGACACAGAGGACCAAGATGCCGCCAAGCATATATCTTCCACAGAGACACTCCTACACAGGGCTACGGACGTGGCAACCCCTTTGGGTAGAGTGTGCCCTGATCAAGGCTGGGGGAGGGCGGCCTTGAGCCACGTAGGCCGCTCCAATACCCCCACAGATCCAGTGTGCCAAGCGTTGGGCCGACAACGGTGTCCCAGGCCCCTGGCCGTGAAGCACACAAAGCCCTGCTGTGCGCTCCACATAGCAGCACAAAGCCCTGACCGGACACAGCATGAGTAACCGCGCATCTGCTGTTGTCCCGTCTGAGGTGGGGCAGAGAGCTCTAATCCTGATCACCCTGGACCGGAAGGAACGAGGTGATAACCTTCGGCTGAAAGGCTGGGTTGGGCCAAAGGTGAATTAGGCTTCCATCCTCACTGAGCGACATGCACGAAGGATGAACCGACAAGGCGCACAGGTCCCCCGCCCTCTTGGCGGAGGATAGTGCCAACAGAAGGGCGGTCTTGAAGGAAAGCAGCCGGACCTCCGCCCGCTCCAAGGGCTCAAAAGGAGGTCCAGACAGACCATCCAAAACCGTCTGAAGGTCCCAGGGAGGCACCACCTGCCTATAGGGGGGCCTCACACCTGCATGCACCCCGTAGAAAACGCTTAATCAAAGGGTGACTTCGACATTTACATTTACATTTACATTTATTCATTTAGCAGACGCTTTTATCCAAAGCGACTTACATTACATTACATTACCAGTGTTACAGTCACTGGAGGCAAGGTGGGTTAAGTGTCTTGCCCAAGGACACAAAGACAGTATGAACTGTGGGGAGAGAGGGAATCGAACCGCCTACCTTCCGGTTGAAAGACGACCGCTCTACCCACTGAGCTAGTGCCGCCCCACTACGAGCAGAGAAGCGCCCAAAGCCCTCATGGCCCGTCGTGATGGCTGCCGCAAACACCGCCAGAGTAGATGCAGCACGACCACCATCCAGAAGTCCCTGTAGTAATTCCAGGACTACATTGACTGAACAGCTACAGGGGTCCAATGTCCTGTCACCACACCAAGCGGCAAAGAGACGCCAACGGGTGCCGTATGCCCTGGCCGTGGAAGGTGCCCTAGCACACTGGATGGTGGACACCACTGCCGGGGGAAGTCCTATACTCATAAGCCTCCCCCTTTCAACCTCCAGACTAGGAGCCAGGTCCGGGTACCATCTGGCACCCGGACTGTCCGGAGCCACCACCAAGATGTGAAGGCCCTGCGACCTCACCATGTGAAGCAAGGGGACAAGAGGCGTAGTGGTGGGAAGGCATAGAGGAGGCCTATGGGCCATGACTCTTGAGCCAGCGCGTCCACCCCTAGCGATGGGTCGTCTGACGACCTGAGCGAGAACCAGAGTGGGCACTGTGCGTTCTCTGCACTGGCGAACAGGTCGGCCACAGGCTGACCAAACCGGCGCCAAGTCTGTCGTGTGACCTTGGGCGCCAAGCCCCATTCGTCGCGTAGAGGGCCACCCCGGGACATCCTGTCTGCCCCTGCGTTGAGTGTCCCGGGCACATGCCGTGCCCTTAGGGAGGCCAGGTGTGTGTCTGCCCACATTAGGATCTCTGCTGCCCTTCGATGAAGGAGGGGTGGTTCCTCCCTGTCTGTTCAGGTAGGCCACAACTGTTGTGTTGTCCGACCTGATCATCACGTGATCTCCTTTCAAGCTGGGGGCAAAGTGCAGAAGCACCCTCTGCACCCCCACCATCTCCAGTACATTTATATGGGATAGCGTTGGCTCCCAGGCCCCGCCCACTGCGAGCCGGCCTAAGGTCCCACCCCATCAGGTGAGCGAAGCGTCCGTGAACACCTCCACATAGTGTGGGACGCATCCCATGCGCACTCCCAGTTGGAGACTCCACTCCAGCTGCCTCCACGCATTTGGAAAAGGTGCGTGGGGTGAGGGAGTAGCCGAACGGGAGATGGTTGAACTGAAAACACCGCTCCCCGTTGGCGAACTGTTATAATAATTTTTATTATTATAATTGTTTATATTGTTTATAGTTACTGGGTGCTCATAGTTCTCTACAGGTCATGTCAAATCATGTCATGTCCTCCATGCTAGTCCAAGCATGGAGTAGACATAACTAAAGACATGGCTTGCCAGGGGACTTCTGCACCTGGAGCTGGGGCCTTGGGGAGGGTGTATGGAAGATACACCTCCCTCTGACAGCCCCCACTGCATTGATATAAAATCTCATGTTTTGTTTACTTCCTTAAGCAAAACCCACTCTGTACCTTTGATTATATGCGTGTCTTTGCTTCTTCTTGCAAGAATAAAACCTGGCCTTTCGCTTTTTATAATATAATCTGTCTCCGTGTCTCTCTGGTTAATATAAGGATATAGAATTTTTATAACACGAACCTGAGAAATTTCCTGTGCCTCGGCAGGATGGAGACATGAAAATAGGCATCCGGGCGGACACTCTCCAGGAGGTGCCTGATTGTTAACATGCGGAACCTCCTGGTGGTCACATACTCGTTCAGGATGCGCAGATCCAGGATCGGCCTCACTCCCCCGTTTCTCTTTGGGACCAAGAAATAGGGGGAGTAAAACCCTATCTCCGCCTCCCCTCGGTCCAGTTCCGAAATTGTACCACGATGCAGAAGTGAAGAGACCTCCTCTTGGGTTGTGAGCTGTGTGCGAAGGACACCGCAGAAGGGAGGGAGTTGAAGGGGCAAACCGCAGGGCATAGCCCCTCCTCAACGTCCTGTGCAGCCAGGGCGATAGAGGGCCGAGAAGGCTTGTCCACGCCTCCAAGAAGTGAGATAGAGGGTGCACCATGCCCTGAACAGGAGGATGCATCGGCCCACCCGCCATCACAAACCCAACGGGAGGTTCGGGATGCGGGGGGTGGGGGGGTGAATGCTCTGATCTTTCTCAGAAGTCTGGCTCGCACCAGAGAGAGGTAACCACTAGCGAAGCCCGTAGGTGGGCGGAGCACACATGAAGTAGAACTGTCAAAAAACAAAACGTTCGCGAACGAACCGATTCTTTTGAACGCCTTATAAACATGAACGATGGGAGCCGAGTTGCGGCTGGAGGGGAGCCGTTCTTTCTGTCGTTCTTTTTTCCTGCGTGCATCTGCGTGTCTACGCGTATCTACACACAGATGCACACAAATGAGCTCCTCCGCGAGACAGAACAGTTATAGAGGAGCGCGCAAGCGCAGGCCGACCCTTAATAGCGTGATGATATTAGTTATTAGTTGTGCACGCATCCTTACTTTAAGGGGCTGATGTCCTATTTGCAAAGTTTACAGTAGTAATAGTATGTAGACATTTCCATTTTATTTATTCTAATTTTATCTAATTTTATTTTTTGATTTCGATCAAAATGTTCTTGTGTGATAATGTTCTTGTGTGGAAGTGTTTGTAGTAAAAGATGTTTTGCACAGAAATTCATTGCAGCCGGCTTTGTTTTTGATGTTTATTTGTGAGTAGGTATTGTATGAATAACATAAGTCAACGTAGCTTTACACACACACACACACACACACACACACACACACACACACACACACACACACACACACACACACACACACACACACACACACACACACACACACACACACACACACACACACACACACACACACACTTTGTACTAAATGTAAATCCAAAATAGTGATGTCACTGTCTAAGCAGAGGGATTTGTGCAACCCTATGGAATATAGTCCACACATGACAAATGAGGTAATAATCAATATTTCAGAATAATTCAAACTCAGATATTGGTGTGTGATATCTGAGTTTTAATTATTCGACTACAAATCTCTCCTCATCATTCCTCCCAGTGATTATTTCCAGGATAAACTGAGATGCCCCCAAGCTGGCTTCTTAAACTGACTAAATGTTTAAAAAGAGCCAGTTCAAAAGAACGGCTCTTTGAAAGGAACGGATCGCGAAGATCCGGATCCCCTCAAAGAGCCATAAATCCCATCAGTACTTCTAAAAAATAGTCTATTGGTCACCATTCTCTCCATTACCTTACACAGCACTGAGTTAAAGCTATGGGTCTGTAAGATGCTGGAGAGGAAGGATCCTTTCCAGACTTTACAAACGGAATGACTGTTTCCATGCTATTCTCCACTCTTTCACAATTGTCTATTATCAATAGATGTGGTAAAAACTGAAAAATGATCACTACCAAAAGTGTTCTTCAAGATGACCTGAATGACTGAGAACCTTCACAGACCTCTTTCATCAATATAATTCTCCCTTCCACCACCTCCTGAGGATGAGGCCATCCAAACAATTTATGAAACACCAATACACGTACTCCACAAGCAATACGAGATCCAAGCCAAAAACGACTAAATCTAATGAAATAACCATTAACCAGCAGCAATCCTTTGCTCCTCTTGCGCGCTCTCAATACTTTTGACTTCATTTTACTTCCATAGTGACCTGCTGGCGGTACGTGTGTGTGGGGGCGTGTGCGTGTTGCTTTCCATAGCAGCTCAGCTCGAGTAATGACGGAGCTGGAGCACAAATTGTTTCCTCTGGTTTGTTTTAGCTAGCTCTTGATAAGAGTAACCGCTCAGTGAAACTGCAGTGATGTAAGGCGTATGGAGTCCCGCTGCTTTGTCTGTCGTGAACCAAGGTATGACTGCGCACCGTCTTATCGATACAACAACACCTTACCTTCTCCTCACTGGACACTAGCCTGTGTCACCTAGTTCGGGAAATACTGGTAATATGGTTACCTCTGAATACTAAATTGGCATTTTAAACATTTTGCCAACGAACGAGTTAAGTGTGTATCAGCCTTTAGTTTTTACAGAAGCGAAGAAGGGCTAATTAGCCCAAAGCTAACACACAGCTAGCAGTGAGTGGCTAGTGCCGTTAAAGTACGTACAGGACGTGACAAGTGCTTTCTGTTCATTCAGGAAGTCTTCATGAGTAACGTGTTTACAATCAACCAGTAAACTTTTTTTTGTAAACTGTATATTATTTTGAAAACTTTGAAAAACTATTCCGAAAGATGTCAACGACTTTCTGATAAAACTGTTAGTTAAGTGTGGTAAATAAATGAAGAAATTCAAGAATGGACCAACTGTCTGTAATTAAGATACACTGCAGGTGCTTTAGCAACAGAAGTTAAGCGTGCATTGCTGCAGCTTAGTACAGTTGAACAAAACACATCAGTCAAAACCTATGCTTTCAATAGAGTATAATCACATCAAAACAACTCTGCATTATATTATTATTATTCTTACTTCCACTACTTCTTTTCCTACAACTGACCAGAAAGGTCAAAATCCTTTTGATTTTGTATAGTAATTTTATAAAATAAGTGAAGTTTTCTGATTTATTTGAACTGGTTTTGTAAAAAAAAAAAAAAGAAGGCATAGGGACACACCAATCTAGGTAGTCCGCTTCAGCAGTAAAAGACCCAGCGAGTGTGACCAAATGAAAAAACATACATTTTCTACGGAACACACTAGATGGTACTGTTAGATGGAGTTTCTTCACCACCTCTAACATGTCTAATCTGGTTTAACTGGCTTGGTTTTGTAAAAGCATTAAAAAAATGTTGCTACTGTGGGCATATATCTTTTTGATGGCATGTCTTTTAAAAGTTTTTGTGTTTCTAACTGGTGCAGTTATTATGGTACTATTTACTTCTAAATGATTAATTTAGTTTTTTGTCATTGTCAGAAGCAATTGTTCAGGACCATTCAATAAGAATGTTGTATCTTTTCAGATATGTTGTTTGAGAAGGAAGAGCATACTGCTGATGGCCTGGACAGCCCTGTTGGCTCATCTGAGCCAGAGCCCGTAACCCACAACATTTCTGAGAATGAGTTTTCCTGCCACTGCTGCTATGACATCCTGGTAAACCCCACCACTTTGACCTGTGGCCACAACTTCTGCCGCCACTGCTTGGCTCTGTGGTGGGAGTCGTCTCACAAGAATGAGTGCCCTGAGTGCCGAGAAAAATGGGAAGGCTTTCCCAAGATCAACATACTGTTGAGGTAGACAACATTAACTAGGCAGTGAGTCAATAAAGCTAAATCATTTGATAATAAATAGAGACTCTTTGCCAGGAGCTTTACATTTCTCACAGTTCTAGAATAAAGTAAATAAAATAATTTTGATATCTCCATATTTCTTTTCAAAATATACATGTGTAGTTGAGAGATACATTTGTATAATAACTATTAAACACTAAATATTGTTAGCATTTACCCAGAAGTACATTTGTTGCAGAGAATGGCTGTTTTTAAAATCGGTCGTCGAGAGCTCAGCATGACAAAAAAAATAGATAACACAAAAACACTTGATTACTTTCTGATGCACTGATATTTCTGGATCATTGAAAATTTGAACTGGAGAGTGTTATCACAATAACTATAAATAATAATAATAATCAATACAAGTTCAATTAATCAATATTGTTTCAGAGATGCCACTGACAAACTATTCAGTGAGACTGTACAGCGCAGAAGAGCAGAGATCCAAGCTAACCACAAAATCTCCCGGAGTCTGCTGGCTTTTCAAAGGTACTAACGCCTGTGAGGCAACCTCAGATGTTAAAACTAATGTTATATGAATTTGGTCTGGATGCTTTATGCAACCTTATAGTTTTCTTTGGATTTCTGTATTTTTAGATATGGGGAAAACTTGGGCAGATCGAGGCCAAAACCCAACAAAGGAGCGGGCTTCTTCTTCTCCGGAGTCCTCACTGCACTCACCTTTGTGGCTGTAAGTCTTGTCTGCTAGTTACAGTTGCACACAGCAGAATGTGGTGTTGAATTGTTGACCATTTTACACTCAAACAATCCTTAGGACCTCAACAGGAGACTGGCTCTTTGTCTTTTCACTGTGATGCACTATTTGTTCATATCATGCAGGCAGTGTTTATTTTGTCCTTGTGGCACTGTTACTGCCACATGGACAATGTTCCTTCCACGTGGCACAAAAAACATGATCGTGTTTTTGACCCCTGTTCATGGATACAGTCTGTTAATGAGTTCTGTTAAATCTCTGCTGGTGTATCTCTGTAAAGAAACCTACACAAAAGGGCTTTCAGTAAAATTCATTTGTTGGCATGTATACAGTTGTGCTTATAAGTTTACATACTGGCATCTGGCAGAAATTGTGTTTATTTGTTTGGGCATTTTTCAGAGAATAATGAATGATAACAAAAATAAAAAACCTACAAATAACTACAGCTGAAATTTAGGACTCTCTGAAAATAAGTGGTGTGAATGTTTTAAGATGCACAATAAGGAGGCACTTGAAGAAAATGAACTGCATGGTCGAAAAAGCCATTACTAAACAAATGCCACAAAGCATCCCTCTTACAATACACCAAACAGCACAGAGACAAGCCTCCAAACGTCTGGAACAAAATCATTTGGAGTGATGAGAAAAAAATTAAGCTTTTTGGCCACAACCATAAATACATTTGGAGAGGAGTCAACATGGCCTATGATGATATGTACACCATTCCTCCTGTGAAACATGGAGGTGGATCACTGATGTTTTGGGATGAGTGAGCTACAAAGGCACAGGAAACTTGGTCAAAATCAAGATGAATGCAGCATGTTATCAGAAAATACTGGAGGAAAATTTGCACTTATCAGCCCTGAAGCTGCACATGGGACGTACTGGGGAGATCTCAAACGTGTAATTCATGTTCTGTAATTTACAGGAACTAGTGGCTTTTTAACAAAAAGAATAGGCAGCTTTACCGTCTGAGAAAATAAGAATAAAAGAACTACAACTACAAAAAGACTTCAAGCTGTCATTGATGTTAAAGGTGGCAATACACGGTATTAAGAACTGGGGTATGTAAACCTTTGATTAGGGTAGTTTTGATAGTTTCTGTTGTCATTATGATTTTAAAAAGAGAGAACACAGTTGTTTGACACTAAATGGCTTCACCCAACCACTAACTATGATTGGGAAAAAAAAGGTTTTTGTGTTGTTATTCATATTTTCTGAAAAATGCCCAAAAAGAGTCACTAATTCTGCCAGGATATATTCTGCCAGGGTACAGTCAGGTCCATGGATTTGAAGTGAAACGAACAAGATGTGCTTTAACTGCAGACTTTTAGCTTTAATTTGAGGTATTTAATCCAAATCAGGTGAACGGTGTAGGAATTACAACAGTTTGTATTTGTGCCTCCCACTTTTTAAAGGGACCAAACGTAATGGGACAGATTAACAATCGTAAATCAAACTTAAATTTTTTAATACTTGGTTGTGTATCCTTTGCAGTCAATTACAGCCTGAAGCCTGGAACGCATAGACATCACCAAACGCTGGGTTTCATCCCTGGTGATTCTCTGCCAGGCCTCTACTGCAACTGTCTTCAGTTCCTGCTTGTTCTTGGGACATTTTACCTTCAGTCTTGTCTTCAGCAAGTGAAATACATGCTCAATCAGATTCAGGTCAGGTGATTGACTTGGCCATTTCATAACATTCCACTTTTTCCCTTAAAAAAACTCTTTGGTTGCTTTTTCAGTATGCTTCGGGTCATTGTCCATCTGCACTGTGAAGCACCGTCCAATGAGTTCTGAAGCATTTGGCTGAATATGAGCAGATAATATTGCCCCTAAACACAGCAGTCACATCATCAATAAATACAAGAGAACCAGTTCCATTGGCAGCCATACATGCCCACGCCATGACACTACCACCACATGCTTCACTGATGAGGTGCTATACTTTGGATCATGAGCAGTTCCTTTCCTTCTCCAGACTCTTCTCTTCCCATCACTCTGGTACAAGTTGATCTTGGTCTCATCGGTCCATAGGATGTTGTTCCAGAACTGTGAAGGATTTTTTAGATGTTGTTTGGCAAACTCTAATCTGGCCTTCCTGTTTTTGAGGCTCACCAATGTTTTACATCTTGTGTTGAACCCTCTGTATTCACTCTGGTGAAGTCTTCTCTTGAGTGTTGGCTTTGACACACATACATCTACCTCCTGGAGAGTGTTCTTGATCTGACCAACTGTTGTGAAGGGTGTTTTCTTCACCGGTGCGTTCTTTCTTTTTAAGGATGTTCCAAATTGTTGATTTGGCCACACCTAAAGCTGTTGCTATCTCTCTGATGGGTTTGTTTTTTTAGCCTAATGATGGCTTGCTTGACTGATAGTGGCTCTTTGGATCTCATATTGAGAGTTGACCACAACAGTTTCCAAATGCAAATAGCACACTTGAAATGAACATTCAAACCTTTTATCTGGTTCTTGTAAATAGGATAATGAGGGAAGAACACACACCTGGCCAGCTGAGCAACCAATTGTCCCATTACTTTTGGTCCCTTAAAAAGTGGGAGGCACATATACAAACTGTTGTAATTCTTACACCGTTCACCTGATTTGGATGTAAATACCCTCAAATTAAAGCTAAAAGTCTGCAGTTAAAGCACATCTTGTTTGTTTCATTTCAAATCCATTGTGGTGGTGTATAGAGCATTGTGAAGTTGAAATTGTGAAGTCTATGCTATATTTCATCCCGTCTGACCTCCAGATTCGGTGCTTGAAAGCACTGGATGATCATTCTCTGCTTATGTGACCAACCTTTAGGCATCCAAATCATACTCCTTTTGCTTTAAGGAGTTTAATTTTCTCCACATGAGAAATCTGGGTGAGTTTTGGACACTTGAGCGTAGAATGAGGCTGTTCACAGACAAGGCTTCAGTGAGAGAGCTCCTGGAGGCTGTGCGCTGTTGATGCATATATGCTGTAGGTGGCGGGGCTGTGGTACTGTTTGGAGCTATGATGGATGTCGCAAAGCTCCCTTTAATGGTACTCTTGGATTGGATTCTGCTCTTGAATGTATCTTTTATTGCAGGTCTTGGACTGCTGTCAGAGATGTCTCCAAACAGAGGATGAGACAGGATTTTGACATGGTGCTCGAGGAAGTTAACCATGTCTGTAAAAGTGTCTCTAAAACCTTGCCGCTCTTGTATGTCACAAGCTGTAGATCTCCATCTTCCACGTAGCTTGTAGGGCCACTTCATGATCATTGGTCTCATGTGAGATGGTACATTCAGCTCCTCCATGTACTCTCTGACATTGCATTGCAGCATCCTCCTAAAAACAGAGCACATTCCTCCAGTGCATGAACATTCTCATAATAACTGGCCATGTAAAGAGTTTGTCCATGTTTGCTGTTGCAATCTTATATTAATTTCCACAATGTTCTATTAGAGGAACCTTTGCCTTTTTGTTTGCCCTGTTGTGGTGCCATATGCATACAACTCCTCACCAGTTCCCTTGGCGGCCCCCTGATGTATTGCTCCAAAAATACAAGCAATCCAGATAGCTGCTTGTTCTCTCCACACAGTGTTCAAAAGTTCTCATAAATGAAATACACTGCAATGGATTGGCATCAAAAATCAGAATGTCCCGCTGAGTGGCAGCTAACTGCGGCTGTACAAGCATTTTGTTTTTGCATAATGGTGTCGTTAGGGCTTGTAGCGTAGTGAACTGTTTTGATTGTGCTCTAGACTCCTTGTGTTGTGACACTGCAGGATGAACAGAGACAGGTGGTTTGAACATGGCATTTACAGGATGAGGCTCTAAAGTAGCCAACTCATGGCTTTGTGAATCCTTGTTGAGGTTTGTTATTGTATTGCATTTCCTCCTGTGTATATTACTTTACATTGCTAAATATGTTATGCACCTGGCAAACGTGCTGGTTGTTCTGTTAAGCTTGACTGAGCAGTAACGTTTAGGCACAAATTCCTTTGCCTGTGGGTTAAATTGAATCTGTTTTTGTTCCTAAAGCCCTTTGCTCACATACAAATTCATCCCATTTGTGGCAGACCTTCCCCTACAGAACTGCTCTCCAACCTAGACAGACGTGCTGCAGCAGCAGCCATTTTAGCATCCGCATAAAAAGACAACACAAAATCATTAGCCGTGTGCCAGCCTAGTATAAACCTTTGGAATGTGCTTGACGCCTTGCTGCGATCCACAGCTTTGTAGGCGTATTTTATAACTGTGGGGGAGAGTGGGATGTTATGATGTTTTGGGATGTTTCGAGCGGGGATTGAACCGCCAACCTGCCGGTCAAAGGACGGCCGCTCTACCAGTGAGCTACTGTCACGCTTTGCTTCAGAATGAAGCAGATGACACACATGTAGACAATGGGACGGGATAATGTTTGCTTGCAAAGGTAAACAATACATGAGATTTTATATCATGCCGTACATACAGTGGTAGGAGGCGTATCGTTGCCTCGGTGATTTATGTTCTATTATGAATAAAATATGGTTTCATGAGATTTGCTAATTATTTTTGTTTTTATTTATATTATTTACATTTTACACAATGTCCTAACTTGAGGTTGGAATTGGGGTTGGAGTTTCATTTTTTTTTTTCTCTCAGATGCCCCCAGTTACCAAATTTATTCCATGTTTAGCTATTCAACCGTTTGTATCTTTTAAGTCTTGTAATGTAAAGGGGTTTTTGGTTCCACAAACATAAGCAAATACGTACATTAACTTTAATTACTGCACTATTGCATTAGTTGACTCTTAGACCTCAAGAATCGTGCTCTGAGCATGGTTCTACTGTGGGTCTGTAATGACTGTTGACATGTGCAGGTGGTGGTCCTGGTGTACCATTGGAGCAGCGGTGTGGTAGAGCAGCACAACCTCATCAGTAAACCAGTCACTTTCTGGACTCCAGAGGAAGTCATGTTCTGGCTGGAGCACCTGGGGCCATGGGCTCGCCTCTACAAAGAACCTTTCCAACAGGAGAACGTCAATGGAAGGTGAAGAAACCATCGTCGACAGTAGTTTGATAAAGGTTTTGCCTGAGAATGTTTTTAAATGTCTGATGAATGTCTGTTTTGACTTCCAGACTCCTGTTAATGCTCGGGAATGAGGAGCTGTTAAAGCCCCCTTACAACATTGAAAACCCGACTCACCGTCGGGTGGTTCTGGCTGAACTGGATAAAGTTAAAACTCTTGGAGTCAAGCCACCACAGAATCTCTGGGAATATAAGGTAAAACTCTTGCTAACACATTTGTTCTACCCAGTCTATAGTGGTGTTTTTTAGCCCTTCTGTGGGCTGTTCTTCACCAATCCACATTTATAATAATGGGATGTTCTTTGTCTTTGGAATTCAAATTGTGTTCTGTTTGTCATGTACACACTTAACATTTCTATTACTTCTTAATGATATCATTCATTCAAGTGATTGGGTTTGATTTACTCTATAACTTCCAGATATACCGTATTACAAATAGTTATTCAGGTTTGTGGGTACTTAACAAATAGAGGCGTAACATTATAAAATTTTTTTTTAATGAAATCATTAAAATTTGAATTAAACGTGGTTGTAATGTTCATGTTCTATATTTTTCATAACTCTTGGTGGCCTACAGAATTAAGTTCATTTTCAATTATTTTATCTTTATATATTTTTATTTTTTATATTTATCTGATTTTATCTTCAGCCATGAACTGTCCTGCGGTGGGACATGACATTAAAATAAATAAATAAATCATTTTATGCAAAGTTTTCAAGAAACCTTTCCACAATGTATTAATAAGAATGGCCTTAAGTCACTTATTTCTAGCTTTTTCAGCATCCCATTGGCAAATAACAAAAAAACCTAACTTTTAAAATGATGAGATTCAGGAGAGCATTACTTGTTTTCCTTCAGCAGTCACATTTTGTATAGTTTAACAAAAAATAGTTTTGTTGATTTTGCTAAAACATTTTAATTAGATTTAAAAAGGTGTCACACTGCAGAACAAATGTTAATAGTAAAAATGTGTTAAAAAATACTTATGGAACAATAAAAACAGTGAAAACATAAGAACTGTCAATTATCTTTTTTATATTCAGCATAGTTTTTGAAACACCTAAACATGTTTAAAAATGTAAGCTGTGAATACTTTGCAATATGCCACATTAATTTGACATTATTTTAATATAGCTCTGATCTGCTTTAACATGAGATTGTGTGTACGCCTGTACCCCGCAGACCAAACTAATGATAAGAGCCCAACCAATATATCGGCCGGTATCCGTCCTTTAATTGCTATTTGCCAAGATTTTGCAAAAATACGCCGATATTGTTATTCTATTTTTTCACATATAAAGAGTTTGAAACAAGCATTGTGCTTATTTGTTAATGGTTTAATTGTTCTATTTGTCCAGCAAAGAGCTGCAGGCTGTTATAATGTAACATTTTATGTGACAGGCCCTGCTGCACATTAGTTTTTAAGCAGAGACAAGGAGAGGCAAAACCTCAGAGAGCAGCGAAGTACTGTGTTTTGGTCAGTGGTACATTTATAACTGGTCTGTGAAATAGACATTTGCAACATGTTTCCCTGTTTAACCTCTAAACCGCATGTGGACAAGATAGTTGTGTGTAAGTTAGCAAGCTAAAGTTAAGATAACCTAGTGTAATTATCCTGCTAAAACTTTGACAATAAATGTAATGTAAATTAAAGTAAACATATTCTTTTATTAGAAAATGTGTCGTTGCTGATTCACGAGGCTACTAATGGCTTTTCACCTGAGCAAGACATTTCCGCTAGAGGGTCATAAAAAGTCATAAAAAGTCATAAATTTAACAATAAGACACCTTTAAGGTACCCATAAAAGTCATAAAACGTCCGGTTTTTCCATACAAAGTCATAAAAAACATTTAGTCACGTCTTAAATTGATATGCTTGTCCATTAATTTGTTCTTCCATCAAAATGACAGTTGTGCTCATAAGTTTACAATGGCATTAATTTGTTTTGCCTGTTGTAGTTCTGTGTGAGGAATCTGGGTGGTATCACACTGGTATCACAGCGCTCTAGAACTACAAGGTCCATCAGCATACAGACTTGTCAGAAGGACTTCCCAGAAACCCGCGAACTCCGAATATCATACTCGAATATATCATACTGTCACTGCTTAGTTTAATTGATCACAATGGGTAAATGTACGCGAATGATCTGTGGCTCAAGACGGTGCGTTTAGTAGCTGGCTTAAGCCCGTCGCAAATAATGTATCAAGCCTACTGTACTCTGTGTAAGAAGACATTGGAGATGTCTAGTTTAGGCATAAAAGCCTTGAAGTCGCATGCAAAGTCGGAAAAGCCTGCAGCGAGTGCGCGATCCGTCAGTTTTGTTCGGCTCCGTCACAAACGTTACCCGGTTCAAGTACAGCGCGGGATTCCGTTTCTGTCGCATCCAGTGCCACACACAGTGGTTTGGATCAACCTCCACACTGAAAGCGGAGGTCCTGTGGGTGTTAAATACTGTGACTAAACACCAGTCACAATGGGAACGAGGATATTGCCGAACTTTTTCGAACAATGTTCCCAGACTCTGACATAGTCAAAACATTTACGCAGGAAAGATAAGACCTCATACATCACCCGGTTTGGCTTGGCAGATTATATAAAAAAGACCTCATCTCAAGGTCTCGGGCCTTATGTTCTCATGTTTGATGAAAGCTTAAATCACACAAGCAAGAAGAAACAGCTGGTCATTTTTTCACCATTAAGGAGACAAATGTAGACAGACACTGACTGACTGACTTGATATTTTGGAAAGTAATGCAATAGAATAATTGTTAATTTACAATGTTACTTTACAATGTTACAATTGTTAAGTGTTTCTGTGTTCTTGATACTCAAGAAAAAGAAGGCGAAGGCCAGTTTCTTAATCTTAAGTAAGAAATAATAGAATTACTCTTTACATAATAAAACTTGTTACTTTCAATGAAAGTCAATAATAAAGACTTTTGAAAGGAATTTTAATGACTGAAGTTATTTATCGTAGTTTGTGTAGGTCATAAATTCAAATCATAATGGTCATAAAAAGGTCATAAAAAGTCTTAAATTTGACTGATTAAACCCTGCAGAAACCCTGTTTTCACCTGAGCAAGACATTTAATAGTAGAGACTAGAGGGTAGAGAATGCAAAATAATAATTGGAATAATATAATTAATGTAAGTAGGCCACCAAATGACACCTTCTATAGTGGTACCTTCATAATAAGTTCAGAGAATTAGCAGCTTTCTTACTGTCAAGTGATTGACCTGTATTAACAGGACCAAAAGTAGCTTTTTATAGTGTTTGTTTTTTTGTTTGGGATATCGGCCTATATGTCTCATATGTCAGCTTTCTTTCCTGAATACAGTTGTGCTCATAAGTTTTTTCAGAGAATAAATGGCCAAACAGAATAAAACAACTGTGTTTACTCTTTTTAAATCATAATTACAACAGAAACTACCCAAATGACCCTGATCAAAAGTTTACATACCCTTGCCTGATAACACACACTCAAGTTGACACAAACAGGTTTGAAAAGGTAACCATCCTCACCTCATCAGTGTGTGTGTATAAAAGGTAAGTGACAGCTCCTGACAGGCCCTTGCATCTTTCATCCAGTGCTGCACTGATGTTTCTGTATTCTGAGTCATTGGAAAAGAAAAAATAATGGTCAAAGAATCTGTGGAAAAAGATAATTGAACTGTATAAAACAGGAAAGGGATATAAAAACATATACAAGGAATTGAGAAAGCCAATCAGCAGTGTTTAAACTCCAATAAAGAAGTGGAAAACCAAACCAAGGTCAGATAAACCAACAGAAATTTCAGCCACTACTGCCATGAAAATTGTTCGGAATGCAAAAAAACACAAACTGAAATACAAAAATAAAAAACTGAAACTGAAATATAGGACTCTCTGGAAAAAAAGTGGTGTGAATGTTTTAAGATGCACAATAAGGAGGCACTAAGGAGGAAAAAAAATAGGCTGCATGGTCGAAAAAGCCATTACTACGCAAATGCCACAAAGCATTCCGCTTACAATACACCAAACAGCACAGAGACAAGCCTCCAAACGTCTGGAACAAAATCATTTGGTGGTTGATGAGACCAAAATTAAACTTTTTGGTCACAACCATAAACGTTACATTTGGAGAGGAGTCAACATGGCCTATGATGAAAGGTACATCAGTCCTACTGTGAAACATGGAGGTGGAGCTGATGTTTTAGGGATGTGTGAGCTACAAAGGCACAGGAAAAGATGAATGAAGCATGTTATCAGAAAATACTGGAGGAAAATCACTCATCAGCCCGGAAGCTGTGTATGGGACGTAAGCACAAAGCCAAGTCCTGTCATTGGCTACAGCAGCAGAAAGTGAAGGTTCTGGACTGACCTCAGTCTCCTGACCTCAGTGTCATTGAGCCACTCTGAGGAGATCTCAAATGTGCAGTTCATACAAGACAGCCCAAGAATTTACAGGAACTGGAGGCTTTTTGCCAAAAAGAATGAGCAGCTTTACCATCTGAGAAAATAAAGAACTACAACTACCACAAAAGACTTCAAGTGTCATTGATGTTAAAGGTGACAATACACAGTATTAAGGACTGGGGAATGTAAACTTTTGATCAGGGTAGTTTGGGTAGTTTCTGTTGTCATTATGATTTAAATAGAGTAAACACAATTGTTTGACACTAAATGGCTTCACCCAAACACTAACTATGAGTGAAAGAAAAGTTTTTGTGTTATCATTCTTTTTCTATTAAAAATGTCCAAACAATCACTAATTCTGCAATCACTAATTTAAACTGTATTAGTATAGTGCTTTAAACCCTGTGAACTGATCCAACTGCTAGGGTCTTATTATAAACATATTTGAATTTTATATCTAGTGAATATTACAGTCACACCGCAGATAATTTTTAAGGTTAATCATGAAATAAAAACACACATCATTTGTCTAAAACTAAAACTGTCCCATAATATACTCCATTTTGCATCAATTATAGCATATATTTCTAAGAGGTAAAACATAAGTTTACATGATTACAAGAAATGTTGGCATCATGTCAAGTGAAAGAAAGATTTGGACGGCACAAACAACTGCAGTGTGTAGTTGTTAAATGAGACATTCTCAGACAAGTGTGAATATATAGAATATAATGAATTCAGTTCAACGTTGTTAATCCCCAAGTGGAAATTCAGTTGTTAGGTCTCTTCAGATTAATTAATTCAGACTTGATCTTCCACAGACTGATTGATTGAACGGTCTTATTGCAGTCCAGTCTCTTATGTCCATGTTGGTTCAGTATAGCATGTTGTGTCTGTGTGTTGTTCCAATTCTAACCAGTGTCTTCAAACAAATACCTAATAGTTTATTAATGTACTTCAAGCTGTTTTTGTGACTCAGACCTAGTCATTAATTTATTATTACATAAATCATTAACAAATGATATGACAGTGTAGCTTGACTACTAATTGTGCTGTAATTTGTAATTCTACTGTATAATTTTGTCATAGATTTATGAGATATTCAGGTGGCATGATGTGTTCCTTTTCATCATTGTGTTATATGTTTCCTTCCCTTTGACAGGCTGCTAATGCAGGGAAGTCTCTGTTCCTACTTTATGCACTGAAGCGCTCCCCTCGCCTCACGCTCTTCTACTTATATTTGTTTGATTACTCCTGCACACCTGCTGTCCGGTCATCACACACGTTGATAAGTTGGCAGAGAGTGCCTTCATCGACACACAGGTAACTTCTTTCAAATAACTGTAGAAGAACACTGTGAATCTTGATATACTTTTCTTGTACTTTAACAACAATGTGTTAGAGCCACAGTGAAAGGAAAAAAAATATTGTTCATCTTCTAACAACAATACTGAAATCTTTTTTAATGTTTTCATGTAATAACAACCGTTAGTGTATAAATTACATGCTCAAAAACATCCCTTCTATGTAAACAAATGTGGGACATAGCTGGTCTGTTGGTATATTTACCTCCACATTGTTGTAGGCAGGGACATAGGTAAAGGTATATTAATAAAAGCTGCTAGAGAAATAGCGGCCAAACCTGCAGTATTCTAGAACTCCTGTCTGAGCGACATGAAATGGACTAGACTTTTTGTCACTGTAGCTCTCATACAATGTTGTAGCACCTGTAATGTACTATTATCAGTTTCTTTATCTTTCTGTGTTAGTCGGACCCCAGTCGGCGGCAGTGGGCAGAGTTTCTGGTGAAGTTCTTGTTGTTCCCGTACCAACTGATCGCGGAGTTTGCGTGGGACTGGCTGTCGGTTCACTACTGGACGTCCCGCTTTATAATAGTCAACGCCATGCTTCTGTCTGTGCTGGAAGGTTGTTCGCTGTGGCACCTCTGGACTAGAGCCAGGATCAGGTAGAGAACTAGAAATTGGCCATTAAAGCTAGATATTTACTGTATTGCAAATGTTCTGCAATAACACATGCTCTAGGGTTTCCATGGTAAAATAATTTGCCAGTCAGATGTGACCAGTAGGGCACTTTATATTTTAATAATTCAAGGTTCAAAAACATTCAATAATATATAATCATCTAAATATTGTTACTCTAAAGGCATTTTAGAGCCCATTCCCTGAGGTTGGGACACCATTTTTTTTGTTTTTTATCCCCTAGGTTGCATACACATAAATAAAAACAAAAATCCATCTTATGCCAAAACCTTTGTCGATTAACACTAACTTGTATTTACCCTTTTTAGGACACTGCCACAGAAGATGTGGAACCACTTGTGGAAGATGTTATCTCAGGGATTTGCCTTTGTCCTTCTGTGGCCTTTTGTTCCTCAGTTTGTATGCAACTGCTTGTTCTATTGGGCTCTGTACTTCAGTCCGATCATAAACATAGACATGGTGGTCCAACAGCTGATGCACCCAGAAACACAGGCGCTGTAAGTGCACACACATACAGAGACTGACAGAACACTGAACGGTCTCACTCACACAATGGGATTACTCACAAAGTGAAGAGGAGTTCATCTTGTTCTTTGGTTGTCCAATGGAAGGAGACAGCCTTGTATGGTGAAATACAAATAAAGCAGGATGGACTCGGTGCTTCTGGAAGATACTGTGGTGGCATTTAAAAACCATATTGCCTGAATGATCTGAGCAGTTACACTCAATCATTTTACAAACAGTGATGTTGAATATTTACTTTATTTGGCCTTTCCTCAAGGATGTTGGAGGTAGGGTTTTTATAGTCAGTTCAATGACTAATATTAAGTATGATTACATTTTTTTTTATCATAAAAGTAATGAATGAATACATTTTTTATTGTGCATTTTCAGCATGGCTCTGGATGTGTTTGGAAATACAAAGGTACCTAAATTCTTTTAAGATGACATGTTGAGGTTTATAATTCTAGGGTTTAAAAATCTCATTCTGTAAATGGTTGAAATGGTAAAAAAAAAATAGATGTTGCTTTGTTTCAAAACATTTGACCTTTTCATGGTGACCTTTTCTTTTTAACAGCTGTTCAAAGCACATTTTGGTTGATAAACAAAGTATTGCACATTTTTCAACATTTGTTAGCAATATATTTTCAATATAATAAGGGGCTAGAACTAATTAAAAATTGCAATTTTTGCATTGTTTATTTGCACATAAGTGTTATACACTGTAATTTGGTTTTAAAGTATAAAACTTAAACAGCATTAAACTGTTTAAAAACATAACATTGTGTGGTCTTTGTAATGCACTGAGTATTGGGTCTTCTATATAAACCAGAGCTGTTGTCTGTGAGTTACATGCTCACAAACACTTGTAGTGGAAGGTGTGGATGTGACCATTTGACTCATGCCTTTAATTCTGACAAGTTAATTTCAACATTGATTATGAAAGAACTTCGTTGTATTTCCCACGGGTACTTAGAAAGATTTGTGATTTTTCCTAAGTCTTTGAAAAGCTTTCAAATGTTGTAGTGCTAGCTACAATCTGTTGAAGAGCTTATAGTGCTGTAGTTAGCGTTAGCATGCTAAAGTCTGAACACCTATGTTCTGTGTAATGATTTTGTGTAAAACACATATCGCATTAAAAGATAATGTACTACCTAATGTTGCAAGGTAGCCAACGGTTTTTTTTATGTTGTACTTTTTAGCTGTAACTGTATAAGCTATATTTCAATGTTAGCAAGAAGACCTTGTCACCCAAACCATTGTAACTAGTTTATGTGTTAAAACTATAGTTTCTAGCTCCTTCTGTGTCGTTGAGCAAACATGTGGACAACTGCAAACTAAGAGAGTGCATATTTAAAGCTGTAACATTTTGCAAATACTATTGCATACATCCAGTGCGAACTGTTTTTCCTCTTGTCTTACGTCCTTACAGCTGTAAATTACAAACATTATTAATGTTGCAATGAGAGGAGATGATGTGAGAATCAAGAAGAGTCAGACGATGGAAAAAAGGCAGCATCAGTGAATCACTATCAAGCAGTGACTTTAGGTGGGACTTGTACTGGGTCTCACTCAAAGAGACACACACATTAATCATAGGCCTCAAACACCTGGGAGTCCACATCCGCGAGGACCTCACCTGGGCTCACAACACTCAGCAGCAGCTGTCCTTCAAGAGGATGCTGCTGAGGGAGCTTGGCCTCAGTGTATCTTCACCAGCTGCACCACTGTCTGGTATGCAATGGACCACAGACGACTGCAGAGACTGCTGAGAAGAGCACCAGGGCTCCGCTGCCCTCTCTGCAGACCATCTACCACCACAGAGGACTCCAACCACCCCCAACACAGACTGTTCAGTCCTGCCCTTAGGACAGATGTACAGAGTTGTGAGATGTAGAGCAGCCAGACCGAGGAACTCTTTCTTCCCGCTTGGCATCAGACTTTTTAAGCAGGTAGCCTGTGGACACAGATTAGCCTCACCTTACTTGAGTGGACTGGAGCCATCTTTAGTACCAGGCTGTAAACAGGATTTTTACACTTACGTTTACATTTAGTCATTTAGCTGACGCTTTTATCCATACTTACATTAAGGTTCCATTCAACAGTGTTACAGCTGGAACACCACTGGAGGCAAGGTGAGTGAAGTGTCTTTCCCAAGGACACAACAACAGTATGAACTGTGGGGAGAGCGGGAATCGAACCACCAACCTTCCACTTGAGGGATAACCGTTCTACCATTGAGCCCCTATTATTAATAACTTATTATCATGTGGTTCATTCAGTTTGCACATTAATCCCTTCTACTGCTGCCACTGTCCTGAACATTTATGTCTGAAAGACAACATTGTACTGTAAACTCATGCATAAAGACACTGTTAACCTGAATCCTGTGCTTCCAGTCAATAATCTGCAGTTAAGGCTGTAGTAGTGAACACAATATGCTGCACATTTTTCTAATATGAACCCCTTGCAAAAAATAACTTAGTTCCCCAAAAAGTTCTTGTTATGTTTGTGTATTCTGTTGTGTCTTCAATAATAATATTTTTAATCACAATGAGTGTGATTTGTGTGGGGAAAAAAATTGAAAAAAGACTGTTCATTTGGCACAGTTGCATTCAGTAACAAAAAACTATTAAAATAGTTTGAAAACTCAATAATTTTTGTGTGTATCAATTACTACTCTCAATTTTTTAATAGACAAACACTTAGGAGCGGGGTGTCTTGTTCTGCTAAAATACATGGGCACAGGCTGTATCTTAGGTTATATGATAAGGATGTACAGCAGTTTATTTTCATCAGTGACATTAACTTGTTTAACCCCCGCAACCAAAGTTGCAGAAAAAATATTTAAGGTTCATCTGTTGTTAATACATTAAATATTAAGGTATAATTAGTGACCATGTCTCAAACAAGAGCATATAAAAGGTATGGTAACATGCAGCTGGGAGTTTGATTTTAGGCACACAATGTTTGGAGTCTCCAGTGTTTACATATGTCATATGTTGTTGTAAGTCCTCTTTTTTTGGTTTGGTCAGAGTGAGTAGAAAAAAGGAACATGTAAAACTGATCTTTTGTCAGGCCTTGACTCTTTCCCTGCGTATTTCCCCCAGTCACAGGCTACAGCTTTACAGAACAGATACAGTCACTACAGTTTATCATGGAAATAAAGTACTGTAGGTTCAAGACGGGCACATAAAGAAGTCCAGGAAATGTTTTGGGACAGTACAACTGAACTGATGGGGGGCGCAGTGGATCAGTGGTAGAGCGGTCGGCGGTTCGATTCCCGCTCTCCCCAGAGTTCATTAGTCATTAGTTGTGTCCTTGGGCAAGACACTTAACCCACCTTGCCTCCAGTGGTGTTCCAGCTGTAACACTGATAAATGGAACCTTAATGTAAGTCGCTTTAGATAAAAGCATCTGCTGAATGACAAAATGTAAACTTAAAAAGAATATTTAATATGTAAAATAAATGGAGGCTATTTATGGAAGTTGATACATTATGAGAAAATATTTTTTTACATACAATTGTGCTATTTATGCTATGTATTTATGCTATGTGCGTGTGCTATGTATGCTATTTTTAAGAAAGTGCTTCTGTCAGTGGGGCATTAAGGCCATGTGATTTAAATACTTTTATGTCTGGGTAACAAAATGACATAAACAGCTACAAAGTCTATGGTCAGGGTTTTAGTAAACAGACATTGTGGTACTGGCCATTTAACGTAATAGCAGTATTTACTTATGCTCAGTGTTGGTCAGCTTACTTCAAAAAAGTAATTAGTTACAGTTACAAATTACTTCTCCCAAAAAGTAATTGAGTTAGTAACTCAGTTACTCAGCAAAGTAACTGAAGTTATTTTTTTATGTTCTATAAGGGTACTACGTTCTATAACAGCTTAAATATCAAAGATGTTTAAATTAACTGATTGAAGAATAAAAACACTATATATAGTATTTTAGAGCATTTGGTATTTATTTTAACTCAATAGATTGCATTCTGCCATATGTTATACATATAAATAAAAACATATAAAAATAAATATTGAAAATAAAATTCAATGGCAAAATTAAGTCACACAAATGTAAACTTGTGTAAAAAGAAACAAAGGCCATTAAGTAGTGCAAATCTCTGTACCTGTAAATGATTGCACAATAAACAAAACACAATCCAACTCTCTCTGTAGATTAACATGTTGTTCATTCTCAAAGAAAATGAATAATACATTCATCTATTCTAAAATACTCCTCATCTAACAACTAAACCAGTGGTTGTTGCTGACACGTAAAATCGAGCGTTGCTTGTTTTAACAGTGGCTCTGTCTCCTTCACTGGAACTCACGCAGCTGCCTTTGGGGTTAGCAGCAGCAACAAGTGTTGTGTTAGCATGTGTTGACGTGAGGTGCTTCATAAGATTTGAGTTGCTTGAGGCAGACGTGGATAAAGTCTTTTTTCCTGGACATAGCATGTTACAGAAACATTCTTGCCTTTAATTTCAATTAACGAGATGTAGTGCCGGTACTTCCAGTTCGAGAACGCCACCTTTGAATTTCCCCGGCTGTGTCTGTCTTGTGTTTAGTGGAAGCAGTGTTGCCAGATTGGACTAAAGATTTTCAGCCCAACTACAGCTTAAAACCCGCCTATTTAAAAAAATACCAGCCCAAAATACATACTGTTATTAAAACTGTTATAGAATAAAACACACCATTTTTTTTTCTTATTAAACAACCAGACTAACAAATTGCACATTGGAGAGCACAAGGCTCACCCCAAGTATATCCAGAGCATCTTTTTTTTTTAATATATATATATATATATATATATATATATATATAAATGATAATTCTAATAAAACACAAGGTCTACATCGGAAACCTCAGAAGGGGACAACATTTTTTTATTGTTCTTGTGCTACTATTGTCAGAACTACAGTTCTTTTCTAATAGGCCAATTCTCAAATTATTTCATTATAGCCTACTTTTCTTTTTGTATTAGTAGGCTACTTACAAATTTGTGCTTAATTACCAACTAATTTTTTTTTTATATTATCATTATTAAAATTATTATTATTATTTAACTTATAGACCACTGGGCAAATCAACATGAATTCTCGTTTTTTCTTTCTTTTAATTTTAAATAAAACAATGACTGAATGATACACTGAATCGTCATCAGCTATTACGTTTCAGAAATGATCAAACATCAGAATTGTACATCAAAATAAAACTGTAGGCTAATAGCATAAACACGCTTACCTTTTAATATGAAGTTAACGTAGATAATCCCCGCAGAACTAATGAAAACGTCTTTATTATAGAACAATTCTAGGACTATTTAAAGATAGGACCAACTTTGTACAGTCACAACCAGTTTGATTAATAGATCGTTGAGTCAAATCTCTCCAGCAACTGCCTGGGAGGTTTGAATGTTGCAGAGGTAAACCCATTTCTGACCAGGCCAGTGCGCACATCCATGATGCTGGAGAGTAAAGGTAGTCCCATGCGATTCCTAGTGTCATCTTTTAAAAGCGAGACGAGGGAAAATGCCCGCTCAACATGGGCATTGGAAATAGGCAGAACAAGAAGTCTTATGGCACCTTGTGCCAATTCCTGAAACACTTGTGCCCCCTGCATCTTTAAACGCGACTTGAGCCAAAACTTGTCAATGTCCTGGTCATCAGAGAAGTTTGCGGTTGCCACATTCCTCCACTGCGTTTCTAATGTACCAATGGGGCACGAGAAAAGATCAGCTGGCAAGTCCTTTACTCCAGGCCTATTTATAGTGGACATAACAGATTTCGGGCAGAAGAGCTCCAGTTTGCTCAGGATTTCCATTGAAGCAGGTAAACGCAATTGGTACTGCTTTACAAGTTCTTTTAAAAAATCCATACAACGCGAAGAAATTCTCTCCTTCATGTCTGGGGCTAGCCTACTTTCCTCCAGTTTGTCCATAAATGTGGTACCCAGGTCCGCATCCAGAGGGGATAGGAATATGCCCGACTGTGTGAGGTCAAGTTCACGGAGCTGCTTGTGATTACGCAAGACGCTCGGTTTGAGAATGCGTCTCACAGTTGTCATGTACAGCCTTTCCAAGTCTCTAAACACACCGAGAGAGTTTCCTGTTTCTAATTGAAAGCATTTATTTACAGCTTTGATTTCCATCAGAACAGGCTGAAGAAAGTACATGTGAAGGAGATTAGTTTTGTCATTGTACATTTCCTTTAAAAGCCGAGCAGTATAGCAGTGATCTGTACTTGAAGCCATGTTAAAGTGCAGTGTGAGGGCATCTTTTTGATCCACAATGCGGTTAATGCAGTCAGCCATCACAAGCCAACGGGTACAGCTTGGACTTATTAATTTCAAGGGACAGCCCCGTTATTGATAGTCTCATATATGTTCTTGTACTCATACTGCCGCTTTGATGAATGTGCGAACCAGTTGTAGGTTTCTCTAACCATGTATTCTATGTTGCTTGGAAGAAGCTGCATTGCTTTATTTGTAACAATGTCGAGTGAATGGCAAACACAGCGAATAAGCTGCAGGTTTGGCTGTATTTGTTTAAGTAGGGTGAAAACCGAGTGTTTTTTTCCAACCATTACGCTGGCACCATCTGTGGCGATGCCCATCATGTTTTTAATCTGGAGCCCGTTCTTTGATAGAAAAGCGACAACAGTGTCTGATATGGCTTTAGCATCAGCATCTGTCAGCTCCACAAGTCCAAGATATGTACTTACAAACTTGCTGTGTTTTTTTGAGTGGTATTTCACACAGATGCAAATAAGTTTGTTCACGGATATGTCAGTGCTTTCATCAAGATACAGGGAATATGGAGACTCCCCAATATCCTCCACAAGTTCTTCTCTGAAGTGTGGCGCGAGGACAGATTTGATAATGGCTGTACACTTTGTCCGGTGCATTTGGAATGTTCCCATCTCATCTTTCAAAATGTCTGACAAATCGTCCACCGCATTTATTGAACTGTGACAAGCAATGTAAGCAGCAATTCTAATTTCACGGCGCTTTTGGTCATATTTGATCGGACACAGCCCTGCTGCTCCTACTGACACAGTAAATGTTTTTATACTTGGTGCACAGCGCGATTTGTGTTTTTTCGTATTAGCATGCTCTTTCAAATCATTTAACTGTGCTCTGATTTCTGATTGACAGTATTTACAAAATGCCTTTGTATCATCGCCTACCACAGGTGTAATCCATGTTTTTAAAGACTGGTCGCTCTCCCATTCCTTTCTGTAGGACTTTTTATATTTACCCCACTTTGGCATGATGATGATGATGATGAATGATGATAATGCAGTTTTGACGATATAACGAATTAGCCTACAACAACCCGCCAATCAAGCTTGAAGTCTGATTGGACAGGATTCCCCTGAACCTTATTGGCTAACCTGAACCATACCTAATTTAAACATCATCCTACATTATATAATTTATTTTATAGTTAGTTTTCATAAAAAAATAAATAAATAAAGAATACTGTTTATAGTCAAAAATAAAAACCCGCCTGTTGCATCAAAAACCAGCCCAAATTTTAAAGACCCGCCCAATGCATTTTTTTCCGGTCGGACGTGACCAAAAGGAGCCCAATTGGGCGGGAACCCGCCCAATCTGGCAACACTGAGTGGAAGTCAGCGCGTGCAGTGAGACCGCGTGAGCAGGGTACCGCCCACACACCCCTGCTCTCTCCAGCAGCAGCTGATGTGTAGCCAAAGCATGACACCTCGCGCTTTATTCAACCAAATTGTAGTAACGCGACACTTTACATTCTCAGTAACAATAACGGCGTTACAACGATGGGAACAAGCCTCTCCCATGGTACCTCTTAAATGGTCGTCGTGTAAGGGCGCCGCCATACGGTGATTTTACAGCAAAATACAGCGATATACCTCCGTCCACCAGAGGGCAGGCTCCAAAAGCGGAAATATAAGGAGAAACCCAATGGCGACTTTACAAGAGTAAAACTCATGTTTACAGCCTGGTACAAAAGATGGCTCCGGTCTCTAGAGCTAAGTTTTTATTACATGACAACTCTGGGGGGGGTGAATTTTTGAAAATTACGTTGGTTTATGCTATCTAAAAACTATTGTTTTACTATGGAGTAAAACCCGAAAAGCCCGGATGTAACGGCCATTTTATTGCCCATTCGTAATGACAATATTGGTGAATAGGGGACCAATGGGCGGATATTATCCATAATTATACTATCTATGGATGGGAAAAGTAATTAATTAGATTACTCCGTTACTGAAAATTTAACGCCGTTAGTAACGCCGTTATACTCTAACGGCGTTACTTCCAACACTGCTTATGCTTACTTATAGTGTTATTACAATACAAACATTTTGAGTTTGATTCGATACCTGGCTTGAGTATCACAATACCGACACTAGAACGATACCTTAACATCAGCCTGAAACATAATGGGGAAAAAATTGCTAAAGTTCTCTCTTTGTCCTGTACCTGCCAGTCTTTTGAGCTCTGACTGTATAATTCTGTAATATGCCAATTTTTACTTCAGCCAGGGTAAATTTTTGATTAATATGTCCGTTTATGCTATCTGAAAACTATTGTTTTACTATGGAGTAAAAGCCGAAAAGCCCAGATGTAACCGCCATTTTATTGCCCTTTCATAATGACAATATTGGTGAATAGGGGACCAATGGGCGGATTACATCCATGTTTATTTACAATCTATGGTTGCTACCAATGACAGTATATACTATGGACAACTTCCGCCCATTGGTTCCCTATTCACCGTTTTTGTTGTTACCACAGGGGAATGGTTACAATCGGGCTTTTCCGCTTTTACTGCATAGAAAAACAATAGTTTTTAGATTTAAAATAGCTCTAGAGACTGGAGTCATCTTTTGTACCAGGCTGTAAACAGGATTTTTACACTTACGTTTACATTTACATTTATTCATTTAGCTGACGCTTTTATCCAAAGCAACTTACATTAAGCTTCTAATTACCAGTGTTACAGCTGGAACACCACTGGAGGCAAGGAGGGTTAAGTGTCTTGCCCAAGGACACAACAGCAGTATGAACTGTGGGGAGAGCGGGAATCGATCCACCAGTAGACAACCACTCTACCTACTGAGCCACTGCGGCCCACTTGTAAAGTCGCCATTGGGTTTCTCCTTATATCTGCCCTCTGGTGGATGGCTGTATATCGCTGTATATCGCTCTATTTCGCTGTATATTGCTGTATATCGCTGTATTTCGCTGTATTTCATTGTATATCGCTGTATATCGCTGTATTTCGCTGTATATTGCTCTATTTCGCTGTATATCGCTGTATTTCGCTGTATTTCACTGTATATCGCTGTATATCGCTGTATTTCGCTGTATATCGCTCTATTTCGCTGTATATCGCTGTATTTCGCTGTATTTCACTGTATATCGCTGTATTTCGCTGTATATCGCTCTATTTCGCTGTATATTGCTGTATATCGCTGTATTTTGCTGTATTTCACTGTATATCGCTGTATATCGCTGTATATCGCTGTATTTCGCTGTATATCGCTGTATATCGCTGTATATCGCTGTATTTCGCTGTATATCGCTGTATATCGCTGTATATCGCTGTATTTCGCTGTATATCGCTGTATTTCGCTGTATATCGCTGTATATCGCTGTATATCGCTGTATTTCGCTGTATATCGCTGTATTTCGCTGTATTTCGCTGTATATCGCTGTATTTCGCTGTATATCGCTGTATATCGCTGTATATCGTTGTATATCGTTGTATATCGCTGTATTTTGCTGTATTTTGCTGTATTTTGCTGTATTTCGTTGTATATCGCTGTATATCGCTGTATATCGCTGTATTTCGTTGTATATCGCTGTATTTCGCTGTATATCGCTGTATATCGCTGTATTTCGCTGTATATCGCTGTATTTTGCTGTATATCACTGTATATCGCTGTATTTCGCTGTATATCGCTGTATATCGCTGTATTTCGTTGTATTTCGCTGTATATCACTGTATTTCGCTGTATATCGCTGTATATTGCTGTATTTCGTTGTATTTCGCTGTATATCGCTGTATTTCGCTGTATATCGCTGTATTTTGCTGTATTTTGCTGTATATCGCTGTATTTTGCTGTATTTCGCTGTATTTCGCTGTATATCGCTGTATTTCGCTGTATATCGCTGTATTTCGCTGTATTTTGCTGTATTTCGTTGTATATCGCTGTATTTCGCTGTATATCGCTGTATTTCGCTGTATATCGCTGTATTTTGCTGTATTTCGTTGTATATCGCTGTATTTCGCTGTATATCGCTGTATTTCGCTGTATATCGCTGTATTTTGCTGTATTTTGCTGTATTTCGCTGTATATCGCTGTATATCGCTGTATTTCGCTGTATATCACTGTATTTTGCTGTATTTCGCTGTATATCGCTGTATATCGCTGTATATCGCTGTATTTCGCTGTATATCGCTGTATTTTGCTGTATTTTGCTGTATATCGCTGTATTTCGCTGTATATCGCTGTATTTTGCTGTATTTCGCTGTATTTCGCTGTATATAGCTGTATGTCGCTGTAAATCGCTGTATTTTGCTGTATTTCGCTGTATTTCGCTGTATATCGCTGTATTTTGCTGCATATCGCTGTATATCGCTGTATTTTGCTGTATTTCGCTGTATATCGCTGTATATCGCTGTATTTCGCTGTATTTCGCTGTATATCGCTGTATTTCGCTGTATATCGCTGTATTTTGCTGTATTTCGCTGTATATCGCTGTATTTCGCTGTATTTCGCTGTATATCGCTGTATTTTGCTGTATATCGATATCGCTGTATATCGCTGTATGGCGGCACCCTTACTCGAGGACCTTTTCAGAGGTTCAATGAGGCTTGATTGCTACTTGTAGCGTTGCTACTGCCCGGCACTGTCAGCGGCTTGCTGCAAACCTCTCTTCGCAGAAACTTTGCAATAATTACAAGTGAGATAATGAAACATTTAATCTCTAATCAATATTTTTTGTCCAGTTATTTGCCCAAGTTAGTTTTGGTATTGAGGTAAAAGTAACTTACCTTTTATTCGCTAAATAGCAGTGGGTGGTGTACATGCAGATGGCTCAGTAAATTTGATGTGTCACCCCCTTTTTGCAGCAACTTTCTTCTTGCACAATCTGGAGACAGGGTGACCGTCCTCGATTATATTCCCCTCAAGACTCTTAAAACCCAAAATATGACCAGACTTATGATTTGTGCAAAAGACAACGCGTGCTGCTCCTGTGTCAGACTGATGCTGTCTGAACAAGATTTACCACGAGTTTTCGAAATCACAATAATCAAACACGGTTTTAATGATAATACCAAATCGTAGTTTATCATGAAACCCAAAGTTGTTCCATCCCTAGTTTCAACACATAAACCATTTACCATTGGCACTGCCACAACAGTTTGGGTGACAAGGGCTCCTGAGTATGGAAGCCCGTTTCCGCCACAGTTGAGAAAAAAAAAAGATTATTTAAGTCGAAATAATGACTTAGTATCTCGAAATAATGACTTAGTATCTCAAAATAATGACTTAGTATCTCGAAATAATGACTTAGTAAGTCGAAATAATGACTTAGTATCTCGAAATAATGACTTAGTATCTCGAAATAATGACTTAGTAAGTCGAAATAATGACTTAGTATCTCGAAATAATGACTTAGTATCGAAATAATGACTTAGTAAGTCGAAATAATGACTTAGTAAGTCGAAATAATGACTTAGTAAGTCGAAATAATGACTTAGTATCTCGAAATAATTACTTAGTAAGTCGAAATAATGACTTAGTATCTCGAAATAACGAGAAAGTTTCTCGAAATAATGACTTAGTAAGTCGAAATAATGAGAAACCTATCACGCACTGTGCGCCACGTTATACCTGAGGCGCCTTGATCGGTGTTGCTGATCCTTACAGTGAGCCCCCGAGTGATCCATGGATTTTAAACAAATAGAACAGTATTTCAAACGAGGACTAACAAATCGTGAAATACTAACTCTATTGAAAGAGGTACATGGAGTCCAAATTAGCAGTCGCACCCTTGAGCGACTTTTGAGCAAACACCAGCTTTGGAGGAGGAAGCTTTCATTCAGCAACAACTACAAACACCAGGGCAGCTACATGGTTACAGGTGGATGCATCAGAAATGCTGGCTCAATGGAATTATCACTGACAGAGAGACAGTGCAGGTGATTTTACGGTTGCTAGACAGCGAGGGAGTTGACTTGAGGTCTAGGAATCGACTTCGCCGCCGAGTGTATTTCAGCCGCGGACCTAATTATGTTTGGCACATCGATGGATACGACAAATTAAAGCCATACGGAATTTGTATAAGTGGGTGCATAGATGGGTTTTCAAGGAAAATAATGTGGCTCGAAGCTTACAGAACAATGATCCTCGGGTTATTGCGGGGTACTTTATGACAGCTGTCATAGAGGCGAAAGGCTGCCCTAACATGGTGAGATTGGATCTCGGTACAGAGAACGTCAATGTTGCAGAAATGCAGAAATTTCTACATCATAGAAGACATCCAGACTCTGCTTGTGTCACTTTTGGGCCAAGCACCAGCAACCAACGGATTGAGAGATGGTGGCTTACACTTAGAAGTCAGTGCATTCAGTTTTGGATGAACCTGTTCGACAATCTGAAAGAGGATGGACATTATGCTCACACTTTCCTGGACAAATGTTTGATCCAGTTCTGTTTTCAAAACTTAATACAGGTAAGTCACATGTTTTTTGTTTGTTTTTCATTTGCATTTAAAGGGATAGTTCACACAAAATTACATTTTTTTCATAATGTACTCACCCTTGTGTTGTTCCAAATCTGTATGAGTTTCTTTTTTCTGTTGAACATAAAGGAAGATATTCAGTTTTGGGTCTTCATTGACTTCCATAGTATTTTTTTAATACTATATGGAAGTTAGGGGAGACCCAAAACTCTTTGGTTACCAAAATTCTTCAGAACATCTTTCTTTGTTCAACAGAAGAAATAAACTTATACAGGTTTGGAACAACACAAGGGTGAGTAAATATGACAAAATGTTACATTTGTGTGAACTATCCCTTTAATTCTGTTAAACATTTATTTGAAACCTGTTGACTATAATGTAATTGTATCTCACATGTAGTGTTGGGTAGATTACTTATAAAATTCAATCTTGTACCTACATCACAACAAATTAAACCTGTGTGCAAGACAGCTTTAATTGTGCATTTAAATGTATAATTTCATATTCATATGAATTATTCGTATTTAACTACTTCATTATTTTATAGACTATTAAAATTTTTATATTTAAAACATTTACCTCATAACATTATTTCTGCAGTTGCAATTGCTGTGTAAATGCATTAGATTTTATTGCTTTAAAAAAACGACATACTAAGAATTTGACATAAAAGATAACGTACATTGCATAAGGCTAGAAAAAATGGTTCCTAAGAAGGTAAAAATGGCCCTGCCCCCTAAGGCCTAGCCTGTAGTAGATAGATATTGTAATCTATATACTCAAGCAACTGTAAGCTGCAAACATGGCAAATTACATTATGGAAAAATAATACATTTTTGTAAGGGTGCTGGTGTCCTTACAGACTAAAGATTATAATCCCAAAATGTAAATAACCTTTTATTTATTTTATTTTTCAGGAGGAACTGGATCATGTGACATCATCATGGAATAATCACAGAATACGACCAGTACATAACTCTCGATCTCCAAATGGTCGCCCAGCCATTATCCATGCGGTACCTCAGTTATATGGCGCAAGAGATTACTTACACCTTGTAAACCCACAAGAAGTTGAAGTGTGTCTTGAAGAATGTGTATTTAAAGACTACCCATGTGACAACGATGTGTTTGATGTCTGTGTTCACCTCATTACAGAACACAATTTGGATATGTCAAAAGATGTCTATTCAACTGTGGATATTTATATCAAACTCAGGGAGTTGATAAATAATGAACTAAGTGACAGACTAAAATTATTTGTGAAGTGTTTTTTTGGACTGGAAGCATAGCTAAAAACAAATGTTATTCTCTGCTTAGTAATATTAAATAAAAATTTTCTGTTGAGCAGTAATACTTTGACATGATCACAATGCATCTCTTTTTGACATATACTATATGTCACTTTATTAGTGTCAACTTTTAAACATTTAATTGAAGACACTGAAACACCATGAAACATTTAATTGAAATGAAAAGACAGGCCTATTAATGTTCAAAATAAAAAAAATAAAAAATAAGAAAGCAAGCATGGATTTTATACTGCAAAATAAGCAGGCATTTTTTTAAACAAAATAAAATTGTGTAAAGTATATGGTTATGAACATTGTTAATGTAACAGGACTAGGTATACTGTTGTTGAAAAACAGCACAACATTTTTGGCTTGCAATAACATTAACAAATAACATACTAAAAGAAAACCAATGCTCACTGTAATCACAAACCAGTTTACAACAATAACTGCATAAAGAGATCAACACTAAAATAGGCTTGGATGTAGTGCTACTGGGTCAAAGCAAAAACATCCATAAATTTGCACTGAAGTTGTGCAATATTTGTATATCAGTCGTGAGCAGCAACTGCAAATAGTCTTACAACTGACAATAACATTGTATAACATTAACACTATAATAGTGATAAACGTGTTTTTTTTTTACTTTTCAAATTGACAGTCCAGCTGTACATTTACACAATTCAGAACGAGGGAACAAAAGCTTAAAACAAACAATACACAAGTTGAGGTAAATTATGCGGTGGTGTGTAATGTAAATGCCCACAGACTACACTATTACACAGAGGGAGTTCTCTTCTCGAACTTCAATAATTAGACTATGTCCATCACCCACACATTGGATTCAAAGACTTTGTTAATTTCAGATCTAAAATCAGGATAACTGTCATAAAACACTGACAGCTCCAAGACACAACCACAAGTGTGTGCAACTGGCCGTCGTTGGAAGCCTTGAATCTGTGAAGTTAATGACAATAGTTTTTCCCAAAAAAAGATCAGAACCAGTGCAGAATCTAAGAAACCGAGACAGACCTTGTGTGCCAGATTCACGAAGGTAAGAATTTAAATACCTTTGAATCTCCCTCTGCTGGGTAGTCAAGTTCTCTGGGAAAGAAAGAGTACTCAGAACCTTTCTCACAGTGGGCTGCAAGTTTTCATACACAGAGGAAATTTCATCAAGATGACTGATAGCAGTGGAAAGCGTGTTTGCCCACTGCTCAATGACATAAAAGACATAAAGTTAAATAAACTTTAAATAAATAATAAACATAGGCAGGCTCTTGAATCATTTTTTTGTGGGCAAGTTCTTGTAAGATTTCCTCTGCATTGTTCTCGGTTGGTGTTTTACGACAGCTATGACAATCCAAAACTTCAAATAGTTCTTCTTTGTCCACAGTGTTGAAGTCTGACTGCCATGCTTCAAAGACTGCTCATTCTGATTCTGGAACAAATTTCAGGAAATTCTCAATGACATTGCTTTTCGCACTTCCAAAAGCAGCCTGCTCCAGGATTACTGGAGCTATTTTCACCGGAAGGTACTTTGTCTTTTGCCATCCAAAGGCAATTATACGGCCTACACTTTCCCAGTGTATCTGCCCAAAATCATGCCTAAGGAAAGCCACCTTGAAAGAGCTGCCCATAGTGCACTGTTCATAAAACTCACTCCAGAACTCAGAAAGACAGTCTCTCACAACTCCGCCGTCATCGTGGCCTCTCTCAAATTTTCCATCTGGAAACTTCACAATCCTAACACACTTTCATCCAGAAAATGAGCAATGAGTTCTGGGAGGACATGACCACGGTGGACAACTAAGATCCTCTGTATTTGTTCACTATGTGCAAAGTTGTTCAGAGGTGAAAGAGGTAATGTATCATCCAAACTTTGATCCTCCACATAAAAAATTTCTTCAGTGACAAATGTGACTGTGTTGCTGTCATCCAAAGCGTTGTCATTGGTCTTCCCTGGTTCTATGTTGTTCCCAATATAAATAACATCTGTATTTCCCGATCTGTCAGCTGGCATTGTTGTTGGGGAACTGTTCAGTTCTTGTGGAGTGGGAGGCACGTCGATTTCCTGTTGAATATGCACACCCGAGTTACTTTTCTTCTTTGTTGTGAGGTAGAACCGTAAAAGTGACAACCTGGTGTCTGCATACAGTTGTCCAACTGTAATGTCCTCATCTATTGACATTTCTCTGTAATCCTTTAAATCTACCTCAAACTCAGTGATGTCTCCCTCAGGGCTTTTTCCATCTGCAAAAAACAACTTGACAGCTTGCAGAATCAAATCAGATTTCTTGGATTCTTTGGATGCATCTACTCTTCGTGTGCCACCACCCCTTCTTGTTCTCACTTGTTTGAAGATTTTATTTTCTGCATCATAATGCATCCATCCTAATTCTACCTTTCTTATAGCCTTCTGAGCATTCTTTGTTGCGTGTTGTTGACTTGTGACAGAATCATCACACTTAGGTTTTTTGGATATTTTAGATTTCAATCGCTCAAAAAGTTTTGATTTCCTGTTATTGGGTTCATACTTGTTGCTGGCTTTCTGTCTGCAAAATCCCAAAATGGCCAAACGATCACCATATGACGGAAAGTATGTCTTTAGCTGTTCATCGGTCATTAGTTCGATGACACTCGCATCAATCTTGAAAAAAAGAAAAGAAAAAGCAGGTAAAATATTTGACATTATAACATACAATTTTCACTGATTCAAAACACAAAATTCAACTTTCACACACACAGGTTTTTTAATTCCATAAATATTAGAGTGTGTTTATATGTGTGACATTATCATCACAGTTATCATCAACTTCAATCTAGTAAAGTTAATTCACATTTATAATGCTATATTTTATGTTATATTACCTTGTCAGTAAATAACAAAAAAATTATAATAATTAACGCTGCTGTGAGGATGTTTCTAATACAACGGCTAAGGGAGTGATGGCAATTCATTCTCTCTTCTGAGTGCTTTCGTAATTTTTTCTCTCTTTTGGAAAGTCATGGAAACTCTATCAGTACTATAGAAGTTTACCAAACTATGACAACATCTGCTTCTGAGAACCCAGAAAATGTGAAGACAGTCCATTGTGAAGGATCTAAGGATTTATAATAATAAGCTTAGTGCATGTGCTGCTTCAAGACAGCAAACACACTTCTTTTGTTGTACTGTACTTCATTTAGGCTATTTTATATATTTTATGCTTATCTTTATCTCTCTCAATATGCACCCAATTGTTTTATTTTTCTATTACTGTTTAATCTTGTGTGCCAATTTGTCTTCACCAGAACTTTAGAGATAAGTGAATGTCTCCATCTCAAATTTTTTATCGTCAAAGGATGAGGTTGCGAAGCAGTAATTATTTGCCACCCTTGCTTTGGTATAATAAAACTATTTGAATTTGTGCTGATTTAGATTAATTCTCATTGAGAAAAATATCTAAGGTTGAGCAGTCTATTGAATATTCTGATCACTTTGTGTCCTGTCTCTTGTTTGTCCACTGCCTCTGTCTACCTCTTGGGCTGATAGAAGAATTCACAAAGAAACTGACTATAGTTAATATTAGAATCCTCTTTGTGAAAGTTTTTTTAGTGACTGAGGCTAGATGAGAAATCTGGGGCAGACAAGATGATCCATTAAAACAAAAATGTTAAATGTAACTAAAGAAAAGTACACATTTCCTTTATGTATAATCCTAAACCCCTACCCTGCACTCCTGCATCTGAGCCACATTCTCCTGTTGTCTCACCTTTTCTTGTTGCAGTGTCTCAATGGTTTCCTCTGGAACATTCCTTTGTTGCAAAAACTCAGTTAGATCATCCATCCTGTAGACATACATATGCCAGTTTGTATCATCTCCAAGCCATCACACAAATGACAAGTTTGATTACAGATTTTGGATTTAAGTCTTAATTTCTTAATTTATATTTGCATATAATAGGTTGTTTTTCCCTGTTTTCTCTGAAAATGTTGTTTAGACTAGGGCTGTTTGATTCGTTTTTGAACTGGTTTTGAACTTGTTTCAGCACTGCCTCACTTTGGCACCCTAGTTAGGGCAGTGTTTAAAGTGTTTGGTTTTGTTCTATACGCTGTTGATCGCGCTCAACACCAGCTCTGCAGGTGAAACGTGCATAATTAGCTCACGCTGCACGGTTCAAACATGACACAATTTTGTCTCTTTTCACTTAATGTTCTATGTTTAACAAACGTGACATAATCATAGAGAATTGGACAACTTAGTAATCGATCATTTATCCAACAACGGAAACGACAACTAGGCGAACACAACCTGGCCCTCTTGTGTTCACCCAACCGTAATCGCTAAATCATGCAAAGGTTTATGATAGGCTATGTTTTAACTTACAATTACTTTAAAACGTATTCAGCTGTTGTTATAAAGACATACTTTCGTTCAAAACTGATCTTCGTGGTATGGACGTCTCTCTTCAGTCACTTGCTGCCCGCCTGTGCACATTGCGCATGCGTGGATTAAGTCATTATTTCGAGAAAGTTTCTCGTTATTTCGACTTACTAAGTCATTATTTCGAGATACTAAGTCATTATTTCGACTTACTAAGTCATTATTTCGAGATACTAAGTCATTATTTCGACTTAAATAATCTTTTTTTTTTCTCAACTGTGGCGAAAACGGGCTTCCATAAATAACAAAGAAAGGTACAACCTTGAAAAAATTCCAGGTTGTATTGGCAAAGGACAGTGGGGCGAACTTCAGGGCATCTACAACTCCCTACCGCATCCTGGGTTTTGTGGCCCGCTTTGTGCCCCACGTGGAGATGAAAGTGTGTGAGGGGTTTCTTTTTTGTTGTTCGGGTGACTGCAGCCCAATCGTTTTGACTTGGTCCGTGCCTTAGATTAAAATACAGTAATGCTGGCAGCTTACACTGTTAAAAAATAATTAGAAACCCGTTATACATACATTAGTTTATTTCTTTAGGACAGCGTACAATAGGCCTATGTCAGAGCAGAGATGCTTGTACCAGATTTCATTTCCATCTGTAGTCCTATATTGTACATGTTTTTGGTGGTAGGGGAAACCGGAGCACCCAGAGGAAACTGAAAGGCGCTGCCCTGGATGGGAATTAAACCCGGGACCTTCTTGCTGTGAGGCTGGAGCGGTTAATTGGTTAATTTACTGGCACAGGCTTCAGACGGTGGACGGACAGTTTAAAGGTAGATTAAACCTTTGCCGGCCAGTTTTTAAAAGTGAAGCTCTGGTGGTTGTGGCTTGTTCACTGACAGTTTGGGAACTCGGCGCTGCTGTAGGCCTACGATCATAGACATACATAATGTCTACGATCGCCTCGGATCGGTGCGCATTGGTTAGTTTTGTGTCCGAATTGCCGCCCACTTGCTCTGACGTAACCTATGCGCCTGCAACTGTAATCTCGTGAGATCAACGCAGCCGCAGCTTTCGTCCAACTGCGCTCGTCTGCATGGACTACGAGGTCTGAGGGTGGGAAACAATGTCCTGTCAGCGTGAGCAGTGACGGCTGATTGGACCTGAGCGCTGACTCTCCCGACGTCATTGTTGCGGAAGTAAAAAGTCTACGTGGGGAAGAAAGGTTGGTCCGACCGTGTTTGAAACCCCTTTACAACAACAGCAATAATGTCCAATCCAAGCTAGCATTGTGCAAGTTCTTATTCCCTCCCTCGTTAGTCAAATGGCCGCGTAGAGAGCAGTCGGGCCGTATAAATGGGACAGGGGGCGGACTACAGGCGGTAATGCTTCGCCGGGCGCGGCAGTCTCTCCGGCAGGTGCTGTTCCTGATGGCCCGGAGACCGGGGCTCCTGTGTGGGGCTATCCTGCTCGGCGTCCTGCTCATACTGGCCGTCAAGTTCACATGCAGGTAACCGCACTTTATTTGTCTGACCTGGCCACTTAGAAATGGAAAAATATTGCCTCAAAAGCAAAAAGTAAGAGCCTATGTCGTGGACCTTGTTTGACTAAGAACCTAGCTTAACCAGTCCCTCAGTGTGTCTTTACCATATGATAAGAAATGTAACGTTAGCCTTTTGTGCAGGATTAACTAGCATTTATGTTATGTAATGTTATGATACAGTAGAACAATTGTCAAAGATTACTTTAATCATATCAGAGTTTTTAATAGGTATTTAATTATTTCCTGGCAATAACATATGTTGCATTGTGAGATGTAGTCCCAATGAAGACCATTTTAAAATGAGCAGCAGTATCGGAGGGAATTATTGAGCTATATGTTTGGGAAGTGTTAGATATAGACTACAAGTAAAATGAATCCAGCCAATATTCCACAGGCCAATCACAAGCAATATCACCCTCTTTAAGATGCTTTGGTCTACTGTACTAATAGTATACAACCAGAAGGTGCGCTCTTAACCTTGTGGATTGTGCAAAGTGAACCCATTCAAAGGACAGTGTTCCTTGTGTCGAAGCATGTGAATAAACTAATGTCTGAGTCCCATACTCCTCTGTTCCTCTAGACGTCACAGCACAAAACAAATTGTATGCAAACAATCTAAACCACAGCTTGTTTTTGGTCATTGTTCCCTTTATTCCCAAAGTAGAAAGTCTGTGCTATTGAAAAGGATGGGATGCTGCAGTTTATGTATCTACAAGATTATGCCAGATTTATGTAAATTATTGAACACTTACAATCTTGTAGTTTTAGGAACATTTAAATTATTCCTGCTTGATTTACTTATTTTCAGTTAAACAAAATATTTTCCAAATACTTAAAAACTCTGTTGCATGTCTTGTTCCTGCACCTCTTGCTGAACCAGTCCTTTTTGTCTGTTTTGTCAAGTGTTTTTAAGTTTTTAAAACTATTTAAATAATAACTACATTTCCTCTGTGACTTTTGACGTCTCTCTCTGCAGCCGTGCCAAGAATGTGGTGGCATCAGCACGTCCTCCTGTGCGCTTCTTCTCCCCTGACGCTCCAGTTGTGGACCTCTACCTGGGCCAGATAGACCAGGTGAGGGCTGGGAACTGACATTACTGTACTTTGCAGCAGGGCCGGATTGGGACTCATTTTCAGCCCTGGAGTTTCATGCCTTAGACAGGCCCACTTTAGTTCCCGACTGACTATATTAAAATAATAAAATTAAAACCTAAGAATATAAGTCTGCAATAGGCACATTGTTTTCTACAGTATTTTTGTCTTGTTTCCAGTCCAATGGGGTAAGAAAAATAATTGTTTTAGTTTTAGCTTTTAAGCAACAACAAAAAATCACTTAATTTTTAGTTGTTTTTTTTTTCTCCAGAAAACAAGACATAATTTCTCCTGCCATTTCACTTGTAAATGTATCTTGAATTAAGAATATTTAGATATTTGAACTGGAAACAAGTAAGAAAATGATTTTCATTGAGCAGGGCTCTTCATTACAATTATTTCTTCTGAATGACAATCCTACCTGCCCATTCTGGTGTGTTGGGCTCATGACTGGAGCTTGGGGACGTTTCTGGGACTCGCTCTTCACTGTTGGCAGCAAATGGTACTAGAGGCTGCTGCTGAAGAGCTACAAGAAAACTTTGATACATGAATGGTGGTTTACATACGACGTTGTTTTGCACGGTCGCTAGCATCTTGCACTGCTCCTAACTACCTACGTTAGCTTACTTACCCGCCTCGTCGTCTCCGTTTGTTTTGTTGAGAAAATATGTGCTCAGCTTTGAACATTTGGCGCGTCAGTTTCCAAAGCTTTTTATTTATTTATTCTGGCCTTTTCAGTGCCGCCTTTGCGCTTTCTGTTATCCATTTTTATATGTGACTTTTTTTTATTATTTTGAGCAACTTGCAAAGGTGTCAGGGGGCGGGGCCAGGGAGTCAAAACGTCATCATTGTCTTGCAGGCTGCACTCTGCGAGAAAATATTAAATAAAAGAGTGGAACTGCGGTAAAATAATAAATAAAAAGAGTGCGGCTGCGGTAAAGTAATAATAATAATAATTTATATTTCAACCCAGTCCCATGACAACAACGGCCCTCGCGGCCAAACAAACGTACCGGCCCACCGGGAATTTTCCCGGTGCTCCCGATTAGCCAATCCGGGCCTGCTGTGCAGTCTGTGTAGTCACTGCCATTCTGTGAGTTCGGTACTAAACGGTCACACCAACACAATTGAGAAAAAGTGTTTTTCCAACAAGATGATCTGAAACCTAGCACTCTCGATTACACACAGTAGAAAGTGCATATGAACACAAATGAAGAGTTGGCTCACAATATGGCCCTGACACACTGTATACAGCTGTAGAAGACCTAATACAAATGTGTGAGAATACAATAGCAACATGAATTAATATTAAACAAATGTATTATTATTATTAAATGTATTATGTATGGTCTTTTAGGTGGAACGTCTCAAAAGCGTGGCTGAAGTATCTCTTATTTTCTTCTACGCACCGTGGTGTGCCCACTCGATGGCCGCTCGGCAGGAAGTGCAGCTTGTGGCAAAGAAACTGGCCAAACAGGTACAGAACGTGATCCAGTCTGTTTACTGTGTGTCCTAACGATCAGAGAAAACGCACAGCGCCATAGTATTTGTGGTTTTCCACACAAATAGGTGCAGTTTGTGGCTGTGAACTGCTGGTGGAATCAGGGCAAGTGCAGGAAACAAAACCGTCTCTACCAGTATCCCATCATCCACTTGTTCTACAGACGGTAAGGCCTTCCGCTATAAAGAGAAGTAAAAAGACACTGAAAGTGAAAATGAACGATTTTGGTGTGGCTGCCTAGGAATTTCTAGGGATAATTAAAGGCTAGTTTGGCCTTCAATGAGTATAATTTTTTTTCTTTTTACTAATATTAATTTTCTTGCCTTTCTGTTTTTGTTCAAGATTTGGGCCGATAGAGTACCAGGGTCCGTTTGTGGCATCGTACATGGAGAGTTTTATTCTGAAAGTCATCACACCACTCACCTACCTCCCATCTAAAGCCGTGCTCCAGGAGTTTCTTTCATATCATGAGGTAGTCTTCATTCACATTATTATTCAAATGTTGTATAATTTCAAATTAAAGGTACATTGTGTAAACGTTGTAATATATTTGGGACACCTTAGTCAAAAGTGTTTTGTGGCAAGGTTTTTAATAGTGTATAAGCACAAAAATACAGTTTTTGCATTGGGAAAATAGACAGTTAAAGCCTAATAGAGCCACTTGAAATAAAAATTTAAAGGCATTTATGAACTAAACCATCAAACCTTTTTCCACTGAGGTTGTACCTAAATAACATGTCCTTGCAGGGCTCCCATAGTTGTTCACATGCTCTAAAAAGGAGGAGTGTGAAGTGTGGAATTGCAGTTTGCACTTTCACCTAGGGCTGGGCGATATGGCAAAAATGTGATCTCGAAATAAAATATCCATATTGAACGATAACGATATTCGATAAAAGTTGTTAATGCTTCCAGCTTAAAAATAGTATGCCTGAATGACTGAAGCCACAAAAATGAGAGGGTTCATTAAATTACACTTTAAAAGTATAGTTTACAAAAAAAAAAAATTACACATTTCCAAAATGTAAACATAATACTATTGTAAACATAATTTGTAAACATTACAGTTTTTTTCCAACCAGAAGACTAACTGGCGGCAGTAGCTCAGTGGGTAGAGCGGTCGTCTTTCAACCTGAAGGTAGGCGGTTCGATTCCCGCTCTCCCCACAGTTCATACTGTCGTTGTGTCCTTGGGCAAGACACTTAACCCACCTTGCCTCCAGTGACTGTAACACTGGTAATGTAATGTAAGTCGCTTTGGATAAAAGCGTCTGCTAAATGAATAAATGTAAATGTAAATGTAACTGTAAACAGTGTCTGGAATTAAGAGGTACATTAAATGTGCAAAATATAAACATAAAAATATACAACTTCTAGCAAGTGCACACAATTTGTAAAACTTTCAGTTGTATTTTTTTATTCTTTTTTTGCCAGGAAGACTGGTCTGTAAAAAGTGTCTGGATTTAAGAGGTATTTTAAATGTGCAAAACGTAAACATGAAAAATATACAACAACTAGCTAGTGCACACAATTTGTAAAACTTTTACAGGTTTTTTGCCAGAAACACTAGTCTGTCCACAGTGTCTGGCTTTAAGAGGTAGATTAAATGTGCAAAATGTAAACAAAAATATTCAACTTTTAGCTAGTGCACACAATTTGTAAACTTTTACAGGTTTTTTGCCAGAAACACTAGTCTGTCCACAGTGTCTGGCTTTAAAGCTGCCCTGTGGCAGGACACTATATTACCAGGAGGCTCACTCTGGGGTATATTGCTGAATTGATCTTCCACCATTCCAGGGGGTTGGTCTCGCTGTCTGCATCTCCTTTCTGTTTACTGTATGAGATGTGGCGGAATGCATGCATGCGTGGTCTACACAAAAATGAACGACTCGCTCTCTGAGATGACTAGTTGTTCCCGAGTCATATTAAAGACTCGTTCAAAAAGAACGAATCGTTCATGAACGACTCATCACTAGGGGTGAACAACTCCTGCTCTGACTGCAGCTGGGAGGGGCTGCTCTTGCGAGGACTGGGCCGACTATGAGTGCTTTGGGATGGGGTGGGGCCGCGGCAGCACCCGCTGCTCATTGATTAGAGTAAGAACGATGTGTGCTCTCACTTCAGAAAGTCTCCAAAAGTCTCCAATAACTCCAGAAAAAGTCGCTAGATTTGTCGCTAGTCGCTTTTTGAAAATTTGTCGCTAGAGGGTCTGAAAACTTCGCTAAATATAGCGACAAAGTCGCTAAGGTTGCAACACTGCTGACGTGCACGCTGCTGTCGCATATTTCTGCTGTGTGATTGGTTCTTGGATCTTTTTCTTCTTCTCTAGTATTATTGGCGGATCGCAACCAATTGTTTCCGGTGCATACCGCCACCTACTGTACCGGAGTGTGTAATTCATGTTCTAGTACTTCCGGTTATGGTTCTTGGATCAATCCATATCGAGTGAAAATGTCCGGAGCTTATCATCGTTATCGATTTAAATTTTATTGCGATTCGATGTGATATCGTTTATCGGCCCAGCCCTACTTTCACCTCACCTCGTGTCCTTAAAGCTCGTCTCTGTGCCCGAGGATCAGGTTGTTAAGGCCTCTGCCTTCGACCACTACCCAGACTACATAACACCTGCTTCCTAATGTTCCTCCTGCAGGTAGTGGGTCCACAAGAGGTCAGGACCACTTTGCTCCTTGGATTGTACGGGCCCCATGGGCAAAGACCTGGCCACCGGGTCCTTGCATTTGAGCTCATACCCCGGGCCTGCTGGTCTGGCCCATCACCAAGGACCTGTTTTCCCTGGGAGACCCTAAATTTATTTTAGAGACTTGAATTTGGGCAAAACACAGAGACATACAGAGGAACAGTGAGCTTTTGAGTGGTAGGAGGGTAAAGTAACAATGAGCAGGAAAATTAAATACACAAAAGTATTACTTTTTGCATGACATCAGAAATGTTGTTGGTATGACATAAAGTTGTCCTGATATTTTTGCAGTCTTTAGTTTGAGTGATTAAAAACAATTACAAATACATTATGAGGTCAATTAGTATGTATGAAAGTTGTGTCTATATTGCTAGTGTCAACATTGATCATATGCATTTTTAGCCCACAAACCAAACACCACCAGCTGCCACTGAGTTTTCAAACCCAAACAGGTCTGAACACTTGTTGAAAATGGTACTTATATATATATATATATATATATATATATATATATATATATATATATAACAATTGTAGTCCAATATGTTTGTTGTCTTCTTAAATGTTTCAGAGTTTTCATTAAAGCTGGTCTTTTTGTTCACCCAGCCTCGAGTGGTGGGCTTCTTCCAGTTCAACGCCTCTCCTCAGCCTCCAGGGTACCTCACTTATTTATCCTCTGCCCTTCAGGCTCTTAAAAGAGGTAAGGCAATACGACTTGTAAAAATACTCACAATAATCTTTCAAATTAGTTTTGGTTATTGTTGAAGAAATCCATCTAAACCTAAGTCTAGCCTGTCTGATCTTTCTGTGGCTGCAGATTTCCGTGGTGCTGTTCGTTTTGGGGTTGTGACCAACAGACAGGTGGCAGAGACCCTCTCTGTCAAAGAAGGCTCCATTTACCTCTATAGAAGATTTAATTCGTCCTTGGTGAGTGAGTCAAGTGAATACACATTACAAACCTACCTGAGAAATCATACAGAACTGTCCATTTGGAGTGGTGAGGTGTGGAGCAGATAACCGTATTGTCTTTACAGACACTGATCTACAGTCTTTTTTTGACAGATGTTCCCCCAAAGTGAGCGCAATTTCACGGCTCAGGACATCTGTACCTGGGTGTTTCAACACTACGAGACCATCCTCCAATGGCTGCAGCCACCTGGGACCAAGTCCCGCCTCCTGGAGCGTGAGCTGAGTAAAGGGCCTGCACTACTGATTTTCCTGCCTCACAACCCTCTGGGGCCTCAGCCCAGTCCCCTTCTACAGCAGGTCAGTGGGACATGAGGAGGACACTGTGGTCCTGATCCCACAGTCCAAGAGCACTGTGGGATCAGATCTGGGGGCTTCCTGGTTCAATAACCAGGGCCTCATTTTATCACAACACAACTTGGGTCCTTTACTATACTGACGTTCTTATATTTTGAAATAACAGTAAATTAATGTAAATGGTAAAAGGTGTGCATTTATATAGTATCTATACCCTTCTCAGGCACTTTTATTGCTTTGGTTGATATTGAAAAGCAAAGAGGACCAGTCATACTATTATCTTCCAGTTTTCTAATGAAAGAGTTGGCTAGTGTCATTTTCTGTTTTCTGTCTGCTCAACCGTAGTACGGTCAAACCATCAAGGCTATCTTCTGCCTGTATGAACACATTTTGGTGATTTATTATTAATACTCAATAGTCATCTATTGGGGCAAGATGAATAGTCTTTTTTGGCCATGCCCATATGTCATATCTTGGCGTGTGCTGTATCAGCAAACATGTCTACAGATTCTATATATTCTCTCCCTTCATAGGTGTGCGGGTGTTGTTTTAGTGAATAATGCGGATGGTAGAACTTGTCATGGCCCATGGGGAATATGGTTGGCGGCAACAAAAAAGTTGTCCAAAAGTTTTTGATGGATAATTTGCAATATTTTTAATATACAATTAATAAAGGGGCGGCAGTAGCTCAGTGGTAGAGCGGCCGTACTCCAACCGGAAGGTAGTAGGATCGATTCCCGCTCGCCCCACAGTTCATACTGTCGTTGTGTCCTTGGGCAAGACACTTAACCCACCTTGCTTCCAGTGACTGTAACACTGGTAATGTAATGTAAGTCGCTTTGGATAAAAGCGTCTGCTAAATGAATAAATGTAAATGTAAATAACTAAGTAACAATCACTTATGTCCTTTGGACTTTCCTTCACTCAGTCCTACAAGATTCCTCCCTGTGCCACCTGTGGTCTTCTTTTGTGTCGGTCAGGTTGCGGACGTTGCTGTCCGGTATCATTCGTGTTCCAGAGGGCTGCCACTCCCTTCCTGTCCCACAGTCCAGTTCAAATGTCTGTGAGCTCTGCCTGATCCTGACCTCTACACACTGCTCCTTTCCCTCTCTGGCCCAGTTCTCTCTCACACATTGCTGCCCCCTCCCTGAATCCTCTGGAGGATGTAATAGCTTCCTTAAGGACTACAATGCTTTTAGTCAGTACAGTGCCTGCTGCAGAAAAGTAGCGCCTCATCTCAGTGAACCATTGTGGCAAACCAAAGAGGGTCCTCCTGCCTCTCGTGCTGAAGCAGATGGGATCACAGGGCTGCGGTGCCAGACCAACAGGACTCTCAGGTTCTATCTGCTGGATGTGGCGCTGAACTGGCCCCTGGCGGTGAGGCTTGGAGCCATACACAACACAAGTGCACTGCATCATGAGACTCACAGCGAGGGGACCCCTGAGCACTCTTTTGCAACTATTATCAACCTGAAGGACGAAGTGCACTACGTTCTCCAGCGCAGCCCTGCAGCCACACTCGCACAAGCTCTGGGTATGTCTTTGTCTTCACTTTGTCCACACTTTTTTAGACACTGATAATTCACCTGTTTTACCTTGCAAACAAAAGTAAATGTTAGACTGTTTTACACTTCCTCAAACCAAGCATTAGTCCTCGTGCATGTCTGCAGGCTGAAGTAGTATTGCTCTGCTTGGTGTCAGGGGGTTTTCCTTCAACTTTTCCGTCACATCATGAATGATTGTGGTCTTACAGAAGTCTTTTATTTTCACCTGGGTTATGACAATCAAACATGTTTTTCACATGAGCAGAGAGATGCAGTTTTAACTTATGTGTTGAGAGGTGTCAGTGTTTCTAAAGATTATTGTAATATGAAGGTGATATTTATAGCTAATTTGATTTTTGCTCAGTCCTAATTTTGATGTTCATACAATTTAAAAATTAGCTTAGAGTGTCATTTTTCTTTATGTATTCTAAGATGATGCAATGCATAGTTTGCAATCTACCAAACAATATAATAATATACTATACTGTATACTCTAATAATATACTGCTACATGGTTGCCACAGAGGCTTGAAAAACTTCAGGGTAAATAAACAATTTTCTAGATTTGAGAAAAGTTACATAAACCAATCTAATCTTTAAGTTACCCATAGGTCCTTAGTTTATGTAGTTTGAGAACCATTTGTCACAAAGTGGCGGCAGTAGCTCAGTGGGTAGAGCGGCCGTCCTTCGACCGGCAAGTCACTTAACCCACCTTACCTCCAGTGGTGTGAGATGTAACACTGGTGAATAGCTTAATGTATGTAAAGTGCTTTAAGTGCCTACTACAGTAGGTGGAAAAGCACTATTAAAAAAAAAGTGACTGAGGTAGGTTAGCACTAGGAGACAGAACTAAGATATATTGTATATTTATTAGGCCCGAGCCGGTGACCGGGAGGGCCTATTGTTTTTGCTCGGATTTTTTTTTTTTTTTTTTTTTTATTGTGACCAAACGAAAAGTCATTTTTATTGGTCCCAGACTTCAAGCTCGGCGAAAATGGTATGTTTTTGAAGTCGCCGAAAAAAATAGAAATGACTCAGTGGCGACCCTACAAAATCAAAATACATTGGGCCTATGGAAAGTGAAAGTAACTTTTTTCCAACGTAGAAAAATGAAACTTGGTACATCCACAGGACACCTCAGGGCAAACAGAAAAGTCTATGACAGCCACACCCTAAACTCAACAGGAAGTCCGCCATGTGGGGTGAAGCAGCGCCACTAAAATCGCACCTTGCGCAGAAAGATGCAAATCATTGTGTTTTATTCTAAATGGCCCCAAATTTGGTAAGTATCATCTAGACACGTGTGCCAACCAAAGTTGTGACTATGTTGTTGATATCTTATCGGGTATGGGTGTGGCAAGCCTGTAACGAGGGGGCCATTTTTGTGAAAATAAAATGTCTCTTAACTCTCAAACGCCTTCTCGGATCAAGTTGGACCCAAAAAGGTGTTTGTGCACATTCATGACCTGAACACAAAAATATGTAAATAAAAGGGTTATCTTTAGAAATGGCTCTCCAGCGCCCCCTACAAACTTATAATGGGACCCAAGAATTTAGTTTGTCATAGAGACATGAAATTTGGTACACACATCTCTTATGTCATGACGAGCATAAAAGCCAATGACAACCACCCCCTATCTATAAATGTGTTGCCATAGCAACGTCCCAAAAATGTGGAAAAAGTCAATGGGAAGTGAAAATTTTAGTTTGTCGTAGGCAAATGAAACTTGGTACACACATCCACGATGGGCTTATGAACAAAAAAGCCAATGGGGACCACACCCTATCACACACGGGAGGGCGGCCATTTTGAATTGAAAATTTGGTCCGACTTGAAATACACCTCTTTTTTAAAAGAACACAGAAAATAGCTGCTTCATTCCACAGATACCAAACTTGGGAAAAATGAGCTAAACACATGTATGTAAAATAGACAGGCGTTTTTCTAGACTTTTTTGCTCGTGTTATATTTTATTTTATTATAATTTGGTATATTTTTTTTTATTATAATTTTTCTGAAAAATGATCCTCAATTTTACCCAGTAAACGTGCAACTAAAAGTCATTTTAATTGGTCCCAGACTTCAAGCTCGGCGAAAAATTAATGTATTTAAAGTCCCCGAAAAAAAAAAATACAAAAAATGACTCAGAGGCGGCCCCTACAAAAGTCAAAATACATTGGGCCTATGGAAAGTGAAAGTAAATTTTTTCCAACGTAGAAAAATGAAACTTGGTACATCCATAGGACACCTCAGGGCAAACAGAAAAGTTTATTACAGCCATATCGTAAACTCAACAGGAAATCTACTATGTTGGGTGGAATGCGTGACCACCTAAATCGCACCCCTTGTGCTAAAGGCTTTTTATCTAAACAGCTCCAAATTTGGTGAGTATCATCTAGACACGTGCCAAAAAAATTATCAATTTGTTTTTTGATACATTTGTGGCTGTGGTCGTAATGAGTCTGTGAAGAGGCAGCCATTTCTTTGGGAAATAAATGCCATTTCCCAATATCCAGGATCCTTCCTTTAGAGGAGGCCCCTCCAGAGCCAAGGCTAGAGTCTTAAAAAACTCCTCAGAATCATTTGGAACTTGTAACCTTGTACTTTTAGACAAGTTATATTTACATTTTGCCTTTTTAAACAGGGGGGTGCAGCGATTCCTGAGTCATCTCAAATCTCCAGCCAGTACTTTGTTTTTCTCGCCTTAGCGCAAGCATAATCTATTATTTTCAAAGGTTCAGACAGCGCCCAGGAAAACCAGGGATTGTTTATGGGGTTAACTCTAAATTACAAGGTGGTGTAGCAGGCCCCAGCAGTAGCACAGGCCCGGTTATTTGACATTACCGTGAAGTTTACGCTTTAAAGTACGAAATGCAATCCTCCGAGTGCATGTGTCCCCGCGGTCTCAAGGAAGGCGAGGGCCTTTATCGCCACTTGCGGCTTTAATTAGGCCCGAGCCGGTGATGACCGGGAGGGCCTATTGTTTTTGCTCGGATTTTTAGGCCCGAGCCGGTGATGGCCGGGAGGGCCTATTGTTTTTCCTCGGATTTTTTTTTTTTTTTTTTTCTTTATTGTGACCAAATGATCCTAAATTTGACCCAGTGAACATGCACAAAAAGTCATTTTTATTGGTCCCAGACTTCAAGCTCGGCGAAAATGGTATGTTTTTGAAGTCGCCGAAAAAAAAAAACGAAAAATGACTCAGTGGCGACCCCTACAAAATCAAAATACATTGGGCCTATGGAAAGTGAAAGTAAGTTTTTTTTCAACGCAGAAAAATGAAACTTGGTATATCCATAGGACACCTCAGGGCAAACAGAAAAGTCAATGACAGTCACACCCTAAACTTAACATGAAGTCCGCCATGTGGGGTGAAACGCATGGCCACTAAAATCGCACCCCTTGCGCAAGAAGATGCAAATCATTGTGTTTTAATTTAAATGGCCCCAAATTTGGTGAGTATCATCTAGACACTTGTGCCAACCAAATTTGTGACTTTGTTGTTGATATCTTATCGGGGATGGGTGTAGCAAGCCTGTAACGAGGTGGCCATTTTTGTGAAAATAAAACGTCTCTTAACTCTCAAACGCCTTCTCGGATCGAGTTGGAACCAGAAAGGCGTTTGTGCACATTCATGACCTGAACACAAAGATATGTAAATAAAAGGGTTATCTTTAGAAATGGCTCTCCAGCGCCCCCTACAAACTTATAATGGGACCCAAGAATTTAGTTTGTCATAGAAACATGAAATTTGGTACACACATCTCTTATGTCATGACGAGCATAAAAGCCAATGACAACCACCCCCTATCTATAAATGTGTTGCCATAGCAACGTTCCAAATATGTGGAAAAAGTCAGGGAAGTGAATTTTTAGTTTGTTGTAGGCAAATGAAACTTGGTACATACATCCAGCATGGGCTTATGAACAAAAAGCCAATGGGGACCACACCCTATCACACACGGGAAGGCGGCCATTTTGAATTGAAAATTTGTCCGACTTAGAATACACTCTCTTTTTAAAAACACAAAAATAGCTGCTTCATTCCACAGACACCAAACTTGGGCAAAATGAGCTAAACACATGTATGTAAAATAGACAAGTGTTTTTCTAGACTTTTTGCTCGAGTTATATTTTTTATTATAATTCGTATATATTTTTTATCATATTTTTCTGCAAAATGATCCTCAATTTAACCCAGTAAACGTACAACTAAAAGTCATTTTTATTGGTCCCAGATTTCAAGCCCAGCGAAAAATTTATGTATTTGAAGTCCCTAAAAAAATACGAAAATGACTCAGTGGCGAATTCCCCTAGAAAAGTCAAAATACATCGGGCCAATGGAAAGTGAAAGTAACTTTATTCCAATGTAGAAAATGAAACTTGGTACATCCATAGGACACCTCAGGGCAAACAGAAAAGTCAATGACAGCCACACTCTAAACTCAACAGGAAGTCCGCCATGTGGGTGAAACGCATGGCCACTAAAATCGCACTTTGCGCAAAAAGATGCAAATCATTGTGTTTTAATCTAAATGGCCCCAAATTTGGTGAGTATCATCTAGACACGTGTGCCAACCAAAGTTGTGACTTTGTTTATGATATCTTATCGGATATGGGTGTGGCAAGCCTGTAACGAGGTGGCCATTTTTATGAAAATAAAACGTCCTTTAACTCTCAAACGCCTTCTCGGATCGAGTTGGACCCAAAAAGGCGTTTGTGCACATTCATGACCTGAACACAAAGATATGTAAATAAAAGGGTTATCTTTAGAAATGGCTCTCCAGCGCCCCCTACAAACTTATAATGGGACCCAAGAATTTAGTTTGTCATAGAGACATAAAATTTGGTACACACATCTCTTATGTCATGACGAGCATAAAAGCCAATGACAACCACCCTCTATCTATAAATGTGTTGCCATAGCAACGTCCCCAAAATGTGGAAAAGTCAATGGGAAGTGAAATTTTTAGTTTGTTGTAGGCAAATGAAACTTGGTACACACATCCAGTATGGGCTTATGAACAAAAGCCAATGGGGACCACACCCTATCACACACGGGAAGGCGGCCATTTTGAATTGAAAATGTGAACCGACTTAAAATACACCTCTTTTTTAAAAGAACACAGAAAATAGCTGCTTCATTCCACAGACACCAAACTTGGGCAAAATGAGCTAAACATATGTATGTAAAATAGACAAGCGTTTTTCTAGACTTTTTTGCTCGAGTTATATTTTTTTTATTATAATTTGGTATATATTTTTTATTAAATTTTTTTTGCAAAATGATCCTAAATTTGACCCAGTAAACGTGCAACTAAAAGTCATTTTTATTGGTCCCAGACTTCAAGCCCGGCAAAAATTTAGGTTTTTGAAGTCCCCGAAAAAAAATACGAAAAATGACTCAGTGGAGACCCCTAGAAAAGTCAAAATACATTGGTTCTATGGAAAATGAAAGTAAATTTTTCCAATGTAGAAATACAAAACTTGGTACATCCATAGGACACCTCAAGGCAAACAGAAAAGTTTATTACAGCCATACCGTAAACTCAACAGAAAATCTACTATGTTGGGTGGAATGCGTGACCACCTAAATCGCACCCCTTCTGTCTAAAGGCTTTTCATCTAAACAGTTCCAAATTTGGTGAGTATCATCTAGACACGTGTGCAAAAAAAATTATCAATTAGTTTTTTGATACATTTGTGGCTGTGGTCGTAATGAGTCTGTGAAGAGGCAACTATTGGGAAATAAATGCCATTTCCCAATTGCCAGGATCCTTCCTTTAGAGGAGGCCCCTCCAGAGCCACGAAAGAGTCTTAGAAAACTCCTCAGAATCCTTTTACCGTGAAGTTTACGGTTTAAAGCCTGAAATGCACTCCTCCAAGTGCATGTGTCCCCTTGATCTCAAGAGGCGAGGGCCTTTATCGCCGCTTGCGGCTTTAATTTTTTTATTATAATTTTTCTGCAAAATGATCCTAAATTTGACCCAGTAAACGTGCAACTAAAAGTCATTTTAATTGCTCCCAGACTTCAAGCTCGGCGAAAAATTTATGTATTTGAAGTCCCAAAAAAATACAAAAATGACTCAGTGGCGGCCCTAGAAAAGTCAAAATACATTGGGCCTATGGAAAGTGAAAGTAACTTTTTTCCAACGTAGAAAAATTAAACTTGGTACATCCATAGAACACTTCAGGGCAAACTGAAAAGTCAATGACAGCCACACCCTAAACTCAACAGGAAGTCCGCCATGTGGGGTGAAACGGCCACTAAAATCGCACTTGCGCAAAAAATGCAAATCCTTGTGTTTTAATTTAAATGGCCCCAAATTTGGTGAGTATCATCTAGACACGTGTGCCAACCAAAGTTGTGACTATGTTTTTGATATCTTATCGGGTATGGGTGTAGCAAGCCTGTAAAGAGGTGGCCATTTTTGTGAAAATAAAATGTCTCTTAACTCTCAAACGCCTTCTCGGATCGAGTTGGACCCAAAAAGGCGTTTGTGCACATTCATGACCTGAACACAAAGATATGTAAATAAAAGGGTTATCTTTAGAAATGGCTCTGCGCCCCTACAAACTTATAATGGGACCCAAGAATTTAGTTTGTCATAGAGACATGAAATTTGGTAAACACATCTCTTATGTCATGACGAGCATAAAAGCCAATGACAACCACCCCCTATCTATAAATGTGTTGCCATAGCAACGTCCCAAATATATCGAAAAAGTCAATGGGAAGTGAAAGTTTTAGTTTGTCGTAGGCAAATGAAACTTGGTACACACATCCAGCATGGGCTTATGAAAAAAAGCCAATGGGGACCACACCTATCACACACGGGAAGGCGGCCATTTTGAATTGAAAATTTGGTCCGACTTAGAATACACCTCTTTTTTAAAAAACAACAAAAAATAGCTGCTTTATTCCACAGACACCAAACTTGGGCAAAATGAGCTAAACACATGTATGTAAAATAGACAAGTGTTTTTCTAGACTTTTTTGCTCGACTTATATTTTTTTTAATTATAATTCGGTATATATTTTTTTATTATAATTTTTCTGCAAAATGATCCTCAATTTGACCCAGTAAACCAACAACTAAAAGTCATTTTTATTGGTCCCAGACTTCAAGCTCGTGAAAAATTTATGTATTTGAAGTCCCCGAAAAAAAATTACAAAAAATGACTCAGTGGCGACCCCTAGAAAAGTCAAAATACATTGGGCCTATGGAAAATGAAAGTAAATTTTTCCATTGTAGAAATACAAAACTTGGTACATCCATAGTACACCTCAGGTCAAACAGAAAAGTTTATGTAAACTCAACAGGAAATCTACTATGTTGGGTGGAATGCGTGACCACCTAAATCTCACCCCTTGTGCTAAAGGCTTTTCATCTAAACAGCTCCAAATTTGGTGAGTATCATCTAGACCAGGGTTTTTCAAACTTTTGTGTGTGTGGACCACTATTTGTAATCAAAAATTTTATGGACCACCTCATAACACACATAATAAAATGTCTACACACAGTCTTACCTGAATTAATCCGCACCTCTAAATAGGCTTACTAGCACTACTATAACTAGTCATCACATCAGTGTGCAACAGGCTTTTTAAAAGAAAGTTTACTGCACACAACGGCTGCCACATATTTAATTTATTTATTTACTCATGTGCCCGAGGGCATAATCAGGTTAATTTGAAAAACAGGCTTATTTCCATAGCAATGGAAAATAACACTTGGATAGGTAACATTTCAAAACCTTTGGCATTTCTGAAAAAAACATTCTGAAAAAAACATTTCAGAAACACGAGAGCAAAAAACGGCCTTCGGGGCCGTTGTAGCTGAAACCTAATGCTAAATAGCTTTCACAGTATTTTCTCTTCACCCTCTTTTTCTTTGTTGTTTTCTGATGAATCTGGCTCATAGATGCATCCGACTCACTGTGAATCTCTTCATTTTCTGGAACTTCTGCCTCTTTTCTCTTCAGAGAACCTGTTGCTATCCACTGAACTTGAACATCACGGCCGAACACCACTGGCCTATTTTAGTAATTGCACAATAACTTGACATTTTAATGCAAATGTTATATCAATATAGGCCTTATTTTTATTTTTTTTATGGGAATTTCCTGGTAAAATGAAGGTAAAATATTATTTTATTTTGCCTTTCCACGGACCACCTGCAGTACCCTCACGGACCACTAGTGGGAATGACTGATCTAGACACGTGCCAAAAAAGTTATCAATTTGTTTTTTGATACATTTGTGGCTGTGGTCGTAATGAGTTTGTGAAGAGGCAGCCATTGGGAAATAAATGCCATTTCCCAATTGCCAGGATCCTTCCTTTAGAGGAGGCCCCTCCAGACCCACGGCTAGAGTCTTAGAAAACTCCTCAGAATCCTTTGGAACTTGTAACCTTGTACTTTTAGACAAGTTATATTTACATTTTGCCTTTTTAAACAGGGGGGTGCAGCGATTCCTGAGTCATCTCAAATCTCCAGCCAGTCCTTTGTTTTTCTCGCCTTAGCCCAAGCATAATCTATTATTTCCAAAGGTTCAGACAGCTCCCAGGAAAACCAGAGATTGTGGAGACCTTTAACTCTAAATTACAAGGTGGTGTAGCAGGCCCCAGCAGTAGCACAGGCCCGGTTATTTGACATTACCGTGAAGTTTACGCTTTAAAGCACGAAATGCACTCCTCCGAGTGCATGTGTCCCCGCGGTCTCAAGGGAGGCGAGGGCCTTTATCGCCGCTTGCGGCTTTAATTTATTAACTATTTCTGTGTTGTTTCAGAGACGTTCATCCGGAACTTCAGCGCCCCCTACAGCCTGCTCCAAAGGCACTTGGTGGGACAGGAGGATGTGCGTCCGTCCAGTCCACGGCCCCTCATCACTGAGCTCACCACCTCGTCCTTCATCTCCACAGTTATGGATGTCCAGCAGGTAAATGAGACCCCCCCATAGGTATATGGGACCCCCCACAAGCACAGTTGTGCCCATAAGTTTACATATCCTGGCAGATTTAGTGATTGTTTGGATATTTTTCAGAGAAAAAGAATGATAAAACAAAAACCTTTCTTTTACTCAAAGTTAGTGTTTGGGTGAAGCCATTTATTGTCAAACAACCATGTTTGACAATTTTTTTAAAATCATAATGACAACAGAAACTACCCAAATGCCCCTGATCAAAAGTTTACATACCTCAGTTCTTAATACTGTTTATTGTCACCTTTTAACATCAATGACACTTGAAGTCTTTTGAGGCAGTTGTGGATGAGGCTCTTTATTTTCTCAGATGGTAAAGCTGCCCATTCTTCTTGGCAAAAAGCCTCCAGTTCCTGTAAATTCTTGAGCTGTCTTGCATGAACTGCAGGTTTGAGATCTCTCCAGAGTGGCTCAAAGATGCTGAGGTCAGGAGACTGAGAAGACCAGTCCAGAACCTTCACTTTATGTTGCTGTAGCCAAGCATCATGTATTTATTTTAGAATTTCATGGTTTTCTGAATAATTTTGTCTTAAAATGTGATCTGCTCTTCATCTAAGTCAAGGGTTTTTACAATGTGTCTAAAAATAATTACACAAAAAAAATTCTGCTCTTTCATGTCTTTTATTGAGAACAACCAAAAAACCTCATAGTGCTTGTGAATTCTTGAGTTAATGACCTCAAAGCTAATTGGAGTCAGGTTTTAGCACACCTGGAGTCTCCTTAAGATAATACGTTTGGAGGTGTGGACTACAGCTGCTTTGACTGAAAAAAACCCCTCAAACCTTTGGAGTTTGCTCTGCACAAGAAGAACATGTGTCATGTGACATGGCATGCCTCGCCAAAAAGAGCTTTCAGAGGAGATATGAACAAGAATCTTTACATAAAGCTGGAACTGGTTACAAAGTCAAATTCTTCAGGATAATGTGAATATGTCTGTACGTCAGCTGAAACTGTGTAGAAGGTGATGCAACAGGACAACGACCCAGAACACCGGAGCAAGTCCACAACAGAGTGGCTTCAGAAAAAACAAATCCGCCTTTTGGAGCGGCCAAGTCAGACGTCCAAAGAATATGACAGAGCTAAAGCCATTCTGCCAAGAAGAGTGGGCTAAAATTCCTCCAACAATGTGCAGGTCTGATCCACAGCTACAGGAAGTGTCTGGTTGAGGTTATTGCTGCCAACAACCAGGAAATAATTCTACAGGTTCACTTACTTTTTCCACTGCCATTTTGAATGTTGAATGAGTGTGTTCAATAAAGACATGAAAGATCATAATTCCTTTGTGAAATTATTTTTAGACGCATTGTTTGTCAATACCTTTGACCTAGACAAAGATCAGACCACATTTTACAACAAACTTTATTCAGAAAACTATAACAATCCAAAAGGTTCACATACTTTTTCTTGCCACTGTATTTGCCTTTCCTGTTTTATACAGTTGTGTATATATATATATGTGTGTGTATATATATATATATATATATACATATATATATATATATATATATATATATATATATATATATATATATATATATATATATATATATATATATATATATATATATATATATATATATATATATATATATATATATACATATATACATATATATAAAGACGGAGATGGGCGAGATGCGATAACAAGGCTCTGTTGGAATGCTACTACTCCAGTAACCCTAGTCAGAGGGGTTACATGAAGAGAATGTGGGATGAATGGTTACTACGAAACCCACAATCCAGGCTTACATCAAAGCAACTAGTAGCTCAGTGTTCCAACATCCACAAGCGGCAGCTGCTATCACAACTTGAGATTGACGAGATACAACACAAAAATGCTACGGCAAGGGGGAGCCAGGACGCAAGGTCAGAGGGGAGCCAACAGGTGCTCCCCAACCGGAGATTGGGTATGAAGCCCCAACAATTGAAATAACGCTGAACGAGGCAGCGACTGACCTGAAAGACAAGATCATGGCGAGAATGAAGGCAAGGCAACCCGGCGCCAATTACAACGGCTAAGTGAAGTACCATCAGAAAGTCTCTAGAAGATGTGAATGCAGCATTGAGTGCGATCCCTACCACATCCATCACTGAAACCAATGAGCTGCTATACACCTCCGCAGCAGTGATCCTCGAGATGCTTGGCTATAAGAGCAACCATGGGAGCCATGAGAAACAGTACCCACCATGGAAACAAAGGCTGGAGGCTAAGATCAAGCAGACACGTAGAGAAGTAAGCCAATTGACAGAGGCCAAGAAAGGTGCAATGAGAAAACCGGTACCCAAGAGGTACAACCAGATGCCCATACCTGAAGCACTTGAAACTGCCAAACAAAGGCTCCAAGCCTTGGCCAGCCGCCTAACGAGGTACACGAGAGAACGAAGCCAGAAGAATAAACCGGCTGTTCGCAACTCAACCTGCAAAGTGTACGCTCAATGGCAGGGTAATAACAGCAGAGCAGACCCTCCAAGGCTGGAAACTGAACAATACTGGAAAAGTATGGGAGAGGGAGGCATCACACAACAGCGATGCACAGTGGCTGGTGGCTCTGAGAGAGGACCACAGCAACCTCCTGAACAGAATCCAGTTACCATCACAGCGGCAGACATCCAAGAAAGACTCTCAGGTATGAAAAACTGGACAGCACCGGGCCCTGACAGGATCCACACCTACTGGCTAAAGAAGCTCTCTGCACTCCACGAGCGCCTTGCAGCACAAATGAACCAGCTGCTAAGGGATGGGACGCACCCTGAATGGCTTACAGAAGGGCGTACAATCCTGATCCTGAAGGATCCCACAAAGGGTACAGTCCCATCCAACTATCGGCCAATAACCTGTCTCCCCACAACATGGAAGCTCATGTCAGGCATCATTGCGGCTAAGATAAGTGGGCACATGGATCAATACATGAGCAAAGCACAGAAGGGCATCGGCAAAGAAACCAGAGGAGCTAAACACCAACTCCTGGTTGACAGAACAGTCACCCAAGACTGCAGAACCCGACACACCAACCTGTGCACTGCCTGGATTGATTACAAGAAAGCATATGACTCAATGCCACACACATGGATCACTGAATGCTTGGAGATGTACAACATCAACAGGACTCTAAGAGACTTCATTGCAAACTCAATGAGGCTGTGGAAAACCACCCTTGAGGCCAATGGCAAGCCACTTGCACAAGTATCCATCAAATGTGGCATATACCAAGGAGATGCTCTATCCCCACTGCTGTTCTGCATAGGCCTGGACCCCCTCAGCCAAATAATCAACAAAACTGGCTATGGATACCGACTCAGGAATGGGGCCACCATCAGTCACCTCCTCTACATGGATGACATCAAGCTATACGCTAAGAGTGAGCGGGACATCGACTCACTGATCCACACCACCAGGATCTACAGCTCTGACATTGGGATGTCATTCGGGCTTGAAAAGTGTAGTCGAATGGTGACGAAAAGAGGGAAGGTAGTCCACACAGAAGGGGTCTCACTCCCAGAAGGAACAATAGCAGACATTGAGGATGGTTACAAGTACCTTGGAATACCACAGGCAAATGGCAACCTCGAAGAGGTAACAAGGAAAACAGCAACTGCCAAATACCTCCAACGAGTAAGGCAAGTCCTAAGAAGTCAGCTCAATGGCAAGAACAAGGCACGGGCAATAAACAGCTACGCCCTGCCAGTGATCAGATACCCTGCGGGAATAATAAGGTGGCCAAAGGAAGAGATACAGACCACAGACGTTAAGACACGAAAGCTCCTCACCATGCATGGAGGGTTCCACCCCAAATCCAGCACCCTGAGACTGTACGCTAGCCGTAAAGAAGGCGGCCGTGGACTAGTAAGTGTGAGAGCCACTATCCAGGATGAAACATCCAAGATCCACAAGTACGTCAAAGATAAGGCCCCAACAGATGACGTGCTCAGTGAATGTCTCAGGCAATGGGGAACAGAGGAAGAAGAGCTGGAGGAGGGACCATCATGGGAGGACAAACCCCTACATGGGATGTACCACCGGAACATAACTGAAGTGGCTGATATCAAGAAATCCTACCAATGGCTAGAACGGGCCGGACTAAAGGACAGCACAGAGGCACTCATCATGGCTGCACAGGAGCAGGCCTTGAGCACCAGAGCAATAGAGGCCCAAATCTACCACACCAGACAAGACCCAAGGTGTAGGCTGTGCAAACAGGCCCCTGAGACAATCCAACACTTAACTGCAGGGTGTAAGATGCTGGCAGGGAAAGCATACATGGAGCGCCATAACCAAGTGGCTGGCATAGTGTACAGGAACATCTGTACGGAGTATGGACTGGAAACCCGAGGTCAAAGTGGAAACACCTCCAAAGGTGATAGAGAATGACCGAGCCAAGATCCTGTGGGACTTCCAGATTCAGACTGACAGAATGGTAATGGCGAACCAACCAGACATTGTGGTGGTGGACAAACAGCAGAGGAAGGCCGTTGTGGTTGACGTTGCAGTACCAAGTGATTGCAACATCAGGAAAAAGGAACATGAGAAACTAGAGAAATACCAAGGCCTCAGAGAAGAGCTGGAAAAGGCTTGGAAGGTGAAGGCGACAGTGGTGCCTGTGGTCATCGGAGCACTCGGGGCAGTAACCCCCAAACTGGAAGAGTGGCTACAGCAGATCCCTGGAAGAACACCAGACATCTCGGTCCAGAAAAGTGCAGTACTAGGAACAGCAAAAATACTGCGCAGAACCCTCAAGCTCCCAGGCCTCTGGTAGAGGACCCGAGCTCGAAGGATGAGAGACCACCCGCGGAGGGTGAAGGACAAAGTTTTATGTATATATATATGTGTATATATATATATGTGTATATGTGTATATGTATATATATGTATATATATGTATATGTATATATATATATGTATATATATATATATATATATATATATATATATATATATATATATATATATATATATATATATATATATATATATATATGTGTATGTATATATATGTATATATATGTATATGTATATATATATATGTATATATATATATATATATATAATTTTATATTATAGCACAACTGTATATGCGACCACCTCTAAAATATGAAACCCCCACAGGTATATGTGACCCCCTCAGTCACTGGACAAACACACAACTCCTTTACTGTCCACTCTGAGGAGTCAGTCAGTTTAAAAGTGACGGAGCAATGAAATGTCTTCACCTTCAAGCCTACGTCCAAATGACTTCAGTAAAACCTTTTGTTGAAGACGTTCTGGATGACTGGGAGCCTCCACAGACATTAATCTAAATACTTCAAACATGTTGTTTTGGGAGAGTATAGAAAAGGCAGACTGTGAGCACCTTTGTGATCATAAGCAAGAAGATAATTTGTTTTAGCCCTAATTCATATACATACTTTTATTAAGAATTATAATTGTTATATTATTTTGGGGTTACTGTGTTTAATGCTTAGATGACTGTTGTGAATCTGATCAATCCCTTTTATTCGGTTATATCACTGGACTTTTTAGTAAGTCCAATGTCTTTCATGGCACTTGTATCTGATCTGTTGTTGCTGCAGGATGTGCTGCTCTTCTACTACACTCAGTGGTGCGGCTTCTGCTCTGTCCTCAACCACATCATCATCCAGTTGGCTCGCCTATTACAGGGCAACAGTGCCATCACTGTGGCCAGGTAGGTGCATTGCACTCACTCACAAAAAGGCAGAGAGATGTACAGTACTCTAAGACGTACAGCAGCTACTTCAAGGGTTCTGACTAGTACAAAGGGCCACCTGTTTGATACAAACACTTTTTAATAATGATATTATGTGAAGAGACTGCTCACATGTCAATGTTAATTATTCCCCACAATTATTAACAATGATTTAAACAACAATAATGATGGTAGAAATATTTAAACATGCAACATTTATTTATGTGTTTCTCTTCCAACATTTGAAAGTCAGGAAGAAATGCCATTAATCAAGTCACAACAAGTTATCTAGTGGCTGGTGAACTGGGAATAGAATAGAGTAAACATTGAAGTTACTTACACAATGTGTATCTGATATGAATAAAACGTGTCGAATTATAATGGAAAGGATTATTATTACCTCTTCCATAGTGTGTATTTTACAAACTCTAAATGTATTGTTTTTTTAGTACTTATGTGAATTTATATGTTTGAAACCTAAAATAAACAGTATGTGGTTGAAAACACTGAAAAGTTGTGATATATGACAGCTCTGAGCGCGCCTGTCTCAGTTGATCATGTGATGCACTTGATCGTACGCTCCAGGGACCAGCCTAGACTGATTACACCTGTGTGATCGTACGTGCCAAAGGCTTAAAAACAATACATTTTCTGACACAAAATTTTGAAATGTAGGCTTAAATCAAACACATTTTAATTCAGATTCTCTCTCTCTCTATATATATATATATATATATATATATATATATATATATATATATATATAATCTGAATTAAAATGTGTTTGACCGAAGGTGTCTTCCTAGTTAGCGTTGAAACTTTTTTGACATGTACTGAAATGTCTCACCACTTTCTTTGAAAGAACTCTTCCTTCTAAACACTGTGACAATGGTATGTTTTCGAAGGTAAATCACAACTAACTCCTCACTGTTGCTGCACCGCTTCCTTCAAGCGTCAAACGAGACATGCACGCATTAAACATTCTCTTCCGTGTTATTTTATTTTTTGCCTCTAGAGGTGCGTGCCTGTGTGCTCTATCATGCATAACAATATTCTCCACATGTTTGTCTGTGCAGGGTAAATGTTGCCCTCAATGACCTTCCCTGGGAGTTCATGGCGGATCGTGTCCCCACTATTCTCCTTTTTCCCAGATACAGGTGGGTTATTTTAACACCAGGCAGCCCTTGTAGGATCACCTCTCGTCTGGTTTTTATTTAAAATCTCTACAGTGCACCATTAGTACTTTGTATCTCAGGGTATTACAACAGCATGGTTCTGCCCAGCAAGTGGTGTTTCAATTCTATTGTACTTTTTATTATTTTTAATATTTCTCATTTCTTACCAAAAATCTGACTACACTTTACAATCCTGCAGTTATCAGTGATCAGGGCTTTTTTTCTTCAATGGCCTCTGGACTGGCAAACCCTCTTTTTAAGAAGGGGACGGGGTTCAATTACGGGGGATCACACTCTTCAGCCTCCCCAGGAAAGTCTATGCCAGGGAACTGGAGAAGAGAATTCAGCTGATGGTCAAACCTTGGATTCAGGAGGATTAATGGGGTTCTCTGCTTAGACTGCTGCCCCTGTGACCCAGCCCCAGATAAGCGGGATGGAGGGATAGTTTGTCAAAACCCTCTGTCATTAACAATGATATCTAATAATAATGAAACATTGTGTCAACCTATGCAGCTCTGTTTGAGTCCAAATAGGTGCCACACAGCTCAGGTCTTCTATTCTTCTTGTGGCAGGAGTATAATAGTGATAAGTGACATGTGACATAACCAACACTACTGCTATGCATGCTCTTGTCTATGATGTACACCCTCATGTGTGGTTTGGAATAGTGTACCCCTGGCCTTTGGAGGGACATAATCTTACTTTAATGGGCTTGGTGTTAACTCTTGAATTTGTGACTTCAGGAAACATCTGAGTGTCAAGTTTCCTGAGAACCTGCCCATCACCCTGCCCAACCTGCTGCGCTTTGTCCTGCAACATTCAGACTCTGTGAGACACTCCGACCGAGCGTCAGGAGGTTCAGAGCCTGACGCCCTGCTCCGAGCCCAGGTCCTGACTCTTCAGCGGGAGGTAGATGTGCTGCACAAGGCCTGTGAGCGCCTGTCCCAGCAGCTGGCCCATCTGTGGCGCCACAACCGCAAACTGACCCTGGACACAGACAGCCTAAAGGCCCACAACCAAGAGCTGTTGCGAGAGAGGCAGAGTCTGCAGGAGCAGCACCAAGAGAAGAGCCGGCAGCTCGGAGAGGCCGTCAGACGACTCCAGGAGCTGGCCAACACTTCAGAGACTCTGCTCAATGAGAACACACTGCTCAGAGTCCTGCTCCGAGCGCTAAAGGACAGGACTGAGGCCAAAGAGCAGGACCACAGGGAGCACAGTGACACTGAACAGAAAACGCCTAATATGGCCTCCTGATAGTTTGACAGTAGTCTACCTGACAACCAGAAAGCACACAGCGGGACTGGGACAGCTTTGGCCACGGGTTACCTGTGAAACTAAATGAAGGAGGCAACATGACCTCATAGTCTGACTGCAAATCTAAAATGGCCAAGTCAGGAAACAAGAAAACACTTCAAAACTACAACTAGTGACAACAAACTGAGAACTGCCCAGATTTAAAGTGTGGTGTGTGTGTAGTGTGGTAGGTAGGGCAGTCAGGGCCCTATTGAACCTCTTCTACCCTGAGACAAACCCTAACAAACCGCCTGGACCAGGTGATCACAAAGTGGCTTATCAACAGTTACATTGTGTTGGTTTCAGTTTCTCTGTGAAACGGGCCAAGCCGGTTCTAAACGACCAACGATAGGTCAGAGATTCTTTAATATGAAGACAAAACTACACTAAATCTCTGCAAAAGGAACAGCACTAAAGACTTAATGAAGAGCACATATACAGCAAGTGTTCAGTAAAAATCATTATCTAATAGAGGCTGGTTACCAGTTTTATAATGCCCACAGTTAAAGCCTTTCTGTCACATCTGACCATTCACTTTTTTTAGAGAGGTGCTTGTGTCCTCAGTCAGTGCAGCTTCTGGAATGAGCTCTCTGCTGCAGTCTGCCTTTTTAACACCTTTTTGAATGTGGAGCATTTTATAAAACATAGTGAAACGCTCTGTTTTAAAAAAAAAAAATATATATATATATATATATATATATATATATATAAAATAAAGAACCAACCTGTGGGTCATTTTGAATGAAGAAATATTCACTTAAAGATCAAACTTGTCTTAAAGCTTCACATTACACTGTTGATTTACAACTACTGTATAAAACCCTTTGTAAAGAAATTGCCCTTTTTATTTGTCTTTGCTAAACTGTAGATCAATTAAAAAAAATAAATTGACTGATAGATATGAAGAGTAGGCCTCCTGCTTCACCGTCTTGGATTTGCAAACTTAATATTCATCTTTAAATGGCTCATTAACTGGTTTGAAATAAGGCTTTTGTTTAATTTAGATAAATTAAAAATGTAACTTATTTTTTGGGTAAATTTCTATTTCTTAATTAAGTACTATGACATAAGTTTATCACAATTTGAAAGACCTGATGGTGTTTGTTTTTGGAAGGCTATAACAACTGGGGGCCATGTGTTTTGAAAGACTCAATATCAAAAAGTTTCACAAGTGGTTTCACAGGATGGAGCAGGATGAAATGAAGAGTCTTTTTATTTCAAATCTTTTTTCAGACAAATTTTGCTCACACAGACTTGATGCCAAATGTTCCCAAACTCCCTTGGATGCTTACGGTTGTATGATGATTAAAGTGAGCTGTATGTTTGGCAGGAACAGAGGGCTAGACTAATAAACTTGAACTATTTATTTGTTGTTGGTGTCACCTGCTTCGTGTGAATGAGTTCATTTTGAGAGGGTGTTTTGAAATCAATACAAGTCTATTTTTACAGGAATTGTAAAGTTACTACATTTCATTTCAATGCAAATATTCAGGTATGAAAAATGAAATGCTGCATAATGTTTACAAGAAAAATAATAAAACCGTTTTTACTGTTTAAACATGGATTCCTCGTACATTTGTCATTTGCTTTCTTTACTTGGAACTGTTGATTACAACACCATTTGTTTTTCCTCTTAAATATGTCCTGACTCTTGAAGCAGAGCAGATGAGCAGGGCCTTTAGCTCACAAAGCTGAAGCATGTATGGAAAGCCGTTTGAGTAAGCAAAAAGGTTTCATTAGTCTCTGTTTTTAGCGTTAACTAGTGGAACAAATCTTTCATCCACTAGTGTCACTAGTGAGCCTTTTGCTGCGTACTAGTTCCACATCTTTGCCTCAGTTGAGTCACTTGTAAGGTTACTTAAAGACTTTGGCATCCACTAGTACTACTAGTAAGGATTTTGTTCTTACTAGTAGAAGTATGACATTTTCTGTGGTCTACTAGTACAACAAGTAAACATTCTGTGTGTGGCTTTTGTATGCCAGCTTGTCAACAAGTGAAGAACCAATTGTAAGGGTTGCACTAGTGACCATTTTGGACCTCACTAGTTGGACATATACACTCACCTAAAGGATTATTAGGAACACCATATGTGTGTGTGACCCCCTTCCGCCTTCAGAACTGCCTTAATTCTACGTGGCATTGATTCAACAAGGTGCTAAAAGCATTCTTTAGAAATGTTGGCCTATATTGAAAGGATAGCCTCTTGCAGTTGATGGAGATTTATGGGATGCACATCCAGGGCACGAAGCTCCCGTTCCACCACATCCCAAAGATGCTCTATTGGGTTGAGATCTGGTGACTGTGGGGGCCATTTTAGTTCAGTGAACTCATTATGTTCAAGAAACCAATTCGAAATGATTCGAGCTTTGTGACCTCATGCATTATCCTGCTGGAAGTAGCCATCAGAGGATGGGTACATGGTGGTCATAAAGGGATGGACATGGTCAGAAACAATGCTCAGGTAGGCCGTGGCATTTAAACGATGCCCAATTGGCACTAAGGGGCCTAAAGTGTGCCAAGAAAACATCCCCCACACCATTACACCACCACCACCAGCCTGCACAGTGGTAACAAGGCATGATTCGCCAAATTCTGACTCTACCATCTCGATGTCTGAAATCGAGACTCATCAGACCAGGCAACATTTTTCCAGTCTTCAACTGTCCAATTTTGGTGAGCTCGTGCAAATTGTAGCCTCTTTTTCCTGTTTGTAGTGGAGATGAGTGGTACCCGGTGGGGTCTTCTGCTGTTGTAGCCCATCCGCCTCAAGGTTGTGCGTGTTGTGGCTTCACAAATGCTTTGCTGCATACCTCGGTTATAACGAGTGGTTATTTCAGTCAAAGTTGCTCTTCTATCAGCTTGAATCAGTCGGGCCATTCTCCTCTGACCTCTAGCATCAACAAGGCATTTTCACCCACAGGACTGCTGCATACTGGATGTTTTTCCCTTTTCACACCATTCTTTGTAAACCCTAGAAATGGTTGTGCGTGAAAATCCCAGTAACTGAGCAGATTGTGAAATACTCAGACCGGCCCGTCTGGCACCAACAACCATGCCACGCTCAAAATTGCTTAAATCACCTTTCTTTCCCATTCGGACATTCAGTTTGGAGTTCAGGAAATATTCTTGACCAGGACCACACCCCTAAATGCCCCAACTGCCATGTGATTGGTTGATTAGATTCTTGCATTAATGAGAAATTGAACAGGTGTTTCTAATAATCCTTTAGGTGAGTGTAGAAAAACTTTGTCTTATTAGTAGCAACAGTGAGGTCAGAAAGTGTCATCCACTAGTTGTACTAGTGAGCATTTATATCCTTACTAGTTCACTAGTTCAGGGGTCCCCAAACTTTTCAGACCGCGACCCCCAATATTAGACTGCTGACGATCCGCGATCCCTTTATGGACAGGATTTCTAGGCGCAGCCAGGGGCCGGAGGGAGTCTGGTTTGGGGACCACAGGATCTCGTCCCTGATTTTTGCAGATGATGTTGTCCTGTTGGCTCCATCAAGCCAGGATCTTCAGTGTGCACTGGGACGGTTTGCAGCCGAGTGTGAAGCGGCTGGGATGAGGATCAGCACCTCCACACACACACACACACACACACACACACACACACACAGGGGTCAGAAAGTAACTAGGACAAAGTTGAACAGAAAGGTGGGGGCCCTTAGAAAAGGAGGGGGGTCCTTGACCCAGTGAAGTTGTAAATTGTTAAAGCTGTCATGTGAAAATGTATAAAAACTCTAGGTTGAGGGACAATCTTTAGTAGAGCTGGGGAAAGTCTACTCGGGTCACATGTTGTTGTGATTGTGAACAATAAAAGACTCTATGGCATCGGAATGGTTGTGCGTTCATAATTTTTTCCATACAATTGTGCTACTGAAGGCTGAGCGATCAGTTTTCAGTGTGTATGTGACACAACACTCTATATGTTAACCTTATTATTTTCATTATTAGCCCCTTCATTTTAGTTCATTTTAATGTAGGCCTACGTTTTACACTATAGTCTCACTGACTTCGGACTCCTTTACTCTGACTTTAGTTGTTAGTCCCTACTTGAGTTTTCTTTGCGTATTACGCACCCTTTAGTCCAACATTTCTAACCTTCTTAGACATTTGAATGTTGCGTATTAGGAGTAAATCCTGTACTTCCCAGACAAGCTATCTTTAGAAACCCAAACCCTTTATAATATTCGGTAGTTCTCTATGCCATAGAGTCGCACGTGATTGAGCCCATAAATACTAACAGAGCACAGGTTTTCTATCAAGCTTAGTTCTAGCAAGGCAACGATCTCTAACACCGATAATAATTTTTATTTTTATATAGCGCTTTTCCACCTACTGTAATAGGCACTACTCGACGTTTTGAGCGGGGATTGAACTACCCACCCGCCGGTTGAAGGACGGCCGCTCTACCCACTGTGCTACTGCCGCCGCGAACTGTAACCCACTCTTCCGTTTTAGTCTCAGTACAGTATACGTTGTGAACAGATCTTAACTAAAACACATACTGTTTTCTCTCGTCCCCAGGACGGTATCTAGTGTTTAGTCTCACTGCAGTAAGTCTAGCATACCTCAGGTATTAAACTACATGGAAATACATGAATGTAGCCAACAAACAATTTAAGCAGTCTTCCCTAAGCAGACTTCCTAAACTCCTGGAAGTCTTTTTTGGCTCACAAAATGTTTTTTAACAGCTGTTGAAAGGCTGCTGAATTGAAAGCCAATGGTCCATTTCCGCAATCATGCTGGTCTCCGTCTCGCTCCTCTGTGTCCAGATCCCGTCACCACTCCTCCCTTGTGACGGGCCGGACTCCGTTCTGCTTTTAACAGCGCAACTTTGGGACTTGCTTTCTTTGTGCATTTCCCCGTGCACGTCAGGTCCACTCTCCGACAGAGAGACAGCGGGTATTGGGATAAGGGTCACGGCACCAAATGTTTATATGAATTTTTAGTTCAGATTAATGAGAGAGACGATGAAGAGAGCGTACAATTTAAAATTAATAATCAGGTTTGCAGGATTTAGTCCGTGGCAAGTTATGTCTATGTTTATGTTTGGATTAGCCTGAAGGACATGACATGAAAAAATTATCCAAGATGGCGGCGCGAGTACATCGCGAGGCTCAGGGTCTCTCCAGTTTCTGCAATTTTGCAGTATTACTCTTGCTTATCTCGGGTCTGTTTGTGCAGAACAGTTGTGCCTTTACATTGTACACCCGGAGTGAGCTTTTGGATATTGGTTTGCAAATTTCCGACGGTTTTATGGACAACCTTCGACTCCTTCCTGAAATCGCTAGGACGCCCGAGGCAGCGCATTCTTCCCGGGCGGGCGGAAGTGCTCGCAGGCGGCGTCGAGATCGTAAACAAAGACGAGGCAAGAGTGGAGAATCAGACCACATCTCTTTGTTCCTCACTCCCAAATATTCACCCCTCATCAACCGTGTGAAGCCATCAGTGAAGACCATCAAGGTGTGGCCTGCGGGGGTAGATTTCACACTCCAGGAAAGGTTTCTACACACAGACTGGAGTATGTTTGCTTCCCAAGCCACCAGTGGTGCTCACACAGACATTGACATTGACTGCTACACCTCCTCTGTATTGGATTATATTAATACCACCATTGACAGTGTTACAACCCAGAAACAGATCACCACATACCCAAATCAGAAGCCATGGATGAACAAGGAAGTGCGACTCCTGCTGAAGACACGCAAAACTGCCTTCAGATCAGGAGTAGCACAAGCCTACAGCACATCCAGAGCAAACCTGAAGAGGGGCATCAAAAAGGCCAAGCATTGCTACAAGCTGAAGATAGAGGGACACTTTTCCAACTCTGACCCTCGACGCATGTGGCAGGGCATCCAGGCCATCAGTGACTACAAACCCACCCACTCCACCCCTGCAGCCACCGATGTCAACTTCCTGAATGAGCTAAATGACTTTTATGCTCGCTTTGAAAGAGACAACAGAGAAACTGCAACCAAGCTCAAACCCTCAGTTGACCACCCTCCAATCACACTCTCATCCACTGATGTCTGCAAGGCACTGAGCCGGATCAGGACACACAAGGCTGCTGGACCAGACAACATCCCTGGTCGTGTTCTCAGGGCATGTGCGGAGCAGCTCGCTGGGCTTTTTACAGACATTTTCAACCTGTCTCTTGCCCAAGCAGCTGTACCAACATGCTTCAAATGCACTTCCATTGTGCCAGTGCCAAAACACTCTAGTCCAAGGTGCCCTAACGACTACCGCCCTGTAGCACTCACACCCATCATCATGAAGTGCTTTGAGCGGCTGGTCCTGGAACACCTAAAAGACTCCATACCACCCACATTGGACTCGCATCAGTTTGCTTACCGCAGCAACAGGTGCATAGAGGATGCAGTTGCTATGGCAATGCACTCTGTGCTCACCCACCTGGACAATAAGAACTCTTATGCACGTATGCTGTTTGTTGACTTCAGCTCAGCATTCAACACTATCATCCCGACCAAGTTAATAGCCAAACTTGAAGACTTGGGCATCAGTACCTCACTCTGCAACTGGATTCTGGACTTCCTGACCAACAGACCCCAGAATGTCCGATCGGGGTCCACCTGCTCCACATCCATCACACTTAACACTGGTGTACCACAGGGCTGTGTGCTAAGCCCATTTCTCTACTCCCTCTTCACATCCGATTGCAAGCCTGTGTTTGGATCTAATGCCATCGTCAAGTTTGCAGACGACACTACAGTGATTGGTCTCATCAGCAACAACGATGAGACTGCCTACAGGGAAGAGATCCAGCACCTGTCCACATGGTGCAACGAAAATAACCTGCTCCTCAACACCACCAAAACGAAGGAGCTCATCGTGGACTTCAGGAAAGAGTCAAGAGGCACACACGACACCATCCACATCAATGGAATGGACGTTGAGCGTGTCTCCAGCTTCAAGTTCCTGGGGACCCACATCTCGGCTGACATGACCTGGACAACCAACACCTCCAGCCTGGTCAAGAAGGCTCACCAGCGCCTCTTCTTCCTGAGGACACTGAGGAAGAACCAGCTCTCCTCGGCCATCCTGGTGAACTTCTACCGCTGCGCAATAGAAAGCATCCGGACGAACTGTGTCACAGTATGGTATGGGTGCTGCTCTGTCGTGGAGCGCAAGGCATTGCAGCGGGTGGTGAAAACTGCCCAACGCATCACAGGGACTCCACTTCCTGCCATCGAGAACATCCAGAGGAAAGCGCTGTCTGCGTCGAGCTCGCAGCATCCTTAAGGACTCCTCTCACCCAGCCCACAGACTGTTCTCCCTCCTCCCCTCCGGCAGGCGTTTCAGGTGCCTCCAGACTAGAACCAGCAGACTAAAGAACAGTTTCTTCCCCAGAGCTGTCTCTTTACTGAACTCTAACCCTTGCTGACCCCACTCCTCTCATAGACTCCTCTCTCACCCCCACCATGCCACTCCCTCACAGACTCTGCTCTCACCCCCACCATCCCACTACCCTAATAGACTCTTCTACCCCCCCCACCATCCCACTCCCCTCACAGACTCTCCTCTCATTCCCCACCATCCCACTACCCTCATAGACTCTTCTACCCCCCCACCATCCCACTCCTCACAGACTCTCCTCTCATTCCCACCATCCCACTACCCTCATAGACTCTTCTACCCCCACCATCCCACTCCCCTCACAGACTCTCCTCCACCCCCCCACCATCCCACTACCCTCATAGACTCTTCTACCCCCCCAACCATCCCACTCCCCTCACAGACTCTCCTCTCATCCCCACCATCCCACTACCCTCATAGACTCTTCTACCCCACCATCCCACTACCCTCATAGACTCTTCTACCCCCACCATCCCACTCCCCTCACAGACTCTCCTCTCATCCCCACCATCCCACTACCCTCATAGACTCTTCTACCCCCACCATCCCACTACCCTCACAGACTCTCCTCTCACCCCCACCGTCCCACTACCCTCATAGACTCTTCTACCCCATCATCCCACTCCCTCACAGACTCTCCTCTCATCCCCCACCATCCCACTACCCTCATAGACTCTTCTACCCCCACCATCCCACTACCCTCATAGACTCTTCTACCCCCACCATCCCACTCCCCTCACAGACTCTCCTCTCATCCCCACCATCCCACTACCCTCATAGACTCTTCTACCCCCCACCATCCCACTACCCTCACAGACTCTCCTCTCACCCCCACCATCCCACTACCCTCATAGACTCTTCTACTCCCCCCATCATCCTCCCCTCACAGACTCTCCTCTCATCCCCACCATCCCACTACCCTCATAGACTCTTCTACCCCCACCATCCCACTCCCTCACAGACTCTCCTCCCACCCCCACCATCAAACTACCCTCACAGACTCTTCTACCCCCCCACCATCCCACTCCCCTCACAGACTCTCCTCTCATCCCCACCATCCCACTACCCTCACAGACTCTCCTCTCATCCCCCACCATCCCACTACCCTCACAGACTCTCCTCTCATCCCCACCATCCCACTACCCTCATAGACTCTTCTACCCCCCACCATCCCACTACCCTCACAGACTCTCCTCTCATCCCCACCATCCCACTACCCTCATAGACTCTTCTACCCCCCACCATCCCACTCCCCTCACAGACTCTCCTCTCATCCCCACCATCCCACTACCCTCACAGACTCTCCTCTCATCCCCCACCATCCCACTCCCTCACAGACTCTCCTCTCATCCCCACCATCCCACTACCCTCATAGACTCTTCTACCCCCACCATCCCACTCCCTCACACTCTCCTCTCATCCCCACCATCCAACTACCCTCATAGACTCTTCTACCCCCACCATCCCACTCCCTCACAGACTCTCCTCTCATCCCCACCATCCCACTACCCTCATAGACTCTTCTACCCCCACCATCCCACTACCCTCATAGACTCCCTCTCATCCCCCACCATCCTACTCACCCTCATAGACTCTTCTACCACCCCCACCATCCCACTCCCCTCACAGACTCTCCTCTCACCCCCACCATCCCACTACCCTCATAGACTCTTCTACCCCCACTATCCCACTCCCTCACAGACTCTCCTCTCATCCCCACCATCCCACTACCCTCATAGACTCTTCTACCCCCACAATCCCACTACCCTCACAGACTCTCCTCCCACCCCCAGCATCCCACTACCCTCATAGACTCTTCTACCCCCACCATCCCACTCCCTCACAGACTCTCCTCTCATCCCCACCATCCCACTACCCTCATAGACTCTTCTACCCCCACCATCCCACTACCCTCACAGACTCTCCTCTCATCCCCACCATCCCACTACCCTCATAGACTCTTCTACCCCCCCAACCATCCCACTCCCTCACAGACTCTCCTCTCATCCCCACCATCCCACTACCCTCATAGACTCTTCTACCCCCACCATCCCACTACCCTCATAGACTCTTCTACCCCCACCATCCCACTCCCCTCACAGACTCTCCTCTCATCCCCACCATCCCACTACCCTCATAGACTCTTCTACCCCCACCATCCCACTACCCTCACAGACTCTCCTCTCACCCCCACCATCCCACTACCCTCATAGACTCTTCTACCCCCATCATCCCACTCCTCACAGACTCTCCTCTCATCCCCACCATCCCACTACCCTCATAGACTCTTCTACCCCCACCATCCCACTCCCTCACAGACTCTCCTCTCATCCCCACCATCCCACTACCCTCATAGACTCTTCTACCCCCACCATCCCACTACCCTCACAGACTCTCCTCTCACCCCCACCATCCCACTACCCTCATAGACTCTTCTACTCCCCCATCCATCCCACTCCCTCACAGACTCTCCTCTCATCCCCACCATCCCACTACCCTCATAGACTCTTCTACCCCACCATCCCACTCCCCTCACAGACTCTCCTCTCATCCCCACCATCCCACTACCCTTACAGACTCTCCTCTCATCCCCACCATCCCACTACCCTCACAGACTCTCCTCTCATCCCCACCATCCCACTACCCTCATAGACTCTTCTACCCCCACCATCCCACTACCCTCACAGACTCTCCTCTCATCCCCACCATCCCACTACCCTCATAGACTCTTCTACCCCCACCATCCCACTCCCCTCACAGACTCTCCTCTCATCCCCACCATCCCACTACCCTCACAGACTCTCCTCTCATCCCCACCATCCCACTACCCTCATAGACTCTTCTACCCCCCCACCATCCCACTACCCTCACAGACTCTCCTCTCATCCCCACCATCCCACTACCCTCATAGACTCTTCTACCCCCACCATCCCACTCCCTCACAGACTCTCCTCTCATCCCCACCATCCCACTCCCCTCACAGACTCTCCTCTCCCCCACCATCCCACTACCCTCATAGACTCTTCTACCCCCACCATCCCACTCCCCTCACACTCTCCTCTCATCCCCACCATCCCACTACCCTCATAGACTCTTCTACCCCCACCATCCCACTCCCTCACAGACTCTCCTCTCATCCCCACCATCCCACTACCCTCATAGACTCTTCTACCCCCACCATCCCACTACCCTCACAGACTCTCCTCTCATCCCCCACCATCCCACTACCCTCATAGACTCTTCTACCACCCCCACCATCCCACTCCCCTCACAGACTCTCCTCTCACCCCACCATCCCACTACCCTCATAGACTCTTCTACCCCCACCATCCCACTCCCTCACAGACTCTCCTCTCATCCCCACCATCCCACTACCCTCATAGACTCTTCTACCCCCACCATCCCACCCCTCACAGACTCTCCTCTCATCCCCACCATCCCACTACCCTCATAGACTCTTCTACCCCCCCACCATCCCACTACCCTCAAAGACTCTCCTCTCATCCCCACCATCCCACTACCCTCACAGACTCTTCTACCCCCACCATCCCACTACCCTCACAGACTCTCCTCTCATCCCCCACCATCCCACTCCCCTCACAGACTCTCCTCTCATCCCCACCATCCCACTACCCTCATAGACTCTTCTACCCCCACCATCCCACTCCCTCACAGACTCTCCTCTCATCCCCACCATCCATCACTACCCTCATAGACTCTTCTACCCCCACCATCCCACTCCTCACAGACTCTCCTCTCATCCCCACCATCCCACTACCCTCATAGACTCTTCTACCCCACCATCCCACTACCCTCATAGACTCTCCTCTCATCCCCCACCATCCCACTACCCTCATAGACTCTTCTACCACCCCACCATCCCACTCCCTCACAGACTCTCCTCTCACCCCCACCATCCCACTACCCTCATAGACTCTTCTACCCCCCCACTATCCCACTCCCTCACAGACTCTCCTCTCATCCCCACCATCCCACTACCCTCATAGACTCTTCTACCCCCACCATCCCACTCCCTCACAGACTCTCCTCTCCCCCACCATCCCACTACCCTCATAGACTCTTCTACCCCCACCATCCCACTACCCTCACAGACTCTCCTCTCATCCCCACCATCCCACTACCCTCACAGACTCTTCTACCCCCACCATCCCACTACCCTCACAGACTCTCCTCTCATCCCCACCATCCCACTCTCCTCACAGACTCTCCTCTCACCCCACCATCCCACTACCCTCATAGACTCTTCTACCCCCACCATCCCACTCCCTCACAGACTCTCCTCCCACCCCACCATCCCACTACCCTCATAGACTCTTCTACCCCCACCATCCCACTCCCTCACAGACTCTCCTTCATCCCCACCATCCCACTACCCTCATAGACTCTCTTACCCCCACCATCCCACTCCCCTCACAGACTCTCCTCTCATCCCCCACCATCCCACTACCCTCATAGACTCTTCTACCCCCACCATCCCACTTCACAGACTCTCCTCTCATCCCCACCATCCAACTACCCTCATGACTCTTCTACCCCCACCATCCCACTCCCCTCACAGACTTCCTCAAACCATCCCACTACCCTCATAGACTCTTCTACCCCCCCACCATCCCACTCCCCTCACAGACTCTCCTCTCATCCCCACCATCCCACTACCCTCATAGACTCTTCTACCCCCACCATCCCACTCCCTCACAGACTCTCCTCTCACCCCCACCATCCCACTACCCTCATAGACTCTTCTACCCCCCCCACCATCCCACTCCCCTCACAGACTCTCCTCCCACCCCCCACCATCCCACTACCCTCATAGACTCTCCTCACCCCCACCATCCCACTACCCTCATAGACTCTTCTACCCCCACCATCCCACTCCCTTACAGATTCTCCTCCCACCCCCACCATCCCACTACCCTCATAGACTCTTCTACCCCCCCACCATCCCACTCCCCTCACAGACTCTCCTCCCATCCCCCACCATCCCACTCCCCTCACAGACTCTCCTCTCATCCCCACCATCCCACTACCTCATAGACTCTTCTACCCCCACCATCCCACTCCCTCACAGACTCTCCTCTTATCCCCACCATCCCACTACCCTTGCACTACTGCACCTTAGCTACCAACTGTTCATACAGTACCAACTGTTTACATTTCGCATCATACTTATTTGCACTGTCCATGCTCATTGCACTACCTTAAATCTACTGCTTACCTTAAGCTAACATACAATTGTGTACATCTACCTGTAAAATTCTGTTTATAGTTGGAGACATCTGTATATTACATTTACATTTATAGTATATATTCACCTGTAAATGCTGCTTATAGAAAGAGACACCTGTAATTATATTTATGGCACACACTCACCTGTTATAGTAATAACCATCTGTATATTTATATTCATTGTACATATTACCTGTAAATCCTGTACATCTCCATATCCTGCACGTATGCAACCATTGTATATATCCTGCACTTGCTGCTATTGCACTTCTGGTTAGACCTAAACTGCATTTCGTTGCCTTGTACCTGTACTTGTGTAATGACAATAAAGTTGAATCTAATCTAATCTAATCTAATCTAATGAGCAGGACTGACATCACCTGAATAGAAACCAATAATTATTAATTAAACATTAGTAAATTAGTATAACACCCAGTCATTTTCCATATGTTTAGAACATACAGTCTGATTTCCCAGGAAATTATATTATTTTAGGGATTTTTTGTCCTCTCAGCTTTGTTCTAAGCTGCTGCCTTTTTCCTCTTCTGTGCAGATCAACTGAAGGACGCAGTGCACTCCTGTCCCACCAACAGTGTCCTGGGCCTCTACAAACTGCTGTGACTGACAGCCGACGTGGAGCTGTGTTAAAAACCCTTTAAAAGTGATGGACTCTGACACTTATTGCAAAGGTATCAATGTGCATTTATTGTTTCATAGATAGAGCTTCAATTATAATGCACTTACAATTATTTAAACATTTATTTGATCAAGGGATTCAATGTGTAAACTAAGGAGTAATTCATGATAAAATAAGATAATTTAATTAAAGATATCACTGAAAAACTGAAAAAGACAAAGCTAATCAAAAATAGATTATTTACACAATTGCACATGTTACGCAGATGACATTATATTTAAAGTTTGCATTGAGGGAATTCTGAACAATAAGCATCAGATTTTATATCCCTCAATCTGTGATATAGAAAACTAGACTTCATCTGACCTCAGTCACTTTTCCACAATATTCTAAACGGTTACATGTCGACATGAGAAGCACAGGCCTTTTTTAAACTAACATGTGCTGATTGGTGATAAGCAGCAGGAGGAGCAGCAGGAGGGACAGTCCGCTGTGAGCTCGTGTGCAGGGGCCATGGTTAGGTTTACCTGAAGGAAAAAAAAACAGACATTACATTAGACCAGATACCACCAAAGTCCAGTCCAATAATGACAAAAGGTAAGATATTTATATTGGGCCCTCAGCTTGCAAAAAAAACCCAAATAAACATACTGCTTATGGCCCACCAGCTCTGTCACAGAGAATTAATAAATCATACAGCTTTATTTTGGCAGCAGCAGCTCTGTTTGGACTAGGGGTTGACCGGGGGTGGACCAGGTTCCACTCCGCAACTGCCAGGGGCAGTGTTATTACTGCGGCTGGTGGCGTTTGTGGGACCGCCGCGGGTGGTGGTTCTTGTTGTGGGTTTTTCATCTGTGCAGCCGTGTTGGGGCCTGTGTCCTCTTGGGAGAGGCAGTCTGTTTATATAGCCCCTGAGGTTGTGCCAGTACGTTGGTATCATTACGTAGGTATCATTGGCCTTGGCATAATTTGTGAATGTTTCAGAGAATATAAATGATAACACAAAAACCTTTTTTTTTAACTCATAGTTAGTGTTTGTGTAAAGCCATTTATTGTCAAACAATTGTGTTTACCCTTTTAAAATCATAATGACAACAGAAACTACCCAAATGACCAGATCAAAAGTCTACATACCCTGGTGATTTTGGCTTTTTTTTTGCACACACGTGACACAAACAGGTACTAAAGGTAACCATCCACACCTGTGTTCTGTTTGCTTGTAAATGTGTGACTGAAAGAACAAGATCCCTGAACCTGGTGGTGGACACTGGAAGTAAGGGATGCCGTCAAGCTGAAGAAGGAGACCTACCGAGCCTGGTTGGCTCGTGGGACTCCTGAGGCAGCTGATAGGTACTGGCAGGCCAAGCGGACTGCAGCCCGGGTGGTTGTGGAGGCAAAAACTCGGGTCTGGGAGGAGTTCGGTGAGGCCATGGAGAAGGACTATGGGTCGGCCTCGAAGAAATTCTGGCAAACCGTCCGGCGCCTCAGGAGGGGGAAGCAGTGCCCTGCCAACACTGTTTACAGTGGAGGTGGGAATCTGCTGACTTATAATCTTTATTTTCTTATAGCGCTTTTCCAACTACTGTATTAGGCACTCAAAGCGCCTTACACAGATTAAGCTATTTACCAGTGTTACAGAACACTCACTGGAGGCAGTGTCTTGCCCAAGGACACAACGACAGTATGTGGGGGAGAGCGGGATGTTATGATGTATCTAACCACTCACCCGCCGGTCGAAGGACGGCCACTCTACCCACTGAGCTACTGCCGCCCTCAGACTTCAACTGGGGATATTGTTGGACGGTGGAAGGAATACTTCGAGGATCTCCTCAACCCCACCGACACTTTTGGAAGCAGAGGCCGAGGGCTCAGAGGTGGACTCGTCCATCACCCAAGCCAAAGTCACTGAGGTAGGCAAGGCACTGGGGGTGGATGAGATACGCCCTGAGTACCTCAAGTCTCTGGATGTTGTAGGGCTGTCTTGGTTGACACGCCTCTACAACATTGCGTGGCGGTTGGGGACAGTACCTCTGGACTGGCAGACCGGGGTGGTGGTCCCTCTTTTTAAGAAGGGAGGGTGTGTTCCAACTACAGAGGGACTCTGTAAAAACACACTCCTCAGCCTCCCCGGGAATGTCTATGCCAGGGTACTGGAGAGGAGAATGCGGCCGATAGTCGAACCTTGGATTCAGGAGGAACAATGCGGTCTTCTTCCCGGTCGTGGGACACTGGATCAGCTCTATACCCTCTCCAGGGTGCTGGAGGGTTTATGGGAGTTTGCCCAACCAGTCCACATGTGTTTTTTGGATCTGGAGAAGACATTCTCCCTTAGAGATAGAGTGAGGAGCTGTGTCACTCGGGAGGAGCTCAAAGTAGAGCCGCTGCTCCTCCACATCGAGAGGAGCCAGCTGAGGTGGCTCGGGCATCTGTTTCGGATGCCTCCTGGACGCCTCCCTAGGGAGGTGTTCTGGACATGTCCCACCGGGAGAAGACCCCGGGAAAGACCTAGGACACTCTGGAGGGACTATGTCTCTCGGCTGGCCTGGGAACGCCTCGGTATCCCCCGGAAGAGCTGGAGGAAGTGTCTGGGGAGAGGGGAGTCTGGGCGTCTCTGCTTAGACTGCTGCCCCCATGACCCGGCCCCGGATAAGCGGTAGAAGATGGGTGGATGGATGGACAACCCCAGACCCTGACCCTAACCTTAACCATTAGTGTTTTTGGCCCTAACTTTAACCAGACACAGGGGTGCTTACAAACTCGGTGGCGCTGTCACAAAAGATCTAAGGTCCTAACTGCGGTTCTAGAACTGCAGTCATGACACTGCAGCCTCCGGATGTGCAGGAACAGTGCTGCTCCTGAATCATCACAATCTTGAAGCAAATAAAGCTGCTTTGCTAAATTTTATTCAACAAACTATTGTCTACAGCTCTTTTCTCTGCTAGTCTGTAATGCCCCTGTGATTCCCTGACTGGGTACACCTGTGGGGGTGTACCCAGTCAGGGAATCGTTGTTAGGTCAGGTGACTATTTATGGCCTTGTGTGTTTGGCCTCCGGGGTGGTTTGCCTACTTGCAGGTTTGAAGGTTGACTTCGGTTTAGTTTGGTTTGGTTTGGTTCGGTTCGTAGCTTTCCTCTGTTGTTAGTTAAGTTTACGTCATGGGTGCTGATCACAATACACACACACACACCTACACATTCCTTTGTTTCACTCACCTTCAACACTAGCATTACACCACTGATTATACAGACGAATACATTTCATGCCATGTTATAATTTATGTCGGTTATATTGATTTTGGTTTCAATAAAGATAATTATTTCCTTTATTGTTATGTTTGCTCGTGTCCTCTCTTTGTTCCGACCCTTTGAGCCAGGGTCAACAGACTGAAATTTCATTATAACGAACGTTTAGCGAACAGTTGCTCATTAACGGCAACAGAGCAAAAAAGAGAAAGCAAAAAAACGTTAATGTGGAGCCAGCTGATGAATGACCTTAAGAACAGGATTATTATTTGTGGTGAGAATAAAAACAAACAGCTGGCAATTATCAAGCACAATTATCCAGATAATAAAAAAATATTTTTACTGTTTTCACCCCTAGTTGGATTCCTCTGGTCTAGTTGGCACTTGGTAAGGGCGTTGTGTGTTTGTACTGACAAGACGTTTGGTGGATTGTTTGCATTTTAATTGAATGGGACAAGAGTCAAGTTTGAAGCTGGGCCATGACCTACCTTTTCAAGGAGTCTCGCATTAACACTGAATCAAGTGAACCATACTAACAGAGCAACCTGACCATACTTTGTTTTAACTTCACTAAACCTGGCAAGTCTTAAGACTACTGTAAGACTACAAAAAACACTCTAACAAACAATGGCTTCTTAGAATGCAACAGTATCTAGTTAGGTGTTGTGTACTGACCTGTGGTAGAAGGTGTTTTAGAGGTTGCAGCAGTGGAAGTAGTGGATGCTCCGGGGGCTGCAGTGGATGCTCCGGGAGCTGCAGTGGGTGCTCCGGGAGCTGCAGTGGGTGCTCCGGGAGCTGCAGTGGGTGCTCCGGGAGCTGCAGTGGGTGCTCCGGGAGCTGCAGTGGGTGCTCCGGGAGCCCTGCCTCCTGTCAGCCCTAAGTTGAGCGTGTCCAACTCGGCCTGGGGCTGCGTGCGGATCCAGTTCTGCACCACTGTCTGATTCTCATAAGACTTCAGCTGATTCAGGTTACTTCCAAGGAGGCCACTAACATCACTCACACTCAGAATCTAAGAAAAGAAAAGTTGTTGTTAGTTGTGTTGTTGCGGCTCAAACTCCTCAAGAGAGGCTGGTCACTCTTCTACTCTCAAGTTATCCACAGAGAGAGGCAGCAGGCTGGTGTAGGATTTATCTCAGTGAACAAGAAAATGCTATAAAAAAATGGTATTTTAATCATATTTTTGGGATTCAGGGACGGAGTGGCTCAGTGGTAGAGCAGTCGTCTTATAACCGGAAGGTTGGCGGTTCGATTCCCGCTCTGCCCTGTTCATACTGTCGTTGTGTCCTTGGGCAAGACACTTAACCCACCTTGCCTCCAGTGTCCATAGCACTGGTGTATGAATGTGTGTGACTGTAGAGGTGTGTTTGGTGGTGGTAGGAGAAGGTTGAGTGCCGTTTGTATGGCAGCCCCCATCTCTGTCTGCCCCAGGTGTGAATGTGTGTGAATGGGGTGAGTGGAAGCACGATGTAAAGCGCTTTGGGTGCCCGAGAAGGGGGCAAAAAAGCGCTATATAAATGCATGCCATTTACCATTTACCATTTACCATATTTTGGAATGATAATATTTTAGTTTATTTTAAAAGTTTAAATCTTGAAACAGATCTTCTGTAGTAGATGTTTTGAAATGCACTTCTTGTCTCTGACTTGACTGTGGCTCCAGTTACAAGGGTTGTACTTAGGCGTACCCATTTAGAACTCTGTACATTGATATTTCCCATAGAAGAACACGCTGCTCTGTTCCATAAGAAACATATGTGCCTTTCTCTTTATGGTATAGCGTGCAACGGTTAAAAATAACAATAATAATAATATTAATAAATAAATGTTCTGAATGTATTCTGTGATTGGTAGCTGCACCATTAACTTCAGAACTTCCTGACGTAAGGCTAACATGAGACCATATTTGTCACACTGCCACTGTATATAAACTGTTATCCTAAAAATAAAGCTTTGAGAGAGAGAGATCTGACTGAACCATGAAACCAGTGTGTCGCCTCTTGTCTCTCCCTCTGATCAGAGTATTTGTATCATGCTGTATCGCCTGTACCCGTCAGAGTCTAGAGCTGGCATAACGGTGTGGGTTGCAGACGATATTCTGAGTATGATATCATTGGTCAGTGAAAGCTGACTTCGGGCTGAACGAAACTGGGTAAAGATCTACCGACTAGCTAGAGAAAAAACTTTATTTCAGAAGACAGCCTCCTTGTGCCTTCAGATCAGGGAAAGGTCTATGTGCCACCAAACGTGTACACACACGTACCAAGCTACACTGATGTTCCTCCACTGAATGCATTTCCCAAACTCCTAATATACCCTCTCTCCAGGTAAGGAACCTCCTCCAGGTAAGTACATTTCTTTTACTGGGAAGTGCGTACAGGGTTTCAGTCCCATTACAAATGTGTTCTGACCATGTGGCAGCTGGCCTGTAGAGGGCATCGTCCTCCCTGATAAAAACTGTGCATAGACAATAATAAAGTGTACAGTCACTAATGGACATGCATTTATATTGTTTCACTAAGTAAATTTTTTTTTTTTGCACTTTTTGTTTTAAGGGAAGTAAAATATTTTTACATGCCCTTAACACATTTCATTACAATATATAGATTGTTTATTGTGTTTTATAATACTTTATTAAAAAAACAATAGTTTAATCGAAAAGTCAGTTGTAAGTCCCCCATAAGTAACAAGGGTCTGTGTTCATATGAAAGTTGCGTGGTGACCGTGTTTGTGTAATTCTTCTTCTCAATACTCATTGCTAGTAGCCTACTTATCTCTTCTTTCTGTCCCATGTTTGAAATCTACCACACAGCCAACTGTAGGCTAAATTTATGTCTGCATCGCCAGAAAAAGAGAGCACGTAACAAATCTGAATATGATCCTCCATTTTATTAAGGCGGTGGGTTTATGTCGAGCCTGTGCATAAGGCACGTGCGTTTCTTTGCATAAAACCAATTGCCGCTGGTCTAAGAAATCTTAAAAATCACAAAAGGTCTATCAGGCCAAAGCCAGAACAATGTCAGACAACAACTCTGACATTAAGAAAAAACTCTGGAACAGGCCGACAGACTTTGGGCTAATAATAATGATGATATTTTTTTTTATGATACCCCCTCCTCTTTGTTTGAACCATGAGGTGCCACAGGTAAGTTTGTTGAAGATTAAAAAAGCAAACATTCAATAAACTATTTAAACAAATCCTATTAAAACAAAATAATAATAATAATAATTAAATGAAAAAGCAAAGTATACACAACTACTTAATACAAATCCAGAATAGTAATGTCTGATTTTTTAAATGTATATGACGATCAATTATGAGTAAGACACAACCCAAGCAGTGCTCAGTTGGTCTAAGTGTGATTCTGAGGTGATTATTTATAAAACTGACTAAAAACATACTTTGACTGATTTAATCTGTTTCATTTTCTTCAAGTGTTTACTTGCATTCTTTACAACACACCTTTAAATGCGTAAATATGACCCAGTACAGACCTGCATGACTGTCTGGGGCAGACTGATGAAGGCCGGCAAATCCATATTCACGTTAGCAGGCACCAAACTTTTCACATACAACTCAGATGCACCACCTACCGACCAAGAAAAACACTGTGTTAAAGGAAAAACATCTCTCATTCCATCATTAGGAATTCATGTTACGATGTGGTTCTAAAATATTATAAAAGTAAATATTAATTATGTGATTAAAAAAAGATCTTGTGTTGCAGTAAAAAATACTATGTAGGTAAATATATTGTATAATAATGTGTGTGCTGTGTGTGTGGCCTGAACAGACCCAGATAAGACCGTGTGAGCTGGTAGGACGTCACTGAGACAGTCGAACGGGTGTTGCTAGTGAATGCCAGACTGGCGATGGAAAAAAGAGCTTGCTTTTTCTCCAGAGTGCAGTTGGACACAGTCAGAGCATCAGCCTCTCTGTGAACACACAACCAAGAGTAAGAACATCACTGTAGGCCTCTGTCAACTCTGAGACATGACGATTTGTGAAATCAAGTGTTGAATAATAACCAATGGCATACTTAAGTAAATGATCAAAGTAGAGTGTGGTCCATGTTTAATATAGCATCCACCATTTCCCAAACTCAAATTTTACCAATAGTTGATTTTTTTGGTCTCAGAGGGCTGTTGCACAAAGGTTGAACAAACTCAGAGTTGCAGAGTAAGTAATAATCCAAATCAAATTATAATCCAGAGTAATAATCCAAACCTTTCCGATGATCACTGGGTTGGGCCCACAGTAAACATCCGAGGAATGTTTTCAATTCTGAATTCAACTGACATCTCTCAGACATTTTTGTTCAAATGGAAAAGCCCTCAATTTCAGAGGAAGAGGCCTCAGATGCCAAACCTTGCAAACCAGACTTCTTACTGATAAGCTTAATGCCATCTTGTTTTCCTCAAGGCGGGGCAAAGCAACTCAGGGCCAACCAATTTGCAATGGACATGACGTTAGCTAGGCGGCAGTATACGAAGAAGTAAACACAAACATAGTGTGCTTCTTTAAAACAGAACACTCTGTCTGTTGTTGAGGTTTTAAACACATAATGTTGTCTTAGTTATTTAAAACTGATTGAAGAGCAGAGGCAGACCGTCCTGCGCACCATCTTGACTGTTTTGAACAAGGGACTTGGGTTGCCTACACTCCAGCGGCATTTGAATGTGATTGGTTGGTACGGAAACATCTGAAGAACTGACTGGCTTATGGAGCTTTGCCAGACTGAGTTCCTGTTTATAGAATATACAGAGAGCTCATGCCAGGTTGTGCCAGACCTTCAGATACCACCTGCCAGCTATTTACAGTGTCACTAATGACTCTCCTGAGCCTTAACGACTCTCACATCAGGAGTCACACTGCCCTTTCAGAGCTAACGACCATGAGACCAGAACAGCCTGGTTCTATCCCCATAGAGATATAAGCTCAGCTCTCCTACCAGTCGATCTCAGAATTGAAAATGTTCCTCGGATGAGGAATGAAACATCTTCACCTAAGTCCAGATGCCTTTGTTTTGGCCTTTTCTTCAATATGTCCTGGATGACTGAGAATCCTCTACTGTGTTTTTGTGCAGAGTTTAATAAAGTTAAACCTGAACTCACCTAAACTGACTTCAAACTCAGTTTCTAAGGCCTTTTTCAGAACCCCAACAGCTAATGTGACAACAACTGTGAAATATGCAGTGTTTACTTTAAGTTTAAATATAAAAATATTTGTCTTCAAAGAAACTCTCTTTCTATAAAGTGCACTTGTATTTAGTCCATCTTGTTGTCCAGATGCCCTCCTAGATATTCAAATGTGGACAGCATCTCAATTCTTCTTTTATTTTTCTAAATGCTGCTGTAAATGCTTTGTTTCCATGCTTTTTAAATCCAAAAGTAAGGAAAGACGTGAAGAAGATGTTTTTGTACAATGACCACTGATCAATAGTTGTACTGTTTTGTGCAGAAAACCTGACATTCTTGAGTCCAAGTGTTGAACCATTAACTCCTTAATGTTATGTGACATACTTCAGACTCTGTTGAGTAATATTGTTGAGGACATTCACGTCCAGAGAGCACAGGTTGTCTCCTCCGATGGTGTTCAGCTCTGCACTGCCCAGACTGTTGCCTTCAGCCGCCAGATACTTTGTGATGATTGCTTTTGCCTACAAGTGGAAAACATATTTATGAGAAGAGCACAGATTACAGATGCATTTGATGTGTGTGTTGGTAACTGACCAGACTGGGTTCCCACGTTCCGTCTGCGGAGGACATCAGAGCTGACAGCGTGTCGATGTATGTGATGGTCCACTTGGTGATGTCCTCAGCTGTAGCCACTCGAGAAGCTGGTCCCAAGAGCTGAACCTGGTCTTCAGGGATGTTCGGAGGAGTACTGGCAGCATAAGCCTTAATATGTAAGAGTCACAATCAGAATCAAAGAACAACCTTACCCCTTCATTTGGAGGGCCTACGTTAGAGAACTGGGATTGCCATTATAATTTTACAGTTTTTACAGTTTTCTGACATTCAGACATTGCCAAAAATAACAGCTTGTTTTAGGCGAGGTATTGTTAGTTACCTTAATATCTTAATATAACTGATTGTATTAATGTCCTGGATGATAAAAAAGTCAGGGCCACTATGTGGAAGTAATGTTAATAACAAAGATTCCCATTTTAGAGAAATACCCTGTAATACAAACAATGGCTGTCTGGACAAGTGGGATCCCAAAGTGGGTTCACCCTGGGTTTGTTTGTGGAGTGAAAGCACGTTCACGAGAAGCACACAGAGTTGGACCTGTCTGAGAGAGTTAACATGAAGAGTAACACATAAGTACACTTATCTACAACGGTTCAAAATGAACAGCACTATGGCACTAGGAAGTTAGAGACTGACAGAAGTGTGGAGTCTACTGTTTACATGGGTAACTGTTTCACAGTTAAACCCCGCTCTTCCACATGTGTTTAACCTGAGACGACTTTATATGACATCACTTCACAAAGTCAAAAGTCAAAGTCAAGGCTGTGACCCTTTTTTCCCTCCTCCTCTTTCTTCAGCAGCACATTTCTCGCCCCTGATTGGTCAGTGGGCTGTGTTTCTATGGTCTGTGTGGAATTTAAGCTGCTCCAGAGCAGTTTAGTCAAGTTTCCACAGACTTGATAGAAAGTAAACCAGCTTTGTGATATTAAAAACCCTATCATTTGTAGCTTTTATTATTAGATTTTCTTTGCTCAGGGATAAAAATAAATCACCTCGTTCAGCCTGTCGAGGACGAGCCTGAGGTAGGTGTCCTGGTCCACCTTGGCAGTGATGGCCTCCAGGTTGTCTCTGACAGTGGCGGCGCTGAGGCAGCTGTTGAATTGTGGGAGGTCATAGTCGAAGGGGAAGGTCAAGTCACTGACGGTCACCTGATTGATCTCGCCCACAGTGCAGCCTAAAATGCAGACAAAGAATACAAACTTAACATAAACTGCAAAACTGAGAAAGTGGGCAGAAAGAGCTGTTACTCACCCACGGCTCTCTTTGTCTTGGTTTTAATAGATTGTTGTATTTGTTGCTTCAGTGTTTTACTCTTGCTTTTGCTCACTCCATTGTCTTCAAGAACTTTGAGAAAATACGTCAGAAATTCCCTTTTTGTTTTCTGTCCACAACAATGAGAAGACATGATTGGTAAATGAACATCACTGAGGTTAGAGGAGAATGGCTGTAGCTGACCTTATCAAAGTTATCATAGAAGGATGAAGTCAAATACAGAGGCAACATCCCCAGGTCTTTTAAGGTCTGTGTGTTCCACGCTGATGGGGCTCTGCAGAGGTGAACAAACACAGCTTACTTACGCTCTCTGAGACATATAAGCTATCATTTTATAACCATTTTAACAAAAGGTCTGGACCAATATGTTATTTTATTTTCAACATTAATTCTGAATCACAAGTCTGTTCCTTTTTCTACAGGAGGTAAACACAAATGACAAAGTTTAAATTGTATGATTACAGATGTCAAAATGTTGTCTGTCATAAATGATAGCCCACAGTTGGAGAAGTAACATTGCACTATAACATTATACCTTCCAGTGTATCTCTGGTAACTCGTAGCTAATAGCTATAGCTAAATGCTATTGGTGCTGTAAGTGTACTTTCATAAAGCATTACAAACTTGTGATGAAAAATACAAAATCATGCAATATTTCTGTGCAGTTGTCAAAACTATTGTCCAATCAGAGCGATAAATCATACATTTTAAAAAGCCAAGGCTTATTCTGTCACACACCGATAATAAATATGAGCATTGTTTTCCATGCTCTACTCTGTGTCGCCTAACACCACTACATCTGCTCCTGCTGTCTCGGTTCTACTTGTCTGACCTCCTTCCACCAGGACGTCCATCCCACGTCCATCCCACACAACACGCCCCAGACGTCTGGAGACATGGCCTTAAGTGTGGCAGCACCTAAACTCTCACCATGTTTTCATCTACCTCTGTGACATAATGTGAATGGTTCTATTTAAAGTGTATCATTAGTTTATGGACGAGAAGCAGCTACTCTCACATTGTCAGTTAGGTCCCCCTCTCTTTATACAGTTTAAATCCTGTTACTGGCTCTCACCCGTACGGAGTCTTCCCGCTCAGCAGCAGAGACTGAACTGCAGATGCTTGAGCATTAGTAAGGTCTGAGCAGATCCTGAGTTTCTCCAAGATGGACGGGTCTGAGTTCTCAATGTTGGAGCCATCCAGGTAGCAGCACATGTTTCCCAGCACCGAAATGTTGTCCTTGGTCAGACTTGTGTTTGTTATACCCTGAGAGAGGAAAGATTTATTCGGATTCTTTGATTGTAGGAATATGCTCATTCAGCGACTGAAGAAGCCACTTAATCGTAACTGATGAAATTTCTCCAGTAAGTTTCCTCAGGACCTTCACAAGGGGTCATTGTGACGTAAAGAATTCAACCTTGATCTATTTCAACATAATACAGAACATTTTCCAGATCTGAGTGTGGTCTCACCAGGCAACTCTTGGCGTTACTAAAGAGCTCAGTCCGTTTGTAGCTGAGAGCAGAGGAGAAGACAGAGAAGTCTGCGTCTGACAGCTGTTCAAAGTACAACCTGCAGCTGGCCTTGGGCACCAGAGAGTAGCTGTGGACACAGAAACAAAAGCCAGTTCACACCACAGCATACTGTACATCCTATAGTCAGTATGGCATGTTTCATACTCATAATACAACAGCACATCTGGAGGGTACTGGTCGAAAACGGTGGAGTCTGAGGCATTTTTAATGTAATAGTACATACAGGTCAGCTGTGGACAGACACAAACACAGGAACATTTATTTAGCATTCAAATGATGAATCACAATGACAGTATACCTGCATCTAATGTTGTGTTCCAAAATACTGTATTAGCTATGCTTCTTACATCTAATAATTAAAAACTCTACAATAGTTCTCATCATATTCTGCTCACAATGTGTAAAGTATTTCATTTCTAACTATTGTGTAAGAACTTGGTTATTTCAAGTAAATCTAAGCATAGCAACGTGCCTAACATCAACCCTCCACGCTCTTCTCTCACCTGAGTCTCCACCAGTTTGACCTTATCCTTGCCCTTCCTGCGACAGGCCTTGATCAGCTTGTTGATGTGCCCTTTCTCCATGCTTCTGACGGAGGTGCAGGTGAAGCCCTGCAGCACTGAGGAGGACACACTGCACAACACACACACTGTCAACACACACGCAGCAGCTTCTTGACTGTGAACTGCTCTGTGGACACTTACTTGCTGGGGCTTCCCAGAGCTGCAGTGGCATTCTCTACAGCTATTACACTGAAGAACAACTCCGTCTAGGACAAAGCACAAGGTCATGACTGGAAAATGGAGCATCTTATAGAGTTATATTTGAGTCAAGGTTTTACAAACACACTAGGAATGAACTCCTATCATCACAGTTTTGTGTGAGCGCTGCGACAGATTAATGGGACTCACCTGCTCTCTCTTCCATTTCTTCTTGTTGACCTCTTTGATCATAGTGGGGCTGCTGGACATGCTCACTAACAGAGCTCGAGGGATCTCAGAAGCCATGTCATCCGGGACATTCCCCACAATGCCCTCACTGCTGCTGTCCACTGAGATGATCTGGGACACAGGCAGGTTATAGTCAGGACTCATTTGGATTTGTCATTTTGGGTTTCCGCTCTAGGACATTATGTAGTTTCTATGAAAACACAGCTTAAAGTATTACAGAAAAGATTATGTTTTTATCTTTTAACTTATCAAATCAGATAAATGTTTTTATTGTTTTTTATTGTTATTTTTTTATTCTTTTTATTCTTTTTCACGTTTTAATAATAATAAAAAAAATCATGCTCTAATTCAAATCCTAACCAGATCTAATCATAACAAAATACAATAATCCCAATAAGAATAAGATGTTGCTGCTTTCATATTTAAAAAAAAATTAGAGCAGTTATTTCAAACCATCACAGTCCTGTTAAAAGGCTGACTTTATGTGGTCGAATAATAATAATAATAATTAATAATAATAATAATAATAATAATAATAATAATAATAATAATAATAATTATTATTATTATTATTATTATTATTATTATTATTATTATTATATAATGTATTGCTTATCACATCAAAAAACTTTTACGGTCCTGTAGAGAACGCTTCTGTAATCGTAGAATATCTGTGTCTCTCATATCAAGCATTCTTTCAGTTCTTCAGTTTAGTTAAAGGCCACATATTTACTCTTTACACTGCTTATCTCCACCGACAACAGTTTGGAAACACAAGCCAGATGAGGTCCAGCTGGACCAGAGCACACACACTCTCCTCACCTGTGTCACAAAGGTGTGCTGGACGACTCTAGAGCCTGACATGAGGTGCTGCACAAACAGGGGGTTTTTGGACGCAGTGAGCAGCTCAGAGCCTTTGAAGCTGCCGAACACTGTGGAAGGAATGCCCATGACCAGAGAGCCCAGCTGGACCAGAGACGCAGCGTTGTTGATCTGGTGTGGGGAGAGAGGCATGGATTAATAAAATGTCCTGGATAGTCTAAGACTCTGCCAGGCACCAGTACAGACCTGCATCACAGACATCAGAGACTGGAATATGGCCCGGGCCTGGCCCTGGTTCCAGCCGGTGACCCCACTCAGAGTGGACAGAGCCTTTAGGAGGTCTTTGGGCTGGATGCTCTTGATCTGACTATTGGACAGCCCAGTGTTTTCATTTCCAAGGGCATCGATGGTTGAGGCGTCAATCTTATCGCCAAAGTTTTCTGCTAAAGCAGCAGCAATCTATGTAATCAGACAAAATACAGTCACAAAGTCATTGGCCCTCTTTCAGTTCTGACGTACGTGTGAGAGGACAAAAACAACACTCAACATGACCTGATCATAGTTTCAGGTGAATACAACTTCTTACAAACATCGTACAGTGTGCTGTGGAAGGACCTGCTCTACCACCTGAGCCACTGCGCCTCTTTCTCAAGTTAATGCTGCTAAATATAAGCTATTGAATCATTCAGTTTTTCACACTTTTTTTTTTTTTAATTTTGCCTTAATTTCTGTTAAAATAATAATCCCACAGTGAAATAAGGTTGTACTTACTTGGTGGAAAAAGAGAAAATCCAAATACACAGAGTACGATACATGAGACGAATGCTTCACACTTTTCACATATTCACAGCCTGCCTCTCAAATACCTTTTACTGTCTGGTGCTTCAAAGTGAAAGTGTTATAATAATTTTTATTATTATATTGTGTATCTTGTTTATAGTACTGGGTGCTTATAGTTCTCTACAGGTCATGTCAAATCATGTCATGTCCTCCATGCTAGACCAAGCATGGAGTAGACATAACTAGATAGACATGGGTTGCCATGGTACTGCTGCGCCTGGAGCCTTGGAGGAGTGTGTATGGAAGATACACCTCCCACTGACAGCCCCCACTGCAGTGATATAAATTCTCATGTTTTGTTTACTTCTTTAAGCAAAACACACTATGTACCTTTGATATATATCCGTGTGTGTTTGCTTCATCCTTGCAAGGAATAAAACCTGGCCTTTCGCTTTTTATAATATAATATGTCTCCGTGTCTCTCTGGATAATATAAGGATATAGAATTCTTATAAAAGAAAGACACGTGAGACTAACCCCATTTACCTTTGAACTTTTGGATTGAATATAAAATGATTTTTTAATAGTGATGCATGAGAAGAATGATATAACAAATGTATTGCATTGGATGGACCTGCACATATTGTATTTTGTGTAACATAATCAATCAGTGAAAAAAAAAAAGGACAAAGACTACTTTAGTCTAAATGAACCATTATTTGTGTAACACTAACCAACTCCTGTAGAATCCTAACGTTTGATTTGTTACAGAGACATTATACGTTTTCTGTTTTGGAGACTTCCTTTGGTTTTCTGTCTAAGGTCTTTATAATGTTTGACTGTGGTGTTCACAAGTTATGTTACTTAATAATCAGGAAACATGTGGCCCTACAGGATATCAAATGTCTACATGAACCAAACCAAACCTGGATTATACCTTCAATCTGCTGCACTATGTTTAGTATTTACATACACCTGTGTGTCCTCGTTTCCGTTACCTGTGGGTCCAGGTTTGTACACAGGTTGGTCAGGTTGTGTAGAACTATCAAGCTTTGGTTTGCATCAAGTTGCATAAAGGCAGGACCAGGAGCCACACATCGACACAACAGAGGCAGACTGGGGAGGGAGAGGGAGCGGTTTACACACAGTGAACAGTACACAGACTACAGTACAGACTGCAGCAGAATAGTCCTACAGTCCTACTGCAGAGCTGCACTCACAGTAAGGGGTTGAAGTTGCTGTCCTGCAGGTAGACCAGCTGGGTGTAGTAGTCTGTGAGGTTGACGGGTAACGAGGAGTGGTTTAGGAGGGCAATGTTCAGAGGGTTGACCGTGAACACCTTCAGATCCTGCAGAAACAGAACAAACATCTCAACCACTCATTTTAGGATATTATCAGTCTCTGTTTATGATGTTTAGAACACTTTGAACCTCTGCAGAGCCAAACATCAGCAGATCCTCCAAGGTCATGTAGACAAAGAATGGGCCAATGTACTCAGCAAACCAGGCTGTGGAGTTTAGATCTGGGAGGCTGGCGTTATAACACCTTGGAGCTGAAGCTACAGTGACAAAATATAAGCAGTTATTATTCACACTTGAGGACCAGGAACCTAAGCAACATTACTTTTATGAGTAATGGTAACCAACACAGCTAAGCATTTGGTCAGAAGAGCATTCATTCTGGGTCTTGGAAAACAGTTTCCAAGACCCAGATGGTTATGAAATGACAAAACTATAACTGCCATCAAGTCACTTTAGTATTTAGTAAATGCATTTCTATGAGCTTCTGATGAATAGGCCACTTATTTCCTTCCGTGGTTGTCAGTATGCTCAAATCAACAAAAATACATCCGTTTCATTTGAGTTCAAGATATTAACATATCGCTCCAGGTTAAATGTTGGTTTTAGGATGGATATAAAGATTTGGCTTGTTACTTTTTAAGCCCCTTATGATCTGAATCCTGAGTACACAGCAGAATTACTGTCCCTGTATGAGGACGAGATACTCAGGGAGAAACTTTGTCCCCAGCTCTCAACTCAAGAGTAAAGAGAACCGAGCGCTCTCTTACCCTGAGGAACTACAAATCCCTTTTAAAAAAATATTATTGATTAGACTCAACACTTGAGTTGGACCTCGTTTTATCTACACTACTGGACTTAGTTGGACTTTGACTTTTTTGAATTTTGTCGTTTACACTGGTCTTGTTTGTTTCTTTATGATTTTATTTGTGGGTGTTTCATGGATGTTTGATGAGATTGTGTAAAGGACCCTGTTTTGAAAAGAGTGTGTTGACAGTACATAGTTTAGTCTCTGTGTCACTGCTCCTGTTTGCTTCTCCAAACTGGCAGCTCACTGACACCCACCTGAGGTGAGGTATGCTTGGATGCTGCTGAACACATCACGTCTCACAAAATCTACAGCGTTGTAGTTGTATGTTCCCATAACAGCGACACTGTAGGAACACAGATATATAAAACGTAGATAGAATAGGTGTCATGGAATATTAGACATGAGAACAAGAGTATGACTTGAAAAGAGAGGCCAACATACAGTTTCTGGAAAGCCACGCAGGACGCACTGTGTGTGGCATTGGGACTGATGAGGCTCTTGGTCAGAAGGGGCAGGTAGTTGTGAAGGCGCCGGTCAAACCAAGCGTCAACCTCTGACCTTTGGGAGCTGCTAAGAGCCATGGGCCAGACACAGAGCAGAGTGGGCCTTCGAACATCGATGGGAAGTTCCTCCTGCAGTTTGAGCACAGATGTAAATAAAGCAGACTGACTGCAGCTGTGACTTTATCATGTGTGAGGGCCGAGAGGACATACCGTCTGCAAAAAAAATGGCGTCTCTTTGTAATCGGTGAAGATCTGACAAAGCTCCGCAACATTGTCCACAACAGCAGGACGACGGAAGAACTCTCCCAGATCAGAAGGAGGTATGGAGTTGAGCAGCTGCAGGAATGTCAGGAATTACTTTCAGTTTGCATTTTTATCTTTGACTTACAGTTGTGCTCATAAGTTTAACAACTGTGTTTACTCTTTTTAAATCATAATGACAACAGAAACTACCCAAATGACCCTGATCTAAGGTTTACATACCCTGGTGATTTTGGCCTGAGAACATGCACAAGTTGAAACCGAAAAAAAAGCCGAAAAAAAAGCTGAAAAGCCCAGATGTGTCTTTTTGTTACCCTTTTACCATCAAACTCGTTCTTAGTGGGGCTCAGAGTGGGGCTGAGGGGGGCTCAGAGTGGGGCTGAGGGGGCTCAGAGTGGGGCTGAGGGGGGCTCAGAGTGGGGCTGAGGGGGCTCAGAGTGGGGCTGAGGGGGCTCAGAGTGGGGCTGAGGGGGCTCAGAGTGGGGCTGAGGGGGCTCAGAGTGGGGCTGAGGGGGCTCAGAGTGGGGCTGTGCTGTCAGCTCGGGGGACAGTAGGCGCTCACCTGTCCTAATCTACTGCAGGCCCAGGTTAAGACCCACCAAAGTTTTCTGGGGCTGTTTTCTGTGCAGCCTGCACTAAACGGGAACTGATAAAGCACCAGTCCAAACATATAACCCTATTCCTGGTATCCATAAAGATGAGATCAGCAGCGGGGGGTGTTGTGCTGGAACCTAGTGCAGCATAGGCTGCTGTGGGAATGTGTGGAAATAAAGAACAGTTTACTCACTCCCATCTTACACTAAAGTGAAAAATCTGAACAAACAATGTTGTTTTGTTATTTTGTTTTAAAATTTCCATTTTTTTCCCAACCATAAAAAAAAAAACTTAAACCGGATCATGAAATAAGCTATGAGAATAAATTTTAAAAACACAAGTAGCTCTCATTTGCCATTTTTATTTTGTAAAAGTAGCTCTAGTCTCTTTAAGAACACAAACCTGGGGCATCCGGGGTCGGGGCATCAGAGACAGGAAGGAGGTCAGGTTGGGGAACTGGAAACCCATGAACGTACTCTCCAAGAATCTGTAGAAACTTTGGTTGTAGTTGTCACCATAGCAACGCAGGGGTACTGTACCTGAACAAAGTACATGATACAGTTTATTCTCTCAGAGTCGCCTATTTATCCTGATAAACTCAGAAGCATATTAGCATGTCAGGTTGGCATTGATATATTTTATAGTAAAAGTTAGCATGCTAAGGCAAAGACTGCAGCGCATTGTGCGCTCTGCAGAGAAGGTGATCGGCTGCAGCCTTCCATCACTCCAGGACCTGTACGTCTCCAGGACCTGTACGTCTCCAGGACCGTACGTCTCCAGAACCCGTACGTCTCCAGGACCCGTACGTCTCCAGGACCCGTACGTCTCCAGGACCCGTACGTCTCCAGAACCCGTACGTCTGCAGGACCCGTACGTCTCCAGGACCCGTACGTCTCCAGAACCCGTACGTCTGCAGGACCCGTACGTCTCCAGGACCCGTACGTCTCAGGACCCTGCGTCTCCAGGACCCGTACGTCTCCAGGACCCGTACGTCTCCAGGACCCGTACGTCTCCAGGACCCGTACGTCTCCAGGACCCGTACGTCTCTAGGACCCGTACGTCTCCAGGACCCGTACGTCTCCAGGACCCGTACGTCTCCAGGACCCGTACGTCTCCAGGACTCGGGGACGAGCAGGTCGGATCACAGCCGACCCTTCTCACCCTGGACATAGACTATTTGAGTCCCTCCCCTCGGGCAAAAGGCTACGGTCCATTCGGACCAGAACCTCCCTGCCATTGGACTCTTTAACACTTCATAACACTTAAGCACAGAAATCAAGAACTATCCATTGCACTGCAAATTTTGCACCATATCCATATGTGTTGTGTGTATATATTCAAGTTTTAGTCTGTATATTTTTATTTATCTCATATTTTATTTTATATTTTATGCATGCAACAATGTCAGTGACAACCAATGTTAGACAACCCTAACCCTAACATTTTCTGATTCTGATTCTAATATTTACAGCCCTGATTATGAACTGTCAACTGAACACAGCATCTTGTGTTTTCATCTTAATTTGACTAGATTAACTGTTCATGGAGGTTGTTGTATAGATAAAAAAGCTGGAGGTTTGATTCTAACAATACAATCAAATCCATCTCATTAATAGCCAAGTGTCTCAAATGAGTCAAATTTAAACGTTTAGTGTAAAGTCTGCTTTTCTCTTACCTTTGAGACTCTCAATGATGTGGTTGTAGATTTCCTTCTGAGTTTCCTCACTCAGGGTTGAGATTGTAGAATTTAAATCTGTCAGTCTGTAACAGATATCAAGTTTGACATGTTTCATCTTAGGCTAGTTCTCTTTCAAAACACACAACCACACAAATATAATAATAATAAGATCATTCCTATGCATAAGGCTTTTCTGTGCTGTGTGCTCACCCCAGCATCTCGATGGTGCAGTTTCTCCCTGAAATAATGCTGAAGTAAGGAGCGACGTGCGCTGGGGACAAACTGAACAAGAGGGGTCCTATTCGCTGGTGAAGCCACTCTGCCACCACAGAATCAGGTACAGAGCGGTCAGACAGGTTGGCTCGGTCAAACACTTCCTGCAGCATGGCAGATCTCACCGGAGCGGGGTACATACTCTCATGATCCTATGAGAACACAAACAAGAATACACCACTGACATTTACATCAGCAATAAAGAAGAGAGCATAGAGAGCGATGAAACATTACAAATGAGCTGTGGCCTGACATCCTCTGTGCAAGTTTGTTTCTGTAGCACCTTTCATGTGCAAGTCCCAAGTTACAGCGGCAAAACGGCCACCTGACTCAGGTGTGGACGAGACGCCATGTACCGCTGTGGTCGTTCTGATAACACTCGTGTATTTAAAGAGATCAAAGCAGCGCACTATTTGAGAATAATAAATAAAACAAAAACTATAATATAGATAGATTAATAATGTATCTAAAATATATTGATAATTTATTTTATTAGT
>CM044549.2:4006597-4031597 GCA_024416835.2 Perccottus glenii | reverse complement strand
GATTTTTTCTACACATGTTTGATTCTGTTATTATAAGCTTGATTGTACATGTGTATGTGTATTGATATTGAAGCAGTGCTGACCGTGTTGGCTAACAGGTCCAGAGCATGGTCCAGGACGTGGGGCACTTTGCTAAGCAGGAGCTTCCACACAGCTCTGGAGCCGCTTGAGTTTGAGGAGCGACTGCAGCTCAGTATGTGGACCACATCTTCCGCTGTTAGTGCCAGCAGCTGCACAGAGCACAGGCAAAATATTATATACAGTACAATCTTTAATGCCCTCCCTGTAAGAATATGAAAAGAATCTAGTAAAAAAGGATGATTACGGAGTCACAGGCCAACTCTTCAACAGTAAAGTCACAGAAACGACCGCTCATCTGGCCATTGTCAATGAGGAGCTGTAGAGCTGTGCTGTGGGTCAAAACAGAATAGTTTAGTCACAGCCAGACTGGTCAGACAAGTGTAGGTCACATTTAGGCCTGACTAATCTCACCTGTTCACTCCAGCACACAGCTCTGTCTCTGTGAAAACATCAAACATAATGCTCAAAAGCATATTTTTCTTTAAATCTAACCCATAAATCCATATTGGTTTCAAGGGTTTTGTTTCACTTTTATATTTATATATATATATATATATATATATATATGGAGAGCATATGAAAGGTTCATTTGCAAAAGCAGATAACTCCATTTTTAAAAATTGTCACAAACATTTTTTTCTATTATTCTCCAAAAGTGATATCAGTCAAACCCAACTTGAGTGGCTGTGACCAATTAGGACCACTAAAATAGATTTGGGTTTTGAAAACTGCGCAATGCAAAGAATAAATTACAAGCCTCAGTTGACTGATTTTCAAAATGGCTTTTATCTGTTTTTGCAAATGAACTAGACCAATATCTTAGGCTTTTGACAGTTCTTGTATATTCTTATGTGGTCCTAGGTTTAAACTAAAATATGGCTCAAACAGGACTTACCATTTGTGTTTGTCACTGTGCACTGAGGGGAATAAAGAAACAAAACAGTGGTCAAAAGGCAAGCGCATGATTACACTTTAAACACTAAATAAGAAAAAAGTCTTACTTATGACTTTAATCAAAATGAACTTGTTTTTCATGTTTTTAGCCAAACTGCACTGTTGGTACTTGATGCATTAAGAGTAGGCATAATAAGATATAACGTCTGCCAAGCCTTTTCAGTCTGTGTGAATGTATATATATATATGTATATGTATATATATGTATATATATGTATATGTATATGTATATGTATATATATATGTATATATATATATATATATATATATATATATATATATATATATATATATATATATATATGTATGTATGTATATATATATATATATATATATATATATATATATTTATGTGTGTATATTTACATGACTATATGTTTATTTGACTAAAATAAATAGATAAGTCATTTACCTCTCCCTTGTATATGACACAATCTGTAAAGCAAAGATAAATGTGTATTATTCGGTCATTTTTACAATACAAAAAAAACTTACAAAAAGCTTAAATAAATACAATTGTTGTGGGTTATAATGTGAAATATTGCCTTGATCTTACCACGGGGTATGTATGGGGACAGGGCCATCTTGGTTTTGATGATGGTTGATTCTGTCTCCAGAGAAACTAAGACCGTGGCCAGGTCCAGTCTGTCGAACCTGTGACATAAACATGGATTTCAGTCAATGTCACTCCCAAGCACTCTACTCACTTTTACCACTGACTAAGGAAATGCATTTACGTACAGTGTTCTGAAGGCGGAGCAGGACAGGTTTCCCTTTAAAAGAAGAACATTTTGAATGAACATAATGCTTCAGTGATGTTACATTGATCATGGCTTTAAAGTTCATTCATTATTTGTAGAAAGGTTTTAGAGTAGAGAGTTAGATTATCATTCATCCAGCTCATACCATAATAAAATTGATCACAAAAAGGCACCTGAATATAGCTCATAGTAGAAAAACTTTAATCATAATATTATGGTAATAGATAAGTCATTTTTTTATGTGGTAGTATTTGTTTACATTTTAAGCCTCATAATTTGAGACATAAACATACATTCATTGATCAAATCTCTGGTGTGTCTAGGTGTCAATCACAGGAAGATCATGAGTTGATTTCTTTTTAATAAACTATTACATGTATTAAAGAACAAATCCTTTTATTGTTCTACCTGTGGCACAAACATGGGAAGGTAGGAAAGGAACAGAGGGAAGTCTCTCTCCATAGGAGCCTCCATGAAGAAGTCAAACAGTTTGTTGATGACAACGTCCTTCTCTGATACCACAGTCAGATTAAGCATCAGCAGTTCAGCTCTCTGTTCTGGGGTCAGCAGCAGCAGGGCGTCCAGCTGCGAGGACAGGACACAGAGGTGAACAGGAGCACAGAGTGGGACACAGAGTGGGACACAGCATGTCCCGTTCACTGTTACTGTGACTCACTGGGTTGAAGTCCGGGTTGAGCGTTAGCAGCTGTTTGAGCGACAGGAACATTGAAAATGGACCCAGATTATCTGCTAACCAAATGGAGCTGTTGAAGGACACACAGCCTGGACCTGGAGGACATAGAGACTACATTTAACTTCATCTCAAACTGCAGCACAAGAGCAAAGTGGTCAAAACTGTACTGGCAGAATAGAGTTGTCTTTTGGCATGTGTTCGCCCTGTTCCGTGTTTTTGCCTGTGGTAATGCTCAATATAGATTTTTATGTTCAGTGTTAAGGTGGTCACCATGGCAACAAGCACCCACTGTCTTGACTACCATTCAATATAGGCTAAGTAATACATATCCCTATGAACTAAATACAATAAAAATAAAAAGATAATTAATTTAGTTTTCTTTCATTATTCATTGAAATATTTAGTTCATGTTGGGAGTTAAAACATATTTACAAAAGCTAAAAACAAGTAATACACATTAATATTTTATTTTTCCAATACAGTACATGTGATAAAGTATTTCTTGCTATTCCTGTAGGAGTCTGTGAAGGTAACACAAGTTCTGCTGGGAAGGAGGGAGAGAGAGAGGAGATCCAATGAGGAGGCACGGGAAAGAGCTAAGCTAGAAAGTTCTCCCATTTTGTAACTTCTTTCTATTTTTTTGTCCTCTGTCCTCTTTTTGTCCTTTGGATGAACTGCAGAGATCTACAGCTGAGGTGGGAGACTCTGTCCATAGGACAACAATCAGTCGTATACTGTACAAATCTGGCCTTTATGGAAGAGTGGCAAGAAGAAAGACATTTCTTAAAGATATCCATAAAAAGTGTTGTTTAAAGTTTGCCACAAGCCACCTGGGAGACACACCAAACATGTGGAAGAAGGTGCTCTGGTCAGATGAAACCAAAATCGAACTTTTTGGCAACAATGCAAAACGTTATGTTTGGTGTAAAAGCAACACAGCTCATCACCCTGAACACCTGAACACACCATCCCCACTGTCAAACATGGTGGTGGCAGCATCATGGTTTGGGCCTGCTTTTCTTCAGCAGGGACAGGGAAGAAGGTTAAAATTGATGGGAAGATGGATGGAGCCAAATACAGGACCATTCTGGAAGAAAACCTGATGGAGTCTGCAAAAGACCTGAGACTGGGACGGAGATTTGTCTTCCAACAAGACAATGATCCAAAACATAAAGCAAAATCTACAATGGAATGGTTCACAAATAAACATATCCAGGTGTTAGAATGGCCAAGTCAAAGTCCAGACCTGAATCCAATCGAGAATCTGTGGAAAGAACTGAAAACTGCTGTTCATAAATGCTCTCCATCCAACCTCACTGAGCTCGAGCTGTTTTGCAAAACTGATAGAGACATACCCCAAGTGACTTACAGCTGTAATCGCAGCAAAAGGTGGCGCTACAAAGTATTAAGTTAAGGGGGCTGAATAATTTTGCACGCCCAATTTTTCAGTTTTTTATTTGTTAAGAAAGTTTAAAAATATCCAATAAATTTCGTTCCACTTCATGATTGTGTCCCACTTGTTGTTGATTCTTCACAAAAATTACAGTTTCATATCTTTATGTTTGAAGCCTGAAATGTGGCAAAAGGTCGCAAAGTTCAAGGGGGCCGAATACTTTCGCAAGGCACTGTATATATACATACATATATATATATATATATATATATATAATATGTATTAGTGCTGGGCAAGTTAACGCGTTTTTATCGCGTTAACGCATTAATGAATTAACGCCGACAATTATTTTATCGCGCGTTAACGTGACTTGAGTTTTACAAGTGAAAACCGCACAACTCAACTCAACGTGGCCGGAGAGGGTGTGTGAAACGCGCGGGAACTGCATTCACATACACATGTAATGAAAACACAAGAGAGACATTTATATTGTTTATATTGTTATATTGTTATGATTGAAGCGCTGGACATAACTTGTTTTTCTATAACCCTGCCCTGGCAGTGGCAAATATTTTTGGTTTAATATTTAATTTGACTACATTAATGTTTAAGTTGAGATTTACAAGAAATATTTAAACTGCTACTAACCTTTAACTGCTGTAAAAAGCACATTATTTGTTTAAAGTGTTGTTTAAAGTGCAAACCAAATGTTATTGCACTTTGGTTCATATAGCAGTTCTTTAAAAATAAAAGTATGCAGTACACTAATTTTGAATTCATTATTAAATTTTGTGTATAATGCGATTAATCGCGATTAAATGCTTTAATCGTTGCCCAGCACTAATATGTATATATATATATATATATATATATATATATATATATATATATATATATATATATATATATATATATATGTATATTGTTAAATCTTGTTAAATTAATATATATATATATTAATAGCATTAATGAATGAATTAAAGAACAAATGTAAGTGTGAATGGTTGTCCATCAGTGTTTTTCTCTAAAACCCCTTTTCCACATCATTAACAGTAAATCACTAGGAACACATTCCCGGCAGTGCTTTTTTTTCCCACTGTTCACGCAGGAAGCTCAACACCACAACATTGTCAGGCCAATCTCACATCTGAGCCAACAATGCTGTAAATGTGTGAGTCTGATGGTTGGGGGGGCAGTAGTAGGAATATAAGAGTCAAAAGTAAACACCAGAAAACCAAAGTGTAAGAAATTGAAAGAATAAAGCTTGGACACACCTGACAGAGGATGAGACAGGAAGTGGAGGATGTAATCCTTTAAGACCACGTTCTGTTGTTTAGAAGTCAGGTCTTCAAAGCTCTGGCTGAGTATCTGCAGACTGGTTCAGATAAGAGTTATCTTATTGATTATGTATGTTTTTTCCACAACAATATGGTCACCATCGCGTACAGTGTGGTTCAGTTCAGAATTTCACACCTATAGTTGCATTTTCTTTATGAAAAGCTATGGAAAATGCTAAAATATGCATGTCCTAGTTTGGGGACCAATCTGTTCTAAAACTAAACACTGCAGACAGAGACTCTTACAAAACAAGAATCAAAAACAAAAAATGGCAACATTTTCCAAACAAAGCTTTTCCAATTAAAGAAATAATAAATGTGCTGTATGATGTGCTTATCTTATCTTATGGACCTTGCTTTGTGAGTTAAAACCTGTTTAGTTGTCTTTAAAGCATCTAAAATGTTAAAAACTGCTGCATTTCTTTATTTTTTGTTTGAGGTTTAAAAACCTAAGGAAATACATAAACCTTCCACCTCTGACCTCACTACATTTGTTTTTCTCTTCTGCAGGTATACCAAACTGAAAACCTGTGAGGCATTGTTTGTGCTTGTACATTTGCTGATAAGAAGAGCAGCTGATGTTCCGAGAACTCAGACAGCGCAGGAAGCCTCCAGACGCCAACGGCAGGAAGCCCCTGAGTCGACGGTAGAACCACATCTGGACCACGCTGCTGTTCCTCAGCTCCTGGTCTGTCAGCATGGACACACGGATTTCACCAATCACATCCAGGATCTCAGGGGACGACCAACTCAGACCCCCCATCGACTAAAACACATAACAGGGGACGAGACAGGAGTCATTTTATTACTACTGATATTCAACACTTACATTTATTACACTTATCTAAGAAAGAGGATACACAATGGTAAGTATAAAATAGAGGGGAATGAGTTTAGACTCTTCATCACTTTTTCTGGAGTGGTAGTCACTTTGTAACTAACCTACCAGTGTTGTTGTTGATTAAACGTTATGGTAGTCGTCAACCAAAAAACCTAGTCAACTATCTGCCCAGGCATCAACTTCTCAACTGTCAACCACATCACCTGATATCAGGAAACTATTATTCACTCTTACTTAACAGTGAATACTATGAACGTAGTATTAACTTAACGTATTCACTCTTCATAAAACTAAATTCAGGACTTTTTACTCTGCCAACAGTTTTTTTATTATTTAACTTTTATTTATCTAGGATAGTCCCACTGAGATTACGAATCCCTTTTGGCCCTGTGTGTGTACTTGTTTTTAGTGGTGGGGGGGATACCGGCGCTCCCCACAGACACAGGGAGAACATACAAACTCCACACAGAAAGGTCCTGCCCTGGATGGATTGACGTAGCACATTCATGATGACTTTGTGTTCTAAATTAAAATAAATACATATGTGTACGTGAGCCTTGCCAACAGATGTTGCCTCATGTTCTAGCTGCACATAATAAATACTTATTCTCAGTAGAGAACACCCACATGAGTGCTCAAAGCAGGTGTGTTCACTGACAGTGGGGCCAACTAAAAAAACTCTGCTAAAAGTAACATTAGAAACATTTTCCATCCATCTTCTACCGCTTATCCGGGGCCGGGTCGCGGGGTCAGCAGTCTAAGCAGAGACGCCCAGACTTCCCTCTCCCCAGACACTTCCTCCAGCTCTTCCGAGGGGATACCGAGGCGTTCCCAGGCCAGCCGAGAGACATAGTCCCTCCAGCGTGTCCTAGGTCTTCCCCGGGGTGTCCTCCCAGTTGGACATGCCATGAGCAGCATTTTTTATAGGTTTAGGGACAGATCATGTCATCACGAAACGAGTCTCAGAAAAGGCGTGGACACAAGTGATCTTTCGACTGGTCTCATCACAATGTATTTGTTCCCATTTTTACAGCAAAAAACTGGGGAGTGGACTATTTGAATAAGAAAAGCAGCATGATGTACCAAGGTTTGCGACTTGAAAAATCATCAAAAAGCGTCAACATTTTTACACCAGAGAAAAGCCCAGCACTGGACCTGAAAAAGTAATATTACTGCGAACATTTATGAGGAAGTGTTTTCACATTTTCAGCACAAAGGCAAGTTATTTTTTTATGATCCTGAACAAAAGAGGGACAAACACTGTACCTGAGTAAAACATTTTTACTTATGTGGGCATTTTCTGGTGTATTTTTGATCTTTTCTTAGGAAAGCATCAGTCCTTTTTACTAATGCTCACCATCACCAATCTCACAAAACAAATTTTCTTTTCATTAAATGCCCATTAACTTTCACAAATATGTTTCTTGATTTTTGAGTTCCCGTGCCCCACTTTGGATGTCGAGCTAATATTTGGGAACCATAGTAGCAGCTAACCAGAGGCAGTTGTGTCTATTAAATATTGCTCTAGTATTAGTGACATGTTTATCTTTGTGTGTTTTTTTCTAACTGTTAAAAACCTTAGATAGCATATTCCACTAATAATACTTCCACTAATTATTGGAAGCACAATATTTTGATGAAATAATAGTGAGTGGTAGGGTTGATGTCATTTTTGAAGAAGGGCTCTGACCCTGTGTGAGTTCTAGTGAGTGTGAGTGTTGACCCTGAGTTCTGACCCGGGCAGCCAGGAGGTCCAGAGCCGGCTCTAAGACGGCGGAGAGCTTTGTGAGCAGCATCTTCCACAGAACTCTGGAGTGGCTGCTGTTCCCGGGCAGGTCACATGACAGCAGAGTGGCCAGATGATTGGCTGTGAAGTTGTCCAGCTGTGTGTATAAAACAAAGACAAACATGGACTGGTTATTTGCAGATACTGGAGACAGGTTATGTTTTAGAAGATAAGATGCTAACCTGTAGACAGGCATATGTCTCCAGAGGAACGTCACACAGAGGATCCACAGAAGTGTTAAAGGAGGACTGGACTTCAGAGCTATGGATACAAACAGAACCTGTCAGCACATTTAGAAGCACCACAACAGCTAGGGCTATATATTTTACACACATAAAACAATTACCTGTTACTGTGTGAGCAGACGTTAGTGCCTGTCGGTCAGAATACGGTCATTAAAAAAAAGTCACCACAGTTTTTTTTTATAAAATCAGACAAAAATAGAATAAATGCATTGCATAATTTTCACATAGAGACGCTAAGTCAAGCCCCTTCCAATAATGAATATGGTCAGAATAATATGGACGGGTTATACAGGTCAATAAAATTCTGAAACCAAAAACCAATAATCTGAAGATAGAAGGTTTTGTAAGGATCTGTGATAGTTTTCCTCCACATTCCTCTGGTATACCACATCCTTTTCCTGGATTGTTATTCCAAAAGTACAGGTTTTAGATGGATTTGAAAAGGTTTTAGATGGATTTGAACAGGTTTTAGATGGATTTGAACAGGTTTTAGATGGATTTGAAAAGGTTTTAGATGGATTTGAACAGGTTTTAGATGGATTTGAAGAGGTTTTAGATGGATTTGAACAGGTTTTAGATGGATTAGGACAGGTTTTAGGTGGATTTGAACAGGTTTTAGATGGATTAGGACAGGTTTTAGATGGATTTGAACAGGTTTTAGATGGATTTGAAAAGGTTTTAGATGGATTTGAACAGGTTTTAGATGGATTTGAAGAGGTTTTAGATGAATTTGAACAGGTTTTAGATGGATTAGGACAGGTTTTAGGTGGATTTGAACAGGTTTTAGTTGGGTTTAAAAAGTTTTAGTTGGATTTGAACAGGTTTTAGTTGGATTTGAACAGGTTTTAGATGGATTTGAACAGGTTTTAGTTGGGTTTAAAAAAGTTTTAGTTGGATTTGAACAGGTTTTAGATGGATTTGAACAGGTTTTAGAAGGATTTGAACAGGTTTTAGAAGGATTTGAACAGGTTTTAGAAGGATTTGAACAGGTTTTAAATGGATTTGAACAAGTTTTAGATGGATTAGAACAGGTTTTAGATGGATTTGAACAGGTTTTAGATGGATTTGAACAGGTTTTAGATGGATTAGAACAGGTTTTAGATGGATTAGAAGAGGTTTTAGATGGATTTAAACAGGTTTTAGATGGATTTGAACAGGTTTTAGATGGATTTGAACAGGTTTTAGATGGATTTGAACAGGTTTTAGATGGATTAGAACAGGTTTTAGATGGATTAGAACAGGTTTTAGATGGATTTAAACAGGTTTTAGATGGATTTGAACAGGTTTTAGATGGATTAGAACAGGTTTTAGATGGATTTAAACAGGTTTTAGATGGATTAGAACAGGTTTTAGATGGATTTAAACAGGTTTTAGATGGATTAGAACAGGTTTTAGATGTATTTGAACAGGTTTTAGATGGATTTGAAGAAATTTTAGATGGATTTGAACAGGTTTTAGATGGATTTGAACAGGTTTTAGTTGTGTTTAAGATAGTCTATACCAGGGTACTGGAGAGGAGAATGTGGCCAATAGTTGAACCTTGGATTCAGGAGGAAACAATGCGGTTTTCGTCACGGTCGTGGAACACTGGACCAGCTCTATACCCTCTCCAGGGTGCTGGAGGGTTTATGGGAGTTTGCCCAACCAGTCCACATGTGTTTTGTGGATCTGGAGAAGGCATTCAACTGTGTCCCCCGTGGCGCCCTGTGGGGGGTGCTCTGGGAGTATGGGGTCCGGGGCCCTTTGCAAAGGGCTGTCCGGTCCCTGTACGACCGGAGCAGGAGCTTGGTTCGCATTGCCGGCAGTAAGTCAGACCTGTTCCCAGTGCATGTTGGACTCCGGCAGGGCTGCCCTTCGTCACCGGTCCTGTTCATTATCTTTATGGACAGGATTTCTAGGCGCAGCCAGGGGCCGGAGGGAGTCTGGTTTGGTTTTTGTAGATGATGTTGTCCTGTTGGCTCCATCAGGCCAGGACCTTCAGTGTGCACTGGGACGGTTTGCAGCCAAGTGTGAAGCGGCTGGGATGAGGATCAGCACCTCCAAGTCTGAGACCAGGGTTCTCTTCAGGTTGGTGGAGAGCTCCAGACTCAGTTGGAGGAGTTCAAGGATCCTGGGGTCTTGTTCACGAGTGAGGGAAGGAGGGAGCTTTGAACTGGATCTCTTAAGTATAATCACATCTCACCAGCTGCCGGTGCGTTTTGAAATGGATTTTTAGATACTTTTATTTCATTTTAAATGTTTCAATGGTTCTGCTTTGTCTTTTCTGTCTGACCTGGTCTATCTTTACGTTCCATCATGTGCTCTTAGGTCACAGCAGATCAGTTACAGGTAACGTTTCCCAAAACTAAACAAAAAAACTCATTGTGTTTTGGGATTGTGCTTTTGCTGTCATTGGTCCAAAACTTTTGAATGAGTTACTGTCAGAGATCAGAAAGACCATTATTATTATTATCTTTCTGTTGTTCTCACTCTTAGGGCCTCGGCCCGTTTACATTTTACATTTTCATTGCATTCGTGTATTATCTCTTTATATCTTTTATTGGTTGTGTACAGCACTTTGGCCAATTGCACACTTTTTTGAAAGTCTAATTATAAACAATGTTGGTATGGTATGTTATTCAAAAATCTTTTTACTTTATAGAGCTAGCACATATGGCATTTTTTTCTCATATTGTGAAGCCCTACTTTTAACAAATGCCCTGATTTCTGCATGTGCATCTGCTGAAGTGGTTCTTTCAAAGACCCAGCAAGGCTTTAAGCACTGGATATAGCTTCATCAAACGAAGATGTGCTCAAAGGTTATTACTGATTCACTAGAACAGAATAATGAATAAAAGGTGTTGTGAATAGTTCTTACCATTAGACTGAGTGACCGGACACTGTGGATAAAATTGACACAATATTTAAATAAATGATCACTAAACAGATTAACATAAAGAGAAAGAAAAGGGCAAAATCTGACCGTCAAATTTTCTGGAACACATTCTGTTGGAAAGAGAAAAAAAGTCAAATATTGGTTAAAGACCAGCACCGATGCATAAACACTGCAGTTCTGCTCTAACAGTAATATCCACTTCCTCCCACACTGGTCTGAGGGGCGGGCCCAGGATAACACTGTCTGAAAGTGTCTCATGACACAGATATACAGACAAGAATATGTGTGTGGTGTCTATTTGAGACTGATACTGACCGTCTGGAGCGATGCTGATGAGGTCCTCTAAAGAGGCCCACATAAACGGCTCCACGTCCAGAGACGCTGATGGTAAGGCTCCGTATAAACGCACAAAACTGACAAACACAGATCACCTCATTACAACTGTGTACAATAGGATTTCAATCATTTCAGGTTGAAATGGTAGAACGAATCAAACTCGATAGACTTTGATGTGCCTAGACCATTATAGGCCGTAAAAATACCTGAGGGCATCAGCCAGAGAGGAGCACAAATATTACTCAAACACATTTACTTTACATTGTCAGGTATTGAGATGACCATGTATACTTGTTTAGAGTCATTTTAGTTCGAACTTCTGTCTAATATTCTTATGCTATTTCACATTTCTTGTGCTATTCTTTTTACTATTACTATTTACTTTTAGTACAGCCAGTTTCAATCCCACAGTGACCTTCTTTGGGATTTTGTGAAACCATGTCTTTGAAAGGACATTAGATGCAGGATATTTATTGTAATGCTCTGATCTTGTCAGAATCAGAAACGTAGTCTCCACAAAAAGAGCCATTCTGTCAAACCCACAACAAGATGTTTTTAAGTTAGTCTTTTCAGGAGTAGGTTTTTAAATTGCATTTAAATGAATGGATGAGACCGCACACTGTTGCTTAAATATTATGTGCACATCTTTTTAAAGATAACAGATATGAAGATATAGAACTCACATTAGTCTGTAGACAGCACATGGTGGGCTCATCTAGAAATCAAATACTGGTTAGCTAATAGCTCATTTGCTACATGTTGGTTTGTATTACAGATCATGGGATTGTTTTTGTTTTTTTTACCTTTCCGGCCAGATAAACCAGTGAATCTAACACCTTTATGAAGTTGCTGTTTGAGGACTCTTTGAGGAGGAAGTTAAAGACCTGGTCCACAAGCTGCTCTTTCTCTGGAAGAGTGGGCAGCGGCAGGAGCAGCAGCTGAGCGGTCTGCAGTGGAGTGAGCAGGGCCAGAGCCTCCAGCTGAAAAACACAACACGCATCACAAATACAGCTTCTACAACAAAAAAACGTTCATAATGGTGTGAGACGTACTGCAGAGAAATGTGGGTTAAGCTCATAGAAGTCTGTGATGGAGGCGACGCGTGAGAAGAATCCAAAGTTGTTCATGAGCCACTGTGCGCTGTTATTGGCTGAGGACAAACACTGAGTATCTAAAAGAGAAAACACTGTCACATATTTGATCCTAGTGTGTCACAACATATTGACTCACATGGGGAGAATAACAGTACAGGCCGAAACGAATGAGAGAAGATAAGCTGACCTAAAAGGCTGTGGTCAGAGCAGAAGGTTTAATTACTTGGTTATATTTATGTTTGTTTTATTATAAGTAATGTTTAAAATGTATAAAATTTAGAAGAGAAGTTTATGTGTATTTGATAAATACCTGTACTGAGCTGCCAGTAATATACTGAGATTTTACACCAAGATATTAATACGATGACACAAAAGTAACAAAAGTAACACTTGAGAAGTCTTCTCACTGAATTCATTGTAACTGTTGATTTAACTATCTTTCCTGCAGTTGTTGGTAGTAATATTTGTATTTGTTTATGCATTAAGGCCAACTCGGTCTGAGATTGTCTTTCAGTTCAACATTTTATAAATGCAGTTTTACTTTTTGATACTTGGCTGGATAACTAAAGCTCCTGTTTGGAAACACAAACAGGAGAAGTGCCATCCATCCATCCATCCATCCAGGCCAGCCGAGAGACACAGTCCCTCCAGCGTGTCCTAGGTCTTCCCCGGGGTCTCCTCCCGGTGGGACATGCCCGAAACACCTCCCTAGGGAGGCGTCCAGGAGGCATCCGAAACAGATGCCCGAGCCACCTCAGCTGGCTCCTCTCGATGTGGAGGAGCAGCGGCTCTACTTTGAGTAGAGTGACCGAGCTCCTCACCTTATCTCTAAGGGAGCGCCCCGCCACCCTGCGGAGAAAGCTCATTTCGGCCGCTTGTATCCGGGATCTTGTTCTTTCGGTCATGACCCAAAGCTCATGACCATAGGTGAGAGTAGGAACGTAGATTGACCGGTAAATCGAGAGCTTTGCCTTACAGCTCAGCTCCTTCTTCACCACGACAGACCGGTACATCGACCGCATCACTGCAGAAGCTGCACTGATCCGTCTGTCAATCTCACGTTCCCTCCTTCCCTCACTCGTGAACGAGACCCCAAGATACTTGAACTCCTCCACTTGAGGCAGGATCTCTCCACCAACCTGAAGGGGACAAGCCACCCTTTTCCGACTGAGAACCATGGTCTCAGACTTGGAGGTGCTGATCCTCATCCCAGCCGCTTCACACTTGGCTGCAAACCGTCCCAGTGCACCCTGAAGGTCCTGGCTTGATGAAGCTAACAGGACAACATCATCACCAAAAAGCAGATCCTGTGGTCCCCAAACCAGACTCCCTCTGGCCCCTGGCTGCGCCTAGAAATCCTGTCCATAAAGATAATGAACAGGACCGGTGACAAAGGGCAGCCCTGCCGGAGTCCAACATGCACTGGGAACAGGTCTGACTTACTGGAGGTGGGAGTTAAAGGTCTTTCTGACAGGGTACTCTGCCAAACGTTCCCAACAGACCCTCACAGTACGTTTGGGTCTGCCGAGTCTGTCCAGCTTTCTCCCCCGCCATCGGATCCAACTCACCACCAGGTGGTGATCAGTTGACAGCTCCGCCCCTCTCTTCACCCGAGTGTCCAAGACATACGGCCGGAGGTCAGATGAAACAACTACAAAGTCGATCATCGATCTCCGACCTAGGGTGTCCTGGTGCCACGTGCACTGGTGGACACCCTTATGCTTGAACATGGTGTTCGTTATGGATACACTGTGACTAGCACAGAAGTCCAATAACAGAACACCACTCGGGTTCAGATCCGGGGGGCCGTTCCTCCCAATCACGCCCCTCCAGGTGTCACTGTTGCTGCCCACGTGAGCGTTGAAGTCCCCCAGTAGAACGACGGAGTCCCCGTTCAGAGCACTTTCCAGCACCCTTCCCAGAGACTCCAAGAAGGCCGGGTACTCTGCACTGCCATTTGGCCCGTAAACACAAACAACAGTGAGAGACCTATCCCCGACCCCAAGGTGCAGGGAAGCGACCCTCTCGTTCACCGGGGTGAACTCCAACACATGGCGGCTAAGCTGGGGGGCTATGATCAAGCCCACACCAGCCACCGCCTCTCATCGCAGGCAACTCCAGAGTAGTGGAGAGTTCAGCCTCTCTCGAGGATTTGGGTTCCAGAGCCCAAGCTGTGCGTGGAGGTGAGCCCGACTATCTCTAGTCGGTATCTCTCAACCTCCCGCACAAGCTCAGGCTCATTCTCCGCCAGCGAGGTGACATTCCATGTCCCTAGCGCCAGATTCCGTGTCCGGGGATTGGGTCTTCGAGGCCTTCGCCTTCGACTGCCACCCAATCCACTTTGCACCAGCACCTTACGGTTCCTCCCGCAGGTGGTGGGCCCACGGGAGGAGCAGTGCCACTGAGGCTAAACAATGTACTGCAGCAAAGGGAGAGAAATAAATGTTTTTAAACCATGGTAATACTTTAGTGTCCTTTTAAATGTGTGTTTATGTTGCTGAGACATGGAGCCATATTTTGGTGGAGAAGTGTATGATTACTAAGTTCTGGAACTCGAATTATAGCAACAACAATAATGATACTACCTTACAACAATAATGGCAGCTCTGACAGAATAAATGCCTTAAATACTCTCTGTGTAACACAAACTGTTGTAGAAAGAAGCTTTGTATGTTTTCAATGGCCCCATGGTCATGTGTAAAGATAGAACATACAGTGTAAATACTGTGCCACTGCCTTCATCTGCTTCTCCAAACTTATGTTGGCTATAAATAACAATCCATCTAAGTATTTCCAAGGATATCTTACAGAAATCTAAAATATCCTTTTAAGAGTTATGGAATCCACCAGACACATTTAAAAAAGCACTCAGTCCACTCACCAGACGAGTTGTGATGCAGCAGAAAGGCGTATATGAAATGTTCATAGATGTTGTTACTGAACATGGGACTGACATCCATCATGTGTGTGTAGTTACTGAGCTCTGCCACACTGTACATGAACACATACAGATGAGGTTGTTAGAATATACTGTATCTCTCTAGATAGATAGATAACCATAGATAGATAGATAACCATAGATAGATAGATAACCATAGATAGATAGATAGATAGATAACCATAGATAGATAGATAGATAGATAGATAGATAGATAGATAGATAGATAGATAGATAGATAGATAGATAGATAGATAGATAGATAGATAGATAGATAGATAGATAGATAGATAGATAGATAGATAGATAGATAGATAGATAGATAGATAGATAGATAGATAGATAGATAGATAGATAGATAGATAGATAGATAGATAGATAGATAGATGTGTGTTTTAGACAGGAACCGAGTGCTCACATGGTGTGGTAGACGGGACAGGAGAAGTTCTTGGTGCTCAGACAGGACAGTAGAGGCAGGGGTACGTCAGGCAAGAGGGGCCGCAACTTCACCTGGAACCACAGCTGGATAAAGTCCGGGTCCGTCAGGTGATCCTGGGTCAGAGCCGGGGACCCACTGAAGATCTGCTGCACCTCAGAGGCCAGCTCACCCAAGTTCTGCACAAACACAAAGTACGACAAAACAAGAACTTGAAATAAATTCCATAATCATAAGTTGGCTTTAGTCTTATTTCTCTGTCTAGATGTAATGCACATAAAGTGCAATAACAAACACATACCATCAGGTCTTTCTGGTTTCAGAGTCACACATGCAGTTTTTTAGAAATTAGTAAGAAGACAAAACTACACATAGGTATGATAATATTGGTGAACAACAAAAGTAAAAATACTACCTTACAGTAATATCTGCGGGCTATAAATGATTTTAACCCTTAGGCCCAAAACGGTCCCTCCCATAAACGTGTAATAAAAATGTCATATATACATTAACAGAAACAGGACTCCATTTAAACTTTATGTAGTAAAGCTCAGCTGCTCTGGGGGGTTGGGGGGAGGGGGTTTCATGGGAAAAGCATTATAATATGTCAGGGTACAGTATATCCAAAATAAGCAGTTAGAATGAAGTCAATGGGCCCGAGGGGAAAGAGTGTATGCATATCTCCTAATCTAAACACCTACAGCCAACAGAGGGGATTATGGAATTTAAAAAAATACTGATAAAAATCTAATCCTGGCCAAGTTTCATAAAATGAGTCTTTAAACTGACGAGATATTTAGAATCAATAACATAAAATAAGTACAATGTACATGTTTGAGGACCAAAGGCGACTCAAGAGTTAAACCAACACATCCTTGTCTACAGTGCCATGGAACATCAAGAAAATATAAATAAATATATAAATATAATTTATAAATAAATAACTTGGATAAACCTGGCCAATCTATACTTGAGCCCATTTTATTTTCATTACTGTGTAGTGTGTATAATATATATGTAATAGGGTGATATTAATTTATGTTAATTCATATTTTGTTTATCACAATTATTGTCTCGTTGAAGGCACCACCCAGGATGGGAAAGTTCCTGGGAAACTGTTATATTTACTAAGTCTCAATTAATCTGAAGGAATAGAATTCTCTGTTTTTCAATATGTCTTATATAAACAGGAAAACACCAAATCAAAATCTTTACGTTTTATGGGGTTTTATTGGGATTACACAAAGTTAACACTGGTGGATAAAATGATGGGAACAGAACACAAAGGGACAGTTATTAACACATAATGGGAATAATGATTAACGCAGAACAATAAACAATAACATTTACTGATTAGAACTTGTGGAGGACAAGGAATGTTTTGACTAATTAAAACTCGGCTGGTGAGCTTAATTACAGGACTATTAAGGGGTTTAGGGGAGGAGATAGGTGAATTTATGGATATAATTGAAGTTCTGAATGGACCTTTACTGAAGACAATGTACAGGTTTATAATGCCAAACATCAGTGTCACGTGCTCACTCACTCTAGTCGTCCGGGGAACCCAGCGGTCCGGGCAAAAGGGTCCGAAGTGGGGCTTCAGAACTTTCGACGCGGCTCCTCCAGTGGGTTGTTACCAGGCGACCAAATGGTGGCAAGAGTACGCTGATCCCAAAATGGGCCGGGGCTCCGTGGCAGGGTAAAGCAGGCGTTCTGTTACTGTCTTTGAGTGTAAGGCAGGCCTCTCCCCAGCGGGTGAGGTGAAAGTTTTTCAACAAAAATTTATCACTGAAAAAGGGTCTTAAAAGTTGTTTTCTCAACGTCCTGGCTCTGTGAGCGCTCGTTAGTTCAAGCGGAGTTCTTAGTTTTCACAAGGACTAAAAAAATGTCTTCGGTCTCCTGGAGATGACGTCAAAAGAGGGTTTTACAAAAATAATTAATGTGCGTAGGCTTAAAAGAGGAAAAATTCCCGTTTGCACGGTTTGTGCAACAAGGCTAGAAAAATGAAAAGTAATACTAAGTTACAAGATAAAAGGACGAAATATATTGTCCTGCAGGAAAAGGTCAGAAGCGGACGAGAGATTTGCACAAAACAAAGAAGAGTAGAGAGAGATTTCCGGTGCGCGCAAACTTTTTGTGCTGGCCGAAAAGAGGCGTGTTTTCGACACGGCCTAGGGTGTGTGGCTTTGATTTAGCTAAGTTTGTCAAAATGTTCCTTGTTTTGTCTCCACAAAGTAACATAAAGTTTTAAACACATATAAATCCACATCGCTTTGCATCGTAGGATTCATACATAGAAAATACATCTTTAAGCATATCATGGAAACATGTATTCATTTCAATTTATTAACAATGCAAGCTGGAAGCTTTTAAGGAAAGATAAGAGGGAGTCTTCTTGTTCTCTGTCAGGGAGCAACCCTGTAAGGGACACGTTAATCAGCTGGCTCTCCTCGATGTGGAGGAGCAGCGGCTCTACTTTGAGCTCCTCCTGAGTGACCGAGCTCCTCACCTTATCTCTAAGGGAGCGCCCCGCCACCCTGCGGAGAAAGCTCATTTTGGCCGCTTGTATCCGGGATCTTGTTCTTTCGGTCATGACCCAAAGCTCATGACCATAGGTGAGAGTAGGAACGTAGATTGACCGGTAAATCGAGAGCTTTGCCTTACAGCTCAGCTCCTTCTTCACCACGACAGACCGGTACAGCGACCGCATCACTATAGAAGCTGCACCGATCCGTCTGTCAATCTCACGTTCCCTCCTTCCCTCACTCGTGAACAAGACCCCAAGATACTTGAACTCCTCCACTTGAGGCAGGATCTCTCCAACAACCTGAAGGGGACAAGCCGCCCTTTTCCGACTGAGAACCATGGTCTCAGACTTGGAGGTGCTGATCCTCATCCCAGCCGCTTCACACTCGGCTGCAAACCGTCCCAGTGCACACTGAAGGTCCTGGCTTGATGGAGCCAACAGGACAACATCATCTGCAAAAAGCAGGGACGAGATCCTGTGGTCCCCAAACCAGACTCCCTCCGGCCCCTGGCTACGCCTAGAATTCCTGTCCATAAAGATAATGAACAGGACCAGTGACAAAGGGCAGCCCTGCCGGAGTCCAACATGCACTGGGAACAGGTCTGACTTACTGCTGGCAATGCGAACCAAGCTCCTGCTCCGGTCGTACAGGGACCGGACAGCCCTTAGCAAAGGGCCCCGGACCCCATACTCCCAGAGCACCCCCCACAGGGCGCCACAAGGGACACAGTTAAATGCCTTCTCCAGATCCACGAAACACATGTGGACTGGTTGGGCAAACTCCCATAAACCCTCCAGCACCCTGGAGAGGGTATAGAGCTGGTCCAGTGTTCCACGACCGGGACGAAAACCGCATTGTTCCTCCTGAATCCGAAGTTCAACTATCGGCCGCATTCTCCTCTCTAGTACCCTGGCATAGACTTTCCCGGGGAGGCTGAGGAGTGTGTTCCCTCAGTAGTTGGAACACACCCTCCGGTCCCCCTTCTTGAAAAGAGGGACCACCACCCCGGTCTGCCAGTCCGGAGGTACTGTCCCCGACCGCCACGCAATGTTGTAAAGGCGTGTCAACCAAGACAGCCCTACAACATCCAGAGACTTGAGCCTCACCGAACTCCTCCCAGACCCGAGTTTTAGCCTCCACGACCACCCGGGCTGCGGTCCGCTTGGCCTGCCGGTACCTATCAGCTGCCTCAGGAGTCCCGCGAGCCAACCAGGCTCGGTAGGTCTCCTTCTTCAGCTTGACGGAATCCCTTACTTCCGGTGTCCACCACCGGGTTCGGGGGTTGCCGCCACGACAGACACCGGAGACTTTACGGCCACAGCTTCGAGTGGCAGCATCGACAATGGAGGTGGAGAACATGGTCCACTTGGACTCAATGTCTTCAACCTCCCTCGGGATCTGGTCGAAGCTCTGCCGGAGGTGGGAGTTAAAGATCTTTCTGACAGGGGGCTCTGCCAAACGTTCCCAACAGACCCTCACAGTATGTTTGGGCCTGCCGAGTCTATCCAGCTTTCTCCCCCGCCATTGGATCCAACTCACCACAAGGTGGTGATCAGTTGACAGCTCCGCCCCTCTCTTCACCCGAGTGTCCAAGACATACGCCAGAGGTCAGATGAAACAACTACAAAGTCGATCATCGATCTCCGGCCTAGGGTGTCCTGGTGCCACGTGCACTGATGGACACCCTTATGCTTGAACATGGTGTTTGTTATGGACAAACTGTTGCTAGCACAGAAGTCCAATAACAGAACACCACTCGGGTTCAGATCCGGGGGGCCGTTCCTCCCAATCACGCCCCTCCAGGTGTCACTGTTGCTGCCCACGTGAGTGTTGAAGTCCCGCAGTAGAACGACAGAGTCCCCGGTTGGAGCACTTTCCAGCACCCCTCCCAGAGACTCCATTGGGCTTGTAAGCACAAACAACAGTGAGAGACCAATCCCCGACCCGAAGGCGCAGGGAAGCGACACTCTCGTTCACCTGGGTGAACTCCAACACATGGCGGCTAAACTGGGGGGCTATGAGCAAGCCCACGCCAGCCCGCCGCCTCTCACCGCAGGCAACTCCAGAGTAGTGGAGAGTCCAGCCTCTCTCGAGGATTTGGGTTCCAGAGCCCAAGCTGTGCGTGGAGGTGAGCCCGACTATCTCTAGTCGATATATCTCAACCTCCCGCACAAGCTCAGGCTCCTTCCCCGCCTAGCGCCAGATTCCGTGTCCGGGGATTGGGTCGTTGAGGCCTCCGCCTTCGACTGCCACCCAATCCACTTTGCACCGGCCCCTTACGATTCCTCCCGCAGGTAGTGGGCCCACGGGAGGTCGGCCCCACATTGCTCCTTCGGGCTGAGCCCGGCCAGGCCCTGTGGGGAAAGACCCAGCCACCAGACGCTCACATGCGAGCCCCAACCCTGGGCCTGGCTCCAGGGTGGGGCCCCGGTTGCGCCATACCGGGCGACATCACGGTCCTTGATTTTGTGCTATCCATAAGGGGGTTTTAACCTCTCTTTGTCCGGCCCGTCACCTAGGACCTGTTTGCCTTGGGAGACCCTACCAGGGTCATATAGCCCCCGACAACATAGCTCCTAGGATCATTCGGGCACTCAAACCCCTCCACCACGATAAGGTTGCGGTTCAAGGAGGGGTGAAACTGTAGACAAATTTAAATATCTCGGTGTGACCTTGGACTCTTTTAAAAAACTTGTAAAAACACCAATTGAATCACTACAAAAGAGCCTTAAAAATATTTGATACAAAAAACGTATTCATATCATCATTGCCTGATACTTCAGAAATATAACTATTTAAGTTTTGACAATTAAAAAAAAATTCAAATTAGCTTGTTCAATTTATAAAAGTCTACATGCTCTTTCTCATCGGACAAGTGACAGTGACCAGAGCCTCTACTTGAGGTGACTGTGCAGTTCCTTTGAGAGGCACAGCCTTCAGTCAACAAGTGCTGTCAGTCAAAGGCTGTGATCAGAGACAGTCAGACAATAAACACATTTATTTATTTACAAAGACAAACCTGAAACGTTGGCTCAAGAGGAACCAGGTCTGTGAGTATTATATCTGAAATGTTGTGTGTTGATTAAGTTAAGTGTATTAAGTGTTGATTAAGTGTTGTTTCAGTGTTGTTAAAGTCTAATGTCATTTGTATTTAATGTTTTATTGTGTTATATGCTGTTTCTTGTCCTGACCTGCCAGGGACTACAGATGGAAACTAGCCACTGTGCTAATTCTGGCATATTTACATTTTGATGTTCATTAAAATTCACTGGCCCTTTTAAATAAATACATTAAAAAATAAAAAATTATCCTTTTATCAACTTATACAATATACAGTATAATATAGTCAATTTTATATTTAGACTAATAAAATGAATTATTAATACATTTTAGATACATTATTAATGTATCTATATTATTGTTTCCGTTTTATTTATTATTCTCAAATAGCGCGCTGCTTTGATCTCTTCAAATACATGAGTGTTATCAGGCCTCAATCTGTCTTGCACCTGGCCCCGCCTCAGAACGACCACACACATGCGTCACTGACTATGAGCCTTTCACCTTTCAAAGTCAGTGATAGGCATGTTCTGAGCATAAAAGCATTTGATAAGTGAAGAAGTGAGAGTTGTGCTGTGTGCGCTCACCACTGTGGAGAGGCGCTGGCTGAGTCCCATCACTAGTCTCAAGACTGTTGCCTCCGTCAGAGTGAGCTGAGAGCGGGCTGCACAGTCCATCACATGGGCCAAGTTCTGCACCACATCCGTCACCTGAAGAATGTAGGTTCATATTTGTGATGTAATGTGTTTTTATTACTTTTATATGGTTTATTAAAATCAAGTGTGGGAAAGATAAAACATGATGTCAGAGTACATGGATATGAACATAATTAGTTAGACACAAACACATACAAGGAAGAACTGGTTAAGATAAAAACATAGGTACCAGGCAGAAGGAAACAACATAAACTGGAACAAAGGTCAAAAAAGAGGATGGTCAGTCTCCATCAGAAGGAGTTTTTTTTCTCCCCCATGCTGTTCATGAAGTTGCTTTCCATAAATTTGTAACATGACATGTAAAAAAATGTATAAAACCCGAGTTCTGCACTCAGCAGATCAGTACGGTTATTGTCATGGCAATAAAGACTCTACAGTATTTGGCATCAAAACTCTTGTCTGCTCATGAGTTTTTGCTTTTGGAGACTGAATAAGCCAGTTTCAGACGCAACAAGAAAGCCACAGGGAGCAGGTAAATCCCACAAGCTGCCGGACAGAAAACTTTTTATAACCTATTAGAGTAATGCTCACCCCACACTGGCCTTTGTCGAGTGTGATGCTGCACACATCATCAATCTCAGACATGGTTTCATTTTCCATGCCGTGCTCCAAGAAGCTGCAGACAAAGGAACAACACATTCATTACTAAAAAAACAGACATTTAATCAGTGTTACTATAAACTTTATTATATTTTTGTGAGAAAAGAACTGCTACCACCCTAAAATAGCAGAGGTTTAAAAGAGCAGCTGCTGATAATGCAGATTTTAGTTATTAAAATAAAGGGTGACACTTTCTTTTACACTGCAGTTGAAACATTGTATCTACCTCCTTGTGTAACAAACTGTAATAACATATGAGGTAGATACAATGTATCAAGTGTAGTGTAAAATAAAGTGTTACCAAATAAAGTTTTTGTATATGGACATTCACAATCTCACAATAATCACAGATGGGCAGACAAATATGCAGAGTAAATGCAATGCTTACAGCAGTTCCTGGCACAATCTAAATTTTCCAAGGTCAGTTTTTTAATTTGAATGAAAAAGTGTATAATTTTTGTCATATCTGAAAATATTTGTCCAAGCGATGAAAAATAATAACTTTAATGGTATTGTGTTTGTTCATGCAAATTCACCCATGGGCTTTTTTGTTTTTTTGCATTTATTTGCGTAGTGTTATTAATATTTGTTTTATTGCCCCACTGTGAAAAAGAGGGTTGGGTTGCATCCAAGCCTCTCTCATGGAACCGCTTATAAGGGCCTCGAGGAAGAGCGCCACCATACAGCGATATACGTCCGTCCACCAGAGGGCAGGCTCCAAAAGCGGAAATATAAGGAGAAACCCAATGGCGACTTTACAAGTGTAAAAATAATGTTTACAGCCTGGTACAAAAGATGACTCCGGTCTCTAGAGCTAAGTTTAACTACATGACAACTCTGGGGGAGAGGTGAATTTTTGATTAATACGTCCGTTTGTGCTATCTTAAAACTATTGTTTTACTATGGAGTAAAAGCAGAAAAGCCCAGATGTAACTGCCATTTTATTGCCCTGTCGTAAGAACCATATCGGTGAATGGGGGAACAATTGGCACACAACATCCAGGCTTATTTACAATCTATGGTGGTTTCTACAGAATACACTTCAAGGACCCAGCATAAAAGGAGATCTTTGCTGTTATATGTGTATTGCATACTTGCACTCAGGGCTGACTGAGAGGTGATATTGGTGAGATACATTTACAACAACTTTATGGAAGGAACATAAAAAAGGCTACTGACAACTCCAGTTATGTCTCCAGATTTGACTTTGAAGAAAAACAGTACATTAGAGCAGACTTACAAGAGCTGGTGGAAGGCCATGGAGATGTTTGTTTGCATTAAGGCTTCCTCGTCGGGCAGGAACCTGCTCAGCACCGGCATCACCACATGCTGGTACCAGTCATGCACATTGGTCACATCAAACTCAGGCGTCTGTGTGGAGTTCTGGAGTGTGTACATGTCTGCCAGCTCTGACAAGGTCCAGTTCAGCAGGAACTGGGTCAGAGTGGCACTTCGCATTTCAGTTCCATTTCTCTGCGGGAAGAACACAGAGAGTGACTTATTGTTCTTGGCAGTTTTACAAGTGCTGAGTGGTTGTGTGTTGTGTTTGTACCTGACGAGTAAAGGTTGCAAACTCATGAACAAAGCTGCTGATTGGCCTGAACACCCCCATAACATTTTCAACCACCTGGAAATGAAAAAAATAAAAAGGTTTAAAAGTTTAAAGAGTGAACCACAGCTGACTCCTCTTGTCCAACGGTCTTTAAGTTGGTCACTGAATTCTCCAAACAAGTGCATGAAGCAACACTGACACTGTGTCTAAGGTCAAATGGCTGCTATCATATCATTTCTAATGTGGCACTGCGTAACATTTAGCCAGATCCCCCTACAGACTGTGTTGTTACGACAGCGGTGCCATACACAGCTTCGGGGAAAACCAAGAAAAGCTGGGGTCTGACATAACCCCCTGTGAAGGAGTTGTGGTGACTTTGGTGACTAAATTAAGTGAGTAGTGTTCAGACAGAGGCTGTATATAAACATGAATATTTTAAATAAAAAAGGGACTGTACAGCACAGGGTCTCACTAAAAGCTTTTTTTTTTTAAATGTTGAAGAAGACAGTGAAATCAAATAAATATTGTTATTTACTGTTCCGTTTAATTCAAAAACATTTCATTTATCAGGAAAAGATTTAAAGTGAGTCCACAGTTAATCAGGCCTGACTCAAAAAAAATGTTTTGCAGCTGTTCTGCAGCATAAGGACAGATACATTCATATCAAAAGCACATACACAAAAGCACACAATTTTACATGACACATTTTCCTCTTTTACTCTTAAAACAGTGCATAGATCATCTTGAAGAAAAGCAACAGCATCTGTACTTAG